>JAWLRI010000176.1:1375-34506 GCA_034781795.1 Crypturellus tataupa | reverse complement strand
TTCAGCTGCGCGGTCAGTGGGGGGGTCGGGGGGGGGCCGCGCTCGCCCGGGTGCTGGCGGCGCTGGCCGAGCTGCCGCACTCGGAGTCGCGGCCGGGGCCGGGCCCGAGCCCGGTACCGCCGCTGACGCCGGCAGCACTGGGGCCTTTCTCGCTGCTGGATACATGCGCCGTGTGCGCGCAGAGCCTGCAGAGCCGGCGTGAGGCCGAGCCCAAGTTGCTGCCCTGCCTGCACTCCTTCTGCCGCCGCTGCCTGCCCGAGCCGGAGCGGCAGCTCAGTGTGCCCGTGCCCGGCGGCGCCAACGGCGACATCCAGCAAGGTGAGCGCAGCCCGGGCCCGGCCCGGCCGCGGGGCGCCCTGCCACGAGGCTGCCCTTTCCCCGGAGCCGCGCCGTGTGCATTGCCTTGGGGTTCTGCTGCCGGCCCTCGGCTCGCGGGCTTTGAAAGCTGCTCTCTGTGCGTGGAAGGGCAGCATGAAGATGGCTGCATTCTGCTTGGTCCCGACTCCAGGGGCACCACATGAGGGGTAATACCCATGAGATCTCCCCTGTCTGCTCGTTTCTGCACGTGAGAATCATGTGTCCAAGTGATATTTGGACATCTGGTACAGGGATATGTGCTCAATGGAAGGTGGCGTGTGCAATGCACCTACTTCCAAATTTGTCTCCAGGTTCCTCTGCCTGTAGTTAAAACATTGCGGTCTCACTCACCACTTACTTTGCCTGTATATGCTGCACAAACAGCTTTTGTGCTGTGAGACAGGTGCACACTTCCATTACTTTTGCTGAAATCACAACTTGAATTTTCATTTTTTTTTTAATTTATTTGTATGCTCAGGATAAAATTGTAAAGCCTTGAGGTTTTAGCAAAGTGACTAACATGGTGATCCACAGACCAAACTAGGGCCCTAATAGGGTTAGTGTCCTTATAGCTCTTAGTGGGGCCTGATAATCAAAGGAACCTTGCTCAGTGACAGCTTCCTGGTTTTAGCAACAACTTGAGTCTTTCTGTGTTGCACAGTGGTGTGCTGATGAGGAATTAACTTAGGTTAATAGTGACTCTTTGATAAAAAATCTTTAAAACCTATTCATCTCGGATATGACTGTAGAAGGTCCATCAGTTTTCATGATGTATTAAATATACTTTAAATAGACTAAAGCGTTCAATTGGTGTTACAATCCTTTTTGTTAAGTTCTAGGTTCTGTGTTATGCATGAGGTATAGCATTAAAAATACAGGACCTGCAAAGCTAGATTTACATTCTAGGATTTAGCAGGATTAAGTGAATGTGTCTGTTAAAGTACAGGTGTTGGAAAAAAAAAAAAAAAGTAAATTGCAACTTTTGAAATCAATATAAACTGGAATATCAGTTCCTGTCATACACATTTTAAAAGCACTTGATTGTGTGCTTCACTGAAATAAGCATTCAGCGTTTGATTGGTGCATCCAGAACTTTTAGCTGGCCTGAGCAAGATGTGCATGTAGGTAATGATATGTATGGTCCAGTTGTTATGGTATTTATTATTCCGGTGAGTCATGTAGGAACGAAACTTTGTCCAACTGGAACTGCAGTTTTGTGGACAGCCTTTTTTGCATATTACAAATGCAATCAGTTGGATGGCAAATGAAATGCTCTACAAGAAAATGAGGCGAAAATGGAGATTCTGAACATACAGAGAAGTACCACATTGCTTAGTCGTGTGGATCCCCTCCCACTTGGTGTAGATTATGACAGTTGGGAATCGTGGTTTTACTTTCACTTCTACTGTTTCTGTACTTTCCCTAACTTTTTAATGTAATTCTTTAGTTCTTAGAGGCTTTTGTTATCTTGCTGCGAGCAGTTTCTCTTTTCTTGAAAGAATTAATGGGAAATGTTACCCCTAGCTGTATCTAAAACAGGTTACGTTCACCTGCAGGCTGTCTCTGACGGATCACGTACTATGTATATGCATCTAAATTTCTCTACTATTTTTCAAATATTGTACACCTTAAGAATTACAAATGCCTTGAAAGAACCTTTTTTTTATTATTTTCTTTGGTATTTTCTGGTTGCTTTCTTAAATTAGTTTCAGGTTTTTCTCCTTATGAGTTGTCAGTACTTAAAATACTAAGTTTGTTGGACAACAACTATGGAAGCTGCCTACTGGGAGCTGAGTGCAAGGTCAGTACGTAAATAGCACCTCTCTGGGTGGCAGTACCGTTCCCCGATGTTGCTTATGGAGAAGTGTGGGAAGAGAGTCTTGGAGGCAGCACATGCAGCTGGTCTGTGCTGGACTCTATTCTGCCACATCGTCTTTCCTTTGAGAGATGCTATTGTTGAGGACAGAAAGATGGTCTTGATTCCTAAGACTGAAAAGCACTGGCTGAAGTTCAAAATACTCTTCTAATGTTATGGTTTGCTATAGTATCAGAAGGAACTGGTGATCTCCTACTTGTTGCAGTTGTATAAAATATAGTGACTTTATAGGTCACTGGAGTATGCATTTTATTTGAGTGGATAGATAACTCTTACTGTCTGCTGTCTCAGCTTTCCAGATGGACTATTTCTTTTAGATTGAATGGAAGCCTAAAAGAAAATGCCTTCTCCAGTTAAGTGTTACACTATTCTGAAAAATGTGTATTTTTTAAGTTAGGAAATTTTAGAAAATCAACTAAAAAAAAAAGGTGCAAAGCAACTTTCTTTTAATGCACTCATTGCTTTATTTCTGGGAAGATAGGTTGTTTTGAGATTTTACTGCCTCTCAGAGTTATTTACAATCTGTCTTAAGAAGATTATCTCAGTACAGAGAATGTGTGATTCTTCTAGCTCCAGCTCTTTGAAGTGTCCTGTTGATATTTTGTTCTGGATTATATTGTAGATTTTTTTGTTAACAATCTTTCTGTTTTCAAACAAACTGGAAGTTGCTTTTTGCTCCGTAGCGTATTTTGTTTTTTCACTTGCTGACTTTTTTGGATGTCTGTGTTTCAGCTTAGTGTGCTTGGTTACCTAAATCATAAATAATTAAAAGGATTGAATAGATGCTCCTCTCATATCTGTATTCTTAATAAAATCTTTCTGTGCCAAGAAGTGGCAATGTCTAGCATGAGATTTAAAGAAGATATGGCTTCTAGCAATTTCAAATATTGCCGCTCTTGTTACGTGTTTAGTCTCCGCTGCTCTCCTGGCTCCAGCGTGAGCAAACTTTCCATTCTCTGCCTGATGTTTCAGTTCTGCACGGGTGGGGAATGTGGCACTCACTGACAGCCCTTGTTCAGGCTATGTGTTGTGTGCAGCAGTGTGGGGAACAGGACACTTTTGTAATTCAGCAGTTGTGGTATCCTTGCTGATACCTGCAGAAGTACATGTCAGGTAGAAGCAAATTTGATGATAGCTGAGCACTTAATTTAGAATAAGCTGTAACTTTTTCCATACTATGGATAAGCCAGAGAAAAGCTATAGTTTAAAACCTTGTGAACCCTAAGCATGCATTTACGCCTGATATGCTTAATATTTTGTACCCCTTCTAGTGCTTCTGGCAAGGGAGAAGCATTTTGTCTTTATCCTTAGGTGAAACTGAGCTGCAAGGGATTTTAATTAAATGCTGCCATATCTGAAACATACACCCCAATTGTCAACTCTTTGCATCACTGTTAACCTCTTTGCTGCTCTTAACTTCTAGACCATTAATTTATGGCTTTGGAATAACAGGAGGCCGTCCTTGAGAACACAGGAAGTCTTTACAGGAACTATTAGGATGGGGAAGAGAACATAAACTAGTTTGCCTTCATAAATTCTATAAACGCGTCTCTAAAAGCTGTCATTGAAAATAACCAGCGTTGAGATGTGAAAAAAGAAATCTAATATGCTGGATGAGAATTCTAAGGCTTTTTCTTAGGTCTGTGATCCATTGAGAGAAGTTTAATGCTAACTAACAAGCACAATGCATAAGGATAATTTGGGAATCCCAATGATCTTTATTGCCACAAATCTGAGTTCTTTAAGTGCAAGGATTCCTTTAAGTATTTTTGTTTTCTGAAAGTCACTCATGTCTGTTTCTTTTATGAGCAAATTAAGACTTCTGTCTTTATAGCAGTTACTACAATTAATGCAAATGTTTCCTTTCCTGGGAAAGGAAACAGCTTCTTAAAATACAGTATTCTAATCGTTACCATACATGCAGCTGCTGGTCGAGATACAGCCAGGGTGCCGACACTGTCAACATCTTGGGTGGAAAGTGCTCTTGGAGAGCAGCATTTGCTGCTTGCACCCCACTTCATATCCTTTGGGGCAAGAGTCATGGACTGGAGGGAATTATCTGTGGTTAGAATGCAGCCCAGGACCTGCACATTAGAGAGCTCTGTTTTGACATCTCATTTTCTTCAAGCTTTCAGTGATTTGTCTAGTTTAAAAAAAGGAGAAAAGGAGATGTTTCTTCCCCTTGTCCCCCTCCCCCACAAACAAACCAAAAACCTGAAAAGCAAAAATAGAACTTTTTTTTTATAGGAAGTGATTTGAATCTGTGAAACTCGACTTTTGTATGGTAAAAATTATAGATCTCGGGCTTTCTTCTGTCATGTTTCATGTGATTAACCAGAGAGAGCATTAAAAATCCACTTTCTACTTTAGCTGTGGTCTATTTGAGGTGGAAGGGTTTTAAAGACCAAAGGTTGAAATTTTTGTTGTGCAAGGGTATATACTCATCAACTGGTAAATGGCTTCTGTATAATATTCTCTAGAATAATTTTGGAAGAAAATCTCAATATTCTCCATATGGGGAAGTCTTTATTGCAGAAATGAAAAGTCTTGAATATTTGGTAATAAAATTCTAGTTATTTTTCTCATCGTACCCTCAAAGCTTTTGTGGTTCAATGAGAGGGATTTTTTACTTGGGTTGTTGCTGTTGCTCTGAAATGAGTTGTTTGTGTTCTGAAGGGGTTATCATTAATCTTAGCACTTGGAAAATTAATGCTAGTTAACTACTGATGTAATTAATCTTTATGAAATAAGACCTAGTATTCTAACAGAATATTCACAAAGGAGTTAAGCATCACGTAATTACCTTTACATTTCAAAGTGTTCCAAATGTCCCAGTAAACGTAAGTCCCTACCTGATACCTTCAAAAGCTTCACTTCAAAAAAGTGGAAAAATTCTATGGTAAAAATATGTAGGAGCTTGAATTAAGACTGGATAACCTTTCTAGGAAGAATGTGTTAATCATGTTGTTCATGATGAATAGATTTTTTAAAATCTTCAGTGTAGGTTGTTCCTAGAAATCTTTTTATTGTCATTTTGGTTCATTTAGTGACTTCTTTGCAGCCCAGCTGAGGATTTAGAAATGTGTTTTAGCAAATGCAGAGGATAACAAAGCATATCTCCTGAAGCATGCAGGAAAGGGACTAGTCTAATTGATATCCAGTGCTGAAAACTCTTTGTATATGCAAACTGTCTGGCCTGGGTTCTGTAGAAAGGCAGATGTATCTGGCATAAGAGCTTTTTTGTTAGAAACTCTTTTTACTTCTGTGGATAGAACACTCCCTTCAGAACATTATTTGAAAATTTCCCAGAAGCTTAATGGAAATAGTGCATATTGCTGCATCTGCTTCCCTTGACCTCATCCATGCGGGTGGAAAGTACAGGGGAACACTCTACTTTGGTGCTTTCACAAGCATCACGACAGACTGTCTGGATACATTTCCCCTACCGTTTACCTTGAAACAAGCTGGTTATAAAAACATTCATTAAAGGATGTCTTGAGAATAATGGGAAGCAGGGGTGAGAAGGCATTTGCTTGGAATGAACAAAGGATAGAAATATGATTGGTTCAGAAAATGCATAGAACAACTGAGCATGCTATAGAAATTCTCACAACTACAAGTATACAATTCTTTATTTTTTTTTTAATTTTGTGGGTTTGAGTTTTTTTTGCATAATCTTACAGTTGGGTGACAGTTTTTTAAGGATGGTGTTGTCATTGTAGTATCTCTTCATATACCTACATGAAATTAATAATCTGAAGTGGACATTTTTGTTCATTACTGTTGATCCTGGTGTGTTGGCTTTCCCATTTATTTTCTTAAAACTGGAGAATATAAAATTTTCCCCTCCACCACTATTTTTTTTTTCCAGTTGGTGTAATCAGATGTCCAGTATGTCGCCAGGAATGCAGACAGATAGACCTGGTGGATAACTACTTCGTGAAAGACACATCAGAAACGCCAAGTAGCTCTGATGAGAAATCAGAACAGGTATGTCACTTTCCCCCTTTTCTGAATTTATGTACTGTTTTTGTTTCTATACATAGTAATGCTTTTTGTGAGAATGAAGGAAATTTGCTCTTTCCTTTTCTAGGTGTGTACAAGTTGTGAAGATAATGCTAGTGCTGTTGGGTTTTGTGTGGAATGTGGGGAATGGCTGTGCAAAACCTGCATAGAAGCTCATCAGCGAGTAAAATTTACTAAAGATCATATGATAAGAAAAAAAGAGGACGTATCTTCAGGTGAGTGTTTTTAGATTACTTAGTCCTACCTGTAGTAAAATCTTTTTCTCTTTGATATGTGTAGAAAAAGACAGAGAAGTATTTAGGTACCAACCAGTTGCTTGACTTCCACAAGGTGCTGAGAAAAGCTTTGAAGAGAGTTAGCAGGGCAAAACTGTCAGTTCTTAAAATAGAGGAATACAATAAACTTTAAGCTAAAATGGCTTGTTCTCTAATACTTTGTGCAATTTGAAATGCCCAAGTTCATAAAAGACAAGATGAGACTGCAATAAAATGATACTGTGGATAGGAATTAGAACATTTGTTAATAATCATTTATATACATATATATGTATATATATGTATGTGTATATATGTCTCTACATATTATATTTGTGACAGTGGAAAAGTATATGCAGATAAGACTATATTCTTACTCAATGTAATGTTCCTGTTGGATGGATATTGCAAAGTAAATGTTTCTGATCATACCAAGGATGACAGATTTTTATGTCTTACTCTGTTAATTTAAAATAATTTAGAGCTTTTCTTGTGTTCAAAAAATAACACTATACAGCTTTCTGCTGAAATTTTTGTGAAATTCATATTAATAGTTAAAATGTTTACTATTGAACTTCCTTTCATCAAAGTTCTTGTTTCACTTGTTTTGACAAACTTAATCTGGAGAGAGACTTTTCTTTATGTCTTATTATGTACTGTTTCATACAAATCGTACCTATTTAAATTTAAACTTCTTAGTCCTCTATTAGGAGATAACCCATTAAGATGTAATCAAATGACAGGCTATTATGAAAAATTACAGATGGTTTTCATTAAGAATATGATACTCTGTCAAGAAGATAATATAGCCCAGGTTAACCTTCAGAAACCTCACTGGAGAGCTACAGAAAATGACTGTTTTAATACAAGAAGCTTTATAGAAAAAAAATCCAGTGGTATTTATAAAGCATGAATCAAAAGCATATAGTCAGGATGGAAAGAATTTAACCTTTCTTTGACCTACCTTGCAGATGGTGATCCTTAGTACCTCACCTGATGGTAGGGAATGATTAGTTATTAAGTGCCCATAAGACCTTGTTCCTTGCTTGCTTTTTTAGTCTATGGGATGCCCTGGAGACTTTAAATTTCCTTTAATAAGTGTCAGCTTTAGATTCATGAACTCTCTTTGCAATAACTTGCATGATACAACAAACTCCAAAAATACTTGCAAATACCAGGAAGACAATTATATTTACTTGTTTTAAACCTTGCCTGATTTATCTTCCAAAAGTTGTTTCCGTTGTTGCCCAGCTCGAGCAAACTTAATTAGAAGATGTGGCAATTTTTAGAACTATTCTTTGACGTTTATCTTTTATTTGTTCTGGTGGAAAAGCTTGCCAGTTTAACAGGAATTCAGGAAACTGTAACATTAGTAATATTATTATTCACTTCGCAATTACCAAAGCAGTTGCTTATGACGTATTGCAGTTCATAAAGGTTTTGAAGAATTAATTTAGGAAATCTTCATGTATTTGAAATTTGAGAGACATTTGATCATCCTTCGGCCTATCAGAGGTGAAATTGAATGTGATTTAATCTTTTAGCAAATATATACAATTCCAGTGGTTGAGTAGAAACAGTTGTTGCATTCTTACAAGGTGCCAGTGTCTTCAGCATTTCTGATAGGGAGAATTCCTTGTTCCCTCTGAATATAAAAAATTTGTAAACAGCTATAAACCACTGGCACTGAAAATATTTTACTAAGAACATATTTGCAGTAACTTATAGTCAGTTATCTGAATTCTATGTTGTTACTTAGTTTTGTGATTAGCAATGTTGCTCTTTACATTCTCTTGAACTTTATTTTAAAAAGCAAAAATGACTTGTTTTTAAAACAGAGGCTGTGGGAGCATCTGGTCAACGTCCTGTCTTCTGTCCTGTCCACAAACAAGAACAATTAAAACTTTTTTGTGAAACGTGTGACAGGCTGACCTGCAGAGACTGCCAGTTACTGGAACACAAAGAACACAGGTACATATATGACCTGGTCTTTGCACTTGGGATGCACTTCCTCAGCAAAAGAAATGACCCTGATTTTACACAGTTGTTTCATTAAGTACAGTTGTATTTACTCTTCAAACTGAAATGTTCCTTTGGGAAAGCCTGAGTTGGGTGCTGAAAGCAGTGAGCTTAGATCTCATTCACAGCAACGTGGTCTGATACGATTTGGGATGAATAACATGTTATCTTGCCTGACACTTGCTAGTGCTGTCACTCTACTGCAGATGCAAATAAAACATTTAAATGGAAATTACTGCAGCCCCGAATACCAGATAAAGAAGTAAAGGGGATGCAGTGAGTCACAGTTGAGGTAATTTCTTAGAGACTGTATTTTATTATGTGTCAGTCCTTCAGTTTAGGGTAAATTTTGTAAAACCAAGCTAGAAGTTTTGCATTTTAGATTATTTCATTTTCCTAGCATAGTGGAATAAAGTTATCTGCTTGGGAAGTTGGCTGAAAGTTGCAGCATTTCCAGTGAAAAGAAGCTATAGGTCAGGAACCTGCTTTTTTCCTGGTAACTAGAAGAAAAACACCAAACATCTTAAGATACCTTGATCAGCTCTGTAGTGTAGCTGTTTGAATTTTTGGAAAGCCTAGTAGGTAATTTTGCAGTGTTACATATTTATATATAGGTTCTCTATTACAGTTTGTCAGCTGCTTCAGTGTTAGTTTTTTGGTCAGTTTCTAAGTAACACTTTCCTGTAAATGTGCTTGACAGTTTGTTACATTGCTGAATTTAGCATGTTTTTTTTTCCAGAATTTTGCATACACTCATATTACTAGGGCAGACTAATGAAGAACCTTTTGCTTCTAAATTAAAACTAATAAAATACTAAAGACTTGGAATATTTCTGCTGTCTTCCTTCACAGACCTGATGATAAATATCTTAAAAACACATTTTTCTAGAAAGCTCAGCCTACTACTATATGTTAGCTACTTTTTTTCTAGCCACTTTCTTTGCATCTATTTGTTGTTTGCTTTATGCAAACTGATTAACAGTCCAAAAAGATATATCTTGTTCTATTTACTCACAGTGAAGAGAACATATATAAGAACATATATACTTTGCTGTTAGGATGTTTTGTTGCAGATGAATATTCCTTAATTTTTTTTCTATGTGATGTTGTAAATTATTAATGATTAGGGTGATTGCTGCTTCTGTCATGAAGTAAAATTGAGATTTTTATGAAACTTGTTAAAACAATGAGGGAAAATCATGTCATATGGTAACAAGAATTGATTTTAATCTCCTGTTTATTTATCACCTGTAATCCTAATCTTCTACAGCCAAGGAGAATGTTGAATCACCACCTCAGTAGCCGCATGGCACACTGTTCAATTCTGAGCTTTAGATGGAGGAATTGATGGTGATTCTGTAGAAAGCTGTTGTCTTTTTGTAGCCTGAGTCTGTGCGATTGTGCTGGTTTAGGTAGTTTCCAGTCCACTTATTTTATTTCTAGTTTCCAAAGTATGATGAAAAGTATTTTTGCAATGGTAAGAGTTCTGGCAAAATTTTTAAAGTGGTAGATAAATACAGTGATTGTCCATCAGTTTGACAAATGAATGTGATGTCAATGCAATCATCTGTCAAACCCTGAGGTTTCTGGTGTATTTTTTCTCTGGTGTTCCTTAGCTTGCTATCCTATGAAATGATGTAGTCAGTGCATAGTCTTCTTGTGTCCTTGATATTCATAAGTGACAACCAAAGACACGCACAAAGTATTTTATTATTTACGAAAAACTTTGCACATTGTTCTGGATATGTGTTATTTCAATTTTCTATATTTCTCTCAGTTTCTCTCAGGTAGGAAATAGTTTCACATGTAAACTGGGAACTTCAGCACATTACTCTTCAGTAATTTATATCTTCCTTTGTGTATTGAAAAGGTACCAATTTCTAGAAGAAGCTTTTCAGAACCAGAAGGGTGCAATTGAGAACCTGTTGGCCAAACTTCTTGAAAAGAAGAATTACGTAAATTTTGCAGCTACCCAAGTTCAGAATAGGTAAGTACCCCAAATTAATTAATGTTACTGTTGTGTTATCCACTTAGTGAATCTTCTTGAGGCAAGTGAGGGAGCTACTAAAATACTTAATTTTTACTTGATTCTATAGCAGTAGTTATGCAGGACTTGAAAATACTTTTGGATTTTTTTCTTTTCCCTCATACTGTTCTTCTGTAGGACATTGTTGTAAGAAATGAAAGATGTCTGTCAAGACAACTTGAAGCAGAATCAAAGACGTGACATATTTATTGCAGTTTATAAAAAAGAAGGCAAACTACCAAACTTCTACTATGGTTTCTGCTAAACCCTTTTTCAGATATTTCTACGTTTTATTTGAAGGATGGTCTGTTATTTTTTTCCTGTGTAAAACTTATTTTGAAATTTAATAGGGAATTTGAGTATTTTTAATAAGGCAAGCAAAATTTAGTTACCAGAAAAGACAAAAAGACTTTTTTTTTTTTCCTCTAGCTACTTTTAGTTAAAAATTCAACACTTAGCTTATATTCAGGGACATCTCTGGGGGCTAATATGGCAATGTGTCACTGGTGTGGGAGCCCTCTTATGGATGAAGGAGCACAGATATGCTCTACACAGCCTGACGTTTGATGGTTTTTCCTCTGTTAATGAAGTTGTGGTATCTAGAGATGAGGAAATTCCGCTATGATTCTTGACATTTTTATGAACCTTCTGCCATCACCTGGAGGCAGCAGAATAAGGAGAAGTATAAGGAGAAGTTCTTATGCAAATTTTAACTCCTCATGGTAGCATATGCATTAAAAAAGTAACAGTTGCGAGGCTAGGAAGACAAATAATGTAACAGAGGCAAATGTGTGAAGATGGAAGTAATCACAACAGAAGCCTTTCTGTGTTAATTTCATATGGATCTCACTCAGTGAACCCAAAAGAAGCAGTTTATAATTTAGGAGAACAAGCTGTGGAATTCACACATATTTGAAGAGGCAGAAAACCAGATATATGGGAAAGAATTAAACTGTGAAATCTCAAGAAATATCAGAAAACTCTGTGTCAAGAAATCAAGATCAGTAATGGTTGGTGTTTACGAATAAAGCATGGTAATGGTTTCTGCCTATGGCAAAGTACTTCACCCCGCAAAGATCTGAGTTCTAGTTTCACCAAAAACTCAGTGAATTCTTTGAGTATAGAGTTAAATTGATTAAAGATCATGATTATCAGCTGAACCAAATGGATAGTGCAAGTGTTATACCAGTTTACCTTGACATGTTATTCAATTACACCATTGAAGAGAGGAGCAGAATATCAATCATCATAAAAACCTTGGGGAATGAAAAGATTTGTACTACAATAATGTTGGTGTTAGCAGATGGTACGAAATTGCCAGTGTATGGGATCTTGAAGTATAAAACAATGTTGAAGGAAGAACTGCCTACTGGAATAAGTACCAAAGTACCAAAACCAAGGATGGATGTTTGCTAACTTACTGAAGCACGTGTTGAATGTTTGTTTTGGAGTAGAAGACCAGGTGTGCTTTTACAAGGACTTTTGTCCTGGATGCTTTTAAAGGGCATCTGGCATCAGCAGTGAAGATCATCAGAGAGAAGTGAGCGTTGGTCTTGTGGTGGTACATCACAGGGTCAGATGCTTAATGTAGTAACAAGCCCTTAAGGAACATTTTAAAGCTTTATACTCAGACTGAATCCTGGTGGGAGATTGTGCTCTGACTCCTACAAACAAAGCAAAGAATTCAGATGCAATGCTAATTGTCATTGGATTAGAGATAGCATTGGATCAGATAAATCCAGAATTTGCAGTAGAGTTTAAGACATACTGTATTTCAGATTCTGTGGACAGACCTGAAGATGATTTATTTGACTCTGAAGAGATTGAGAATAGTGAAAATGCTAAAAGTGAAGAAAGTGACAATGAAAAAGTGTGCGATGTTAAAACTGAAAGGCAGTTGTGATAAAGCATGACAATAGTGTAAACTAACATTAGGCAGATCATTAGCAAAAAGCTAATACCCATATTGTGTATTTATTATAGGTATGTAATAAACTTTGTTTTAAATATTTTTGGGGAACAGTGCAGAAGTTGATCTTTAATTCAGGGTTGTCTTAATTTCTAGTTAATATGTAGTAGCATAAAAATATAAGACACTAAGTAAATTCTTCATAATGAAAGAGATATAATATGGAGACAAATATACATATATATACATATGCACATATACATGGGTATGCACACACATAGGTGGTCTTTGCTCTGTGTATGTGTATATGGGTATATATAAATGCATAAAGCACAAGGATTGATTCATATAATTTCAAGTAAAATGTAACTTGTAATTGAGGTATCAAATTGATCTCAGACTATTTTTTTTTTCCCCAAAGCAGAAATTTTAGATGGTTTCCTCAGAAACAGGTGATTAATAACCATTTCTATATTAGAAATGAAACAGGCTATCAATTTTGGATTTATCAAAATTAATCAATACAGAAATTGCTCCTTCACTCTTCAAGGGTGGGAAGATGCCTGCGGTGTTTAGTATTTGGCGGCATAGTATAAAATGACTGCCTGATAATACATTTCTCTTTTTTTAGGATAAAAGAAGTAAATGAAACTAACAAACGAGTAGAACAGGAAATCAAAGTGGCTATATTCACCCTCATCAATGAAATCAATAAAAAGGGAAAATCTCTCTTACAGCAGCTTGAGGTACAGTTAAGATTAAAAAAAATAGTGTTTTTCACTGTTTCAAATCCCCTATTAAGAAATCATATTCCATATTTGAGAACAGTTTGCTTGCTGTGGCTGCAGGGGTTGCAATACTGATATTGTCCAGGAGTGGTGTATCCTTTGAGTTAAGTCTCCCATTTAACCCTTAATCTAAGGCCTAGGGCTGCACTAGTTTTTATGTCCATACCTGATTCATACAAAATCAGGCTCATCAGAAAGGAGTGTATGAAAATCTCACCCCCTCATTCTGTTTGCCAGATTTCTGTGTTATAATGTACCTCTTAGAGGTCTGTAAAATCTTATCCTTTCCTCAAATATTTAAGTCCATACAAATATGTTAGCATTGTAACATTTGAGCTGCTTGCTTTTGTGCTTTTTCCTGATAACCTTACCTAGAAGCTCTTCTTCAGTGTAAACTCTTAGAAACAAGTCCATATGTTTAGTCTTGAGCAACAGCAAATTGATGCAGACAGTTTGATGCAACTTTTCATCATTCTTTGTTCTATAGGCTTTGTTAGCCAGTTAAGTTTCCCCTCTTTTGTTTATGCAGCATGGGGGAAGCAAAGGGGATGTTTGCTAACTCTGAAGACTTTCTAAAGCTATTCTTTTCTGTGCTTTCTCTTAATCCAGTTTGAGTTCAAAGTTATATTTACATGATGATTTTAATCTAGTACCTGCCCGTTCTGCTTTTGAAGGGGGAGATATGTGCTGATTTCTTCCTTCCCCATTGTGCAGACACCAGTATTTTTGCAGCTGCTTAGAGAACCAAACTGGAAATTGATCTTGATGAAAACTTTGCTTAAATGATTTTCAGGTGAGCAGGTTTATTCATCCGAGGCTCTGTCCTATGAAGAAGCTATTGCCTCAGGAAAGGACAGGACAGCAGCACAGACCTTCGAGATATTAAATGAGTGAGCTACAGGTTCACTCTGCTTTATTGCTATCACATGTGTAGCCTTCAGCAGGAACCTGAAATGGCCTATGATAATAAAGTAATAGTTGAATGACTATAACACAGATCTTCATGATCATAAGCTCTGTCTGCTGGGGAAGGCTTCTTCTTTCAGTTCATATGACGACATGCTCTATTGCCATCTTGAATATGTTACTTGCTGTACTGTTTTATAATGGGTTCCTACTCACCTTTGGAAAAAGAAAAAATAATAGTCAAATGCAAGGAATGGTTGAGCGTGGTCAGAATAGATTCTTTTTGCATGAGGAGGTAAATAGAGCTTTTTTTTCAATTGTATTTATTTTTGGAAGGCACCAGTGTATATCTATCTGAAATATTAAATGTAGGTTCTGCTCGAATAATGTTTTTGCCTGCTCTAACATGTTTAAAGAACTTTATGCAGGGAAAGGGCAAGAAAACTGTCAGGGTAGTATTAGGTTAGTAGTAGGTTAGTATTAGTTTTCATTCCTAATACAATCATATGTCAGATTGGTGCCTTGCTGATAAGACTGTGGTGATCCTCCTGGAGATTTGGGTGATCTGTGTCTTCAATCACTTTCAGAACTGATGCTAACTTCCAACAAGTACTGCCTTTTGAGGTACAACTAGATATTGGATTCAAAGGCATGACATTGTCTTCCTTATCTGTACACATAGGTGTAATACTGCTATTTTAAGATGTATAGGATGTTAACATCTTAAAGGAGTCATTGACTTTAAATATACTTCCCCACTAGCGTATTCTAAATAAATGATATAGTCTCTGACTTTTTGCTTTTTTCTTTCTTTTTCCTTTTTTTTTTTAATCTATGTAAAATTGAACTTATGACTACAAAACTGAAGAACATGAAATTACACAAGCAACTGAATTTCAGCTTTGCTGGATTTCCTGGCATTTGGAACAACCCAGAAAAATTGCTGTGGGTTTTTATGGGGGGTGTGTATGTGTAATCATTACAACTACCCAGTCAGATATTGTTATTTAAATGCTGAGCTTTCGGTACTGCAGCCCAATTTTCTACTGCAAGATTTAGAGCTGGCAGATTATCAAAGGCCGAAGGCTTCGCAGTGAAGGGCTGCAGGGTCTGTCTGCCAGGCTCAGTGGCAGTTTCTGCCAGGGGAGCAGCTGAGGTTGTTCAGGGCGCCCAGCCACCTTTGTTGCTGCCTCTCTCCCAGCTGCTGCTCTGCACCTTTTGCTTGCAGCAGCTGCAGGAGTGCCAAGGCCCTGTGCAGCTCCAGGCTGGCTTGGGTCTGCGATGCCCTCTCTGGCAACATGACAAAGAGTGAGCTGGTGTCTTTTTGGTAGTTGAGAATTTCTTGGCACAAAGCAAAGATGCTCTGGCACTTCTGAGAACAACTATGGAGAGGGCATAGCTTATTAACTCTTGCCATTGTGAATATAACCTTTTCCTTTGTTATAACTCTGATAGTAGTTTGCATTTTCTTTTTAAATTTGAAGCTCCCATTGTAATTTTTAATTTCTTTGTAGAATGTAACAAAGGAGAGACAGATGAAGTTAATACAACAACAAAATGACATCACTGGTCTTTCGCGGCAAGTGAAGCATGTGATGAACTTTACTAATTGGGCCATTGCAAGTGGCAGCAGTACTGCCTTGCTATATAGTAAACGGCTGGTAAGGAAAGATCTTATAACTTGTATGTGCAGTAGAAAAATGCTTGGTCAAGAGAAAATATCTTCAGTGAGGTATCTGTAACCTCACTAGATTATATCAATGGAAAAGACAATGAATTGTTCATGCTTCATTTAAAAAGCACTGTAATAATGGAATAAATTTGCCAACATGACATTCTTATTTGCAAATTAAGGACTTGGAGCTGTATCATAAAAGGACTGTGGTTCAGCTCTTTAAGGACGTCTCAGTGTTGAACCTGAGTCAGTGCAGAAATAATATTACTACGTAACAGTATTTTCTTAATCTTCAGTGTTCATTTAAAACCTTAGTTGTATGGTGGATGATTTTTTGGGGGCTGAATTGGTTGTTTTCCAGGGCACTTGCCAAACTGGCCTTTGAAAGTCATTGTTGGTGGTCCAGCAGTCTAAAGTTGCTGGACAAAATGCACACTCGCTAACATTTTCATTCTTTCTTTCATTCTCATCAACAGTCTTGTTTTTTTGCTTTCCATTAGATAACATTCCAGTTACGTCATATTTTAAAAGCACGTTGTGATCCTGTCCCAGCTGCCAATGGAGCAATACGCTTCCATTGTGATCCTACTTTCTGGGCAAAAAATGTCGTCAATTTAGGTAAGGAAATTGTGTATTTATATGTAGAAAAGCCTATTAATGTAGAAAAGTTAAACTCTTTTGTTGAGATAACTCATCCAATGTTATTTCTATTAGCAAAGCTTACTTCAGAGAAGTTACAGTCCCTACAGGAATAGTCTGGTTTTTTCCATATTTTAATCTGGTTGAAATAGTTGAACTGTACTGCATGAGTACTTCTGGAATGAGCTTTCTTCGCAAATAAATGGCTCATTAAAATCAGTTCTGCCTACTACAAGCTACAAGTGGAATAGTACTAGGTGTCTTAATATATTTGAAAAGGCATGAGTAAACATGGCTCAAATCTAGAGTCCTTTTAATTAAGTTCACGGCTCCAAGCCAGTCTGTGCCATTACTGGCAAGGTAAGTGAATTAGCAAACAACTTTTAAGAAGCTTGATATCTGTGATGCCCAACACTTTCATAACAGTAAAGAGAAATAAAGCCTCTAATAGTAATTAAGCAGTTGTTCCTGTGTGTTTGTTGGTGTTGCCTGCAACTACCAGACTGTAGATTATAGCACTGTATCTATAACTTCTTCCATCTTCAGTCTGCTTTCGCTGTGCTACTACTTAATCGTCTTCTGCCCCAAAGCATGAGTTGCCAGGGGAGCAACTCATAGTTTTGGTAATAATTTTGATAAGGGAAGATAGCTGGAGGAGTTGTTCTATATGAGTTCTTAATGACATCGGAGATCATTAGGCATTTAGAGTTAGGATTACAGTGCGTAGCTGACTGGTTAGATCTACTAATAAGGTGTGCTCACGTAAGGAAGTGAAGTGCTTAATTACATAACATCTTTATTATGGGCTTGTCTTGCAAGAGTGCAGTGTCACAGTTTTTTTTTTTTTTTTTTTTTTTTTTTTTTTAATTGCCTAATTTATGCTTTTCAAGAGACAGCTTTTGAATGAAGCAAGACAGGGAGATGAGTTAGAGTGAGGAGAGTGGGGTGGGATAGAGGTATCTGTTGGCAGCTACCTGCCAACTTCTCTTTTGAATAAAAATCTGGTAGAAAGCCAACATTAGGAAGATGAGCTGTTCCTGATGGTTTTGTGGGTACTCGCTTGCTCGAAGTCCACCAGCCAGGTTTTCCTGTACTTAGTCAAGGAGGTTCATGTGTGCAATAAACTTTTCACTGTGCAAATGAGGGTTAAAACTGACACTCTTCCTTTGCGGGTGGTCCCTCAAACAATTTTTGTGAGTGCATTTTTCTCACAGTTTTTTTCCAATAAGAAAAAAAACAGAGCAGAGCATGAGATTGACCAAAAAAAAGGAGGAACCTTTTAAAAGTAGAACTGGAGATATTTGGACAATACAGGGAGGGCTTCCTATAGAAGTGTTATTTCTGCTTTTGCAACATGTTTTTGGAATCCTTCAGTGATGGGACCTTCTGGACTGTCCCCAAATATCTTATCCCAAGCTCTGCTACTCAGCATGGATTTTATTTCCTTTTTATGACTTCCTTGTTAAAAGCATGAAGCTATCTTTCAGGCCATGCAGTATCATTCCTTTTAGTCTTCTTTACAGGATTGTTTTTAGTTCTTTGATTCTTGTTTTTCTTTTTTAATCTTTTTAAAATATTTTTTTTAATTTCTGTCATGTATGGTTATAGAGCCATAGGAAGACAATCTTAATTTGTTTTGTTAATGCATCTGAGGAAACTGAATTAGAAGCATTTGAATATTCTTAATTTGTCAAGCTTGGAATGAAGATGGAGATGTCTTTGCTAGCTAGTTCTTTCTTGTTTTATTCCTCAGGTAACCTTGTTATCGAAAACAAACCAACTCCTAGTTATACTCCTAATGTAGTAGTTGGACAAGCTCCCCCAGGAACAAACCATGTCAACAAAACTCCAGGACAAATAAATCTAGCACAGCTGCGACTTCAGCATATGCAGCAGCAGGTGTATGCACAAAAACATCAGCAACTGCAGCAGATGAGGATGGGACAGCCAGCTGGCTCAGTTCCCAGGCAAACAGGTCCTCAAGTCTTACAGCAGCAGGCAAGTTTCTTGTATGCTCTTTCTTCATATTTCACCACAACATTGCGACTTCAAATTGCCCTGTCAAATATAAATTTACAAAGCAGTTTATAAACTTGAAAATATTAAGAAATTTAATGTGCTTTAAATATGACAGCTATTGGCTTTTCTTGATGTTACGTAATTAGTAAACCTACTACTGTGGAGAGAGATTGGCTTCTTTTTTTTTCCTCTTTTTAAAAGAATTTTTAAAAAATAAAAACCCTTGCAGCCTCCCAGGTTGATCAGCATGCAGACCATGCAGAGGGGTAACATGAACTGTGGGGCTTTCCAAGCACATCAGATGAGAATGGCTCAGAATGCTGCTCGTATACCAGGAATACCACGCCACAATGGACCTCAATACTCCATGATGCAACCGCACCTCCAAAGACAAGTATATCCTGCATACACGCTTCATTTGTGCCAGTGCCAGACTTTCGTTAAAATAGATGATGTGCTTTAAATGTGTTTATCTGTAACACTTGCATTTCACAGCTACATGCATCTATATGAGTTTTCCTATTGCATACTGGAATGTAAGATTTTTCTTCAATATAAAAAAAAAATCAAACTTTAAAAATGAAGAATGGGGTTAGTATTTGTATTATATTTTAGTCCCGGGAAACAGAACATTTTTATTTTTCGTTTTTCAGTGGCATTCAGCTTTTGGGTTTCTTAAAAGAGTAATAAGGAATAGTGAAGTTCAAAGTCGTATAATCTAGGGGTTTTAATCAAACCTAATTCTACATGTTTTAAATTCAAACTTTAAGCATGATGTACCTTACCATTGCTTACCATTAATAATAAAACTTTCCAACAATTAATATGATTGTTGGAAAATAGGATTTATTTTTTTAAATATTTTTGGCTGTAACTCTGTTCTAAAAAAAGTTACACAGTTATATGGAGTCTAAAGTTATCTTTGGATGGAATCATGTCAAGAAGATATAACTATACAGGAAAATAATTCAACAGAAGAATGGGAGAAAATCTATACTGTATATCTAAACATCTAAATATATAAATTCCTTCTCAAATCTAGATAGCTATCAGGTTATGCTTATGCAAAAGTGAATTTATATTTTCCAAAAAGAAGTTTTTGTTGAGGTCTAATTTATGCAAGTTCTGCGGTTTTGTGTGAGGACTGGCTTTCTGCTTTGTTTCTAATGCAATCATGGTCTCTTTTCTTGCAGCATTCTAACCCTGGACATGCGGGGCCATTTCCAGTTGTTTCTGTGCACAACAACACTATTAATCCAACTAGTCCTACTACAGCAACAATGGCAAATGCAAACCGGGGTCCAACAAGTCCATCTGTTACAGCAATTGAACTCATTCCCTCTGTAACAAACCCAGAGAATTTACCGTCCCTGCCAGATATCCCACCCATCCAGGTCAGTAGAGAAGAATGGGTACTTTTGCTGTAGGTGAACTGCTTTCTTTCTATAGCCTTTTTTTTTTTTTTTTTTTTTTTTTTTGATATCAGTATTTTTCTGTATTGTAGTTCTTTATTGTTTATAGTCAAAGAATTAAAATCTATAGCCCTTGCCTTGGGTATGCAGCTTCTTTGGCTGTATATGTCTGACCTGCTCAGCCTGTGCTGAGCTTTAAATTAAACAGCATTTAATGACTACTATATCAGTAAAACTGCTACTTAAATTAATCAACCCTAGCTGTTATGTTCACTTGCTTTTTTTTCCCAGAAGTTTGTTGTATGAGAACATATCGCTATGTTAGTTAAATCATTGTCTTTCAAAGTCTCTGAATCATCATTTATTTGGAGTTGCCTGGTGCTTCTGTTATGTGAAATGCTGCAAAACTATGTGAAACTATTAGCAAAATTCAATCGGACCTTGCTGATTCAGAATTTTTATTTATTTATTTAGCTTGAAGATGCTGGTTCAAGTAATTTAGATAACCTCCTAAGTAGATACATTTCAGGGAGCCACCTACCCCCGCAATCTACAAGTACCATGAATCCCTCCCCAGGACCTTCAGTGCTATCTCCAGGGTCATCAGGTAAGAGTATGATGGGTACCACTAATCTTTAAGTTTAATATAATACCTACTGCTTCCTGCAATAAGAATAATAATATTTTGTTAGTTTAAACACTTTTTTCTTTTTTTTTCAATTTTTTTTCTGATGTTACCAGAATCCATTTCTGTTTCCTCAAATGATGGCTGTGACAGCCAATTTCATTATACATCTGAGCAGATTAAATTACCAATATTCCTGATATTCAGTTATATAAATATTCAAATGTTCCTATCAGTAGGAAACTGATTTCAGCCACTTGGTATGCATGTTTCCTTTAGTCTACTGTCTGTAAGATTGCTTGTAACAATCATCTTATTATTTGAGCAAAACTTACTTTGCATGCAAAAAATATCCACTTTATTAGTGAATATCAGTGGATAAAATCTGATGACTTATGGGTGGAAGGCTATGGCACTATTTGGATAACGTAACATAATTTGGGGGACTTGTTTAACAATAGCTTGTCATCTGTAGTGTGCTAGATCTTTGCTCTGATCTGAGAGGACAGCTGATTGTGTTAACTACTAGGATATTCCAGCAGCACTCACCATATTTATTTTATTATAGCTTTTTAATAGTTTATACCATGTAAATTTCTGCGCTTTTCAGGTTTATCCAACTCCCACACTCCTGTGAGACCACCTAGCACTTCCAGCACAGGTAGCAGAGGAAGGTGAGTATGTTACAGCTAAAAAATCAAAGATGGAGAATTCATAAATAAATTGGCAACAGGTCAATACGGCTTTGCAACTGTGACCCAGTAATTGAAGCAGCCTTACACACAGATATTTTTAAAAAATACAACTCCCTGCTACCTTGTAGAATAAAGCTCTTCTCTAAATATTTGGACATTGTTTACTTTTGAAATGTTTAACTTCTTTTTTCTAATGAGTTTTCATCTTATTTATGTGCTGGTATCTTTCTAGCTGTGGCTCCTCAGGAAGAAATGCTGAGAAAACTAGCATGAACTTCAAGTCTGACCAGGTGAAAGTCAAGCAGGAGCCAGGGACAGAGGAAGAAATATGCAGTTTCTCAGGAGCAGTAAAACAGGAAAAAACAGAGGATGGCAGGAGGAGTGCTTGCATGGTAAAGTTAGTTTGTGAAATGGCATGTGATGATGTTCCTACTAGCACATACAAGAGTTTGGAAATCATAAAGCAGTTCTACTCTTAAACCTCATATTTTATTAACAGCTCTGAAGATTGAAAGGTATTTTGGTTCTTGGGCAGTGTATCTGAACTTCAAGCATAGGTCAGCTTCAGTAGTGAGCTTTATTTTTGTAGCACTACTAAGGCTGACAGCTATTTAAGGTTACGTGGCATAGGTAGCAATAAACTGGAAAACAAGACCTGGACAAATGCTGGCTAACTTAAGTCAAACAAATGAGGATTAAATGATATCTCTCTTGTTAATTTGGACAGGATTTGAACCAGTGCTACAAATGCAGAAGGCGCCCAATCCTTGCAAATCTCATGTACCCTGATGTATAATTGCGTGTTAAAAATAGTCCAATAGAAAAAAAAGTTAGAACTTAATCTCAGCTTGTCTCATGTTTAGGATGTGATCATATTCATTCATTATGCTCTGCTAGATACAGGATAGTGCCATGTAAATTTTGTCTTTATTCAAATAACATACGCGCAGCAGTGTAGTTTGTTGCTGTTTTTAATCCCTAGGTAATGAAACCTATAAATAATCCATTGTTAGCAGGAATTACTCAACACTCTATCTATGTAATTATACCCAGAAATCCTCTGGTCAGTCAAGATTTCTCATTCCAGAGCAGGCCTGTCATTGATGGTTTCACAGTTCTTTAAAATGTTAATGCAAGTGAGTATTTTCGTGCTTCCCAGCTCTCTTGATTTAATGGGCTTGTGTACTGGGAGCAAGGTGAAGAACTAAAGGATTTTTCTTAGTGGAGTTATGTACTGACATTTTATTGGTGTGTTGGGATTAAAGACTTGCTCATCATGCTACATACTAGAAATGAGTCTGTTCTTCAAAATGAAAAAAACCACATTTTTTTTTTAATATTGTGTGCAACTCCACTGTTCAGAATGGTCTGCCAGTTATTTTGGGAAGTGCCTATAAGTGCCCATAAACAGTGGATAGCTTTTGACTTCCAACATGTGCGGAAAGATGCCCTTGTAAAACTGATCCCTTCTCATTTTTTCATGTGCTACTTTTTTTTTTCAGCTTAGCAGTCCTGAGAGCAGCATGACCCCACCACTGTCCACTAACTTGCATCTGGAAAGTGAACTGGAAGCCTTAGGAAGTCTGGAAAATCATGTAAAAACTGAACCAACAGAATTAAATGAAAGTTGCAAACAGTCTGGACATAATCTTGTAAATGGAAAATCTCCAGTGCGAAGTCTAATGCATCGGTCAACTAGAACTGGAGGAGAAGGCAATAACAAAGAGGATGATCCAAATGAAGACTGGTGTGCTGTATGCCAAAATGGAGGGGATCTATTATGTTGTGAAAAGTGCCCCAAAGTGTTTCACCTGACTTGTCATGTTCCAACACTTCTCAGCTTTCCAAGGTACCAGAAACCCTGAAGTGTAATAGTTTCTTTAGAACAGCTTTGTGGTCTCATTCACATGGTAGGTTTCAACATAATACTGTAATTGATGCTTCATTCTCAAGACTGTCTAGTTCTGTGTTGATTTTTATCAGTAAAAAAGTGGACATTTTAAAGGTATGCCTGGATTGTTTTGTGCTTAATAGGTAAAAATTTATTTGATAAACAAATGAGCTCTTAAAGTGTGCTTCTGCTATGTAAAGTTCATTATAAAATCACAATGAAAAAGATGTTATAAAGTATTTAAGCATATTTGGGAGAGGAATATGAGGGGAGAAGAAAACGGCCTTGACTGGCAGAACTACCTTGAGCCTTATTGCGAGCCTTATTGCTTACCATTTGGTATTATAAATCCGAATCTTTAATATTGTACAGTCTGAAGTGGTGAGAACTAATGAAAAAAATCTTTGTATTCATCACTGGTGTGGCTTCCTACCTGGATTCCTTGAGTAATTGTGCTTGTTTCTTTCCAGCGGAGAATGGATATGTACGTTCTGCCGAGATCTCAGTAAGCCAGAGGTAGAATATGATTGTGACAATTCACAACACAGTAAGAAGGGGAAAACAGCACAAGGCCTCAGTCCTGTGGACCAAAGGGTATGTCTCAAAACTGTGGGATCAGTTTCTTAAAAAAAAAATAACTTCCTTTAATTAACTGTCCTCCACTGTTTCTTGAAGGTGGTTTTACCGTGGCTGCAGCAAACTGAATATAACTATGGCTTTAGCAAAAACACAGAAAATATGAGAAGAGATCAGTTTTACAAATCACTTTGCTATGACCACATAATTAGGTCTTAGTGATTGTATGAGTGCTCCTTTATTAACTGTAATCATGTACGGATTAAAATAGACATATAAACATATATTCTGTATTTAAATGCATGCTTTAATATGCATTAATCTCCTCAGTGTTCTTTCTTGTCAGTTCTTTTCATTGAACATTGATACAGCCTTCAAAAAAGTAGTTGTGTAAGTTTGTTGAACTAAGTTCATGCTGTGAAAGGTGCTGCAAATATTTAGGTGCCTTCTTGCAGAAGGTATAATGACCTTGACTGACAGAATTATTTTTAGCTTTATCATTCAGACTGTGAACAAAATGTTGGAGGATTATCAAATCAAATTCCTCCAAAGGAATTCCAAGCAAATGAAATAAAAATATTTTAAGAGGAAATTCATAGAAGTACTTCAGATTTATTTTCATGTTGTTTAATTTTGTCTTCTGGAGGAAAAAACATCCTTAACCCAATTTTTTTTCTGTAACTGCCTGTATCACTTAGACAAAGATGGTTACAGTGTTTTTCTTTTTTGTTTTGTTTTGTCTTTTTTTTTTTAATTAGATGGTCTAATAGTAGTCTTCTGAATTTTTAGCCATAGATTTTTGATTTGGAAGAAAGCACAAAAGGAGTATATCTGCTGTCTGAACAGAGCTTTATTTAGTTGTATTTCCCATCAATAACATCCTCTTAAGAACTTAGATGTTTTATAGATAAACTTGTGAAGATTGAATTTTCTGGTTATAAGCTTCTACTATTTAAAGCAGGGAAATAGGTATTTCTGGGGTGAGAATAAATAAAGATATTAACTTGAAGCTGTTTGTTTATTTATATGCAAGAAATGTGAACGTCTCCTGCTTTACTTGTATTGTCACGAGCTGAGCATTGAATTTCAAGAGCCAGTCCCAGCCTCGGTGAGTTTCCTTTTGCAGACTAGTTTGTGATTTATTTTTGGCACATGATCTAAAAGGCTGGAGTCCTGAGGGACTTTGTTTTGGGAGGGGTCAACTACTTTTGCCTGAAGCATGTTCTGCTTCTCCAGTCTAAAAGTTCTGGTGGTCATTCAGTATTTCATGATACTTCAAAATATCTGATTCTGTAGCTTCCCTGTGCAAAGCCTGTATTCCCAATCCTAAACCCACTTGTTTAAAAATATTTCAAATCAGCAGTTGTTGAATAGGAAGGGGATGACTCAGGATTCTCAAGAAATTCTAAATGTTACAAGAGACTTTAAGAGAATTTTCTTTGTCAATCTTTGAAGTGAAAGCAAAAAAGGAACTGCTTTGACTCTTCTATTTTCACCTGTAAGAAAAGTAACTATAATGAAAAGCTTTGCTCCGCTATAATAGACAGTGAAGGCGGGAAAGAAAATCTTTAAACAGTTTGAGGAAAATGCATGTTCAGTAAGTGGGAACAATGTATGCAGTGCATGATAAAATCAGCTGATAGCTATTTTGATAAGAAGTATAAACATTCAGCTACTTCTGTGAACTTTGTAGTCATTGTAGTAAATCATTATTTGTCTTCACAGATACCAAACTACTATAAAATTATAAAGAAACCAATGGATTTATCTACGGTGAAAAAGAAACTGCAAAAGAAACATTCTCAACATTACCAAACTCCTGAGGATTTTGTGGCAGATGTCCGGTTGATCTTCAAGAACTGTGAAAGGTTTAATGAAGTATGTTAACTTCCAATCTGTATACTATTTCTTAAAAAAAAAGAGAAAAACGAAAGAAAATGTATTTCCACCTGAATCTGTAACTTATCCATATAGAGACTCTGCTTCAAATCTTAAACTTCTGTGTTACAAATGCCGAGACAGATGCTTAAAAAATGTAGCATATTTACAGAACTAGCGCTGTTTTAGCTAGATGAGGAGATCAGTCTTTAATAAGGAGACTCTTAACGTTTAGTCATGTTGGGAAACCACCTAAGAAATAGGTTGTGTTTATTGGTTTTGATATGTAACCGAGGAACAGGTATAATGTTGGTCATACCATAGTGATGTTGATGTATATCAAACAGGTGGTGGCAGTGCTTGGATGAAAAAGAGTCAAGTAGTCCTTAAAACTATCTTAACTTAGAAGGGTAACTGTGCTTATACTGATAAAATATGGCAGATATCCATTGAGGAAACTCTGTACTGGGGACAAGTGCTTTTCTGAAGGATATCCTGTTGTTACAGCTACTCGCTGCAGGCAGACTTCTTGTTCGTTATTCCCAATATTAAGCTTAGTGCTTTAGCTCATGGATAGTTAGGTTCTCACAAAAGATAGTTTTCAACAGGTAGCTTGTATATGGATTCGTATTTTTGATTATTGTGGAAGCTGCCCTGTTTTGCACTGAACTCATCTGATACTCACATATTTTATCATACTAATATGTGAAATGTGACTCAAGGAAATATGCTACTTGAGTGTTATTATTAGGTGAAGCAACATAAAAAAAATACTCTGAATATCAGGAAAATACTGCATTCTGCTGAAACAGAGTAGTCTCTGAAGTAAACTTCATTGTCCTGGCTTCTGAGATTCTTTAAGGCAAGAACATAAGACCAGGAGAAGACATTGCATGGAGTGGCTTTCTTGTGATGACTTTAGAAATACATACAATAGCCAGCACTTCTCTGTAAAATACAACTGGCATTTTGCAATGTTTGGGCAACATTTATGGCTCTGAGAAGAAGTAAATTTGTAGGAAGCACACAGACCAACCTTTAAAATCTCGACTGCCTCACAAGTATGCTGGTAAAAATCAAGGTTAAATACATCTCAGAATGTGATGCTATATGCTGTGATTGCAAGCATTTGGGAATTTGACACCACCAAATCCTTATGTCTCTGTATTAGGTGGAGGTTAATGAGCATTGTGGAAAAAGTTGCCTTATGTGACCTTCTCAATCAAGGGAAATAATGAAGCATCTACTGTACAAGAAAACTTGCTGCATCTTTTAGGGACAAGAGTAAAACAAGGGAGCAAGGACTGATGGATGTGTTTAAAAAGGCGTCTTAGACTTATGTCACTGTTTGAAGTGCTGGCTGATGGCAAAAGATGAGGCAACCGGGCCAATCATAGCAGAGTCAGGTCTAGTACCTCTGAGCTACATGCTCTTAAAAAGTAGGAATCCAAGTGGGATAAACACTCCAAGAGAGTAGTCTTCTATAGAAAAGATCTACAGAGCTCTTCTCTGTTGAAATTCAAATGAGACTTTTCCACAGTAATGTCTGGTCAACTAAACTTTAAAAGAAATAAAGCAATCATGAGTACAGTGCAATTTTGAAAATGTTGGGAAGCAAATTATTTGTACAAAAGTTGTATGTTTTGTCAAAGGTTCATTTACCCTGTGTCATCCTCTTAATAAGACTGTTTAAACTCTGCTTCCACTGAGTTTGAGAACTAAAGAGATGTAGTCCATAACAAATTGTTTTCTTGTTATGGCTGACTTTAGTCATCCAACCCTATGCAATCTCATAACTTTGGAAAGGATTATAATTTCATTTTTTTGACTCTGGTATCCTTTTTAGATGATGAAAGTTGTTCAAGTTTATGCAGAAACACAAGAGATTAATTTGAAGGTAAGCGTTTCAGACCATGCACACTTGGTGAAGGGATGTGCATTTCCAACAGGTGAATATTCCTGTCTTCTTTTGTTTGCAGGCTGATTCAGAAGTAGCACAGGCAGGGAAGGCAGTTGCATTATACTTTGAAGATAAACTCCCAGAGATCTACCCAGACAGGACCTTCCAGCCTTTGCCTGAATTTGAGCAGGAAGAGGATGATGGTGAAATAACTGAGGACTCCGATGAAGATTTTATACAACCACGTAGAAAACGTCTAAAATCAGATGAGAGACCAGTGCATATAAAGTAATTAATAAGATGGACCTCAATTTATTGTAAAAACTGTTATTTAAGTGTTCCTGGAATATTATCATGCCTACAGTGGCCATCTTGAACCTGATAGCTTTTTAAACAGTATTAGATTACAAAAACAAACAAACAAAGAAACAAAAAACTTGTGGAGAAAAGCATTTTCATCGAAAGGGGAAAAATGTGTTGTACTTTTTTTTCCTGATTATTTGGTGTTTTTTTACTTTTGCTGATGGAGAGGGGGCACACTCATCCTAGTCTCACAGACAGAGGTGGATGATGTGGAAAAGAAGCAGATTGGAAGAGATGCTCCTTGTACAGATAAGACTGTCATACTACTTAGTAGAATGTTCTGCAGAACTGGACCAATACAGTTACTGTATCTTGCAATTGTGCTGGACTGCAGTGTAAACTGTAAAAAATGTTCCTAAAATCCCCTCTTTTTGTGTGAGTTTAAGTGTATGTTGGCTCATTGGTTTTGTCATCTCATTTAAGTAATATTGTGAGTAACTGATCTGTGTTGTTCCAAGCACCTAAGTTGGACTTACTTTACAACATTTTATGTATAGCAAAAAAAAAAAAAAAATCATTAAACTGTTCTGAATTGGCAAGTGCCAGGAGTGTGAGTTCTTAACAGATGCAGGAATAAAGTGGTTGCAACTGTTGTTTTATAGTAGGTCTAATCATATTTATTAAGAATCCTGTACACAGAACATTTTAATGGAGTTCATGACAGAATACTTAGGATTGTGTCATCTGTCACTAACCCCCCTCATCAGGCAGAATGTTATTTCCAGTATTCATTGTCTGATTCTCTGCATTCAAAATATAAACTGAATAGATAATAACAGTTTTTTGTTGTTGTTTTTTTTCCCAGTCTTCCTGAATGTCAGTTTCTAATAGACTACTTGGCAAACAATAACGTATTGACTACCAAATGTGTAAAATTTCCTGTATTCATTTTGTCTTATTTGTAAATAGTGAATTGAGATTTCTTGCAGATCAGCAACATTTGCTGAACTGTTTTTAAGCTAATATGTATTCTTATTAATTGTTCCTATCAAGAAAAGATTTGTAATATATGCTGTCTGTTTCTAACATTGCATTCATATTGAGGTTCTATCTTATTTTTATTAGAGTACAACTCAGAACTTTCTTCAGAAGCAGCTCATGAGTGTAATGTCCAGAAAAATTGCAATAAACCTGTTAGGATTAGGTTTCTTGCCCATACATAAAATGAAGCTCTTGCCCAGAGCAGGATTTGGAGTTTAGTAGTGTCCAGTAAAATAGGGAAAACAGAATGATTTTCCTGTTCCTCTAAACCCTGCAGCAGGCATCTCTTCAGTGCCTACCCCTGCACATTGCCTTTGTTGCAGCATTTCTGGTTAGAAATGAGATCATGGCAAAGTAACTGTGCTTCAGGCAGTTGCTTTTTCCTTAACTGAACTCAGTGCTTTAACCAAGAAATGTAATTTCTAACCTTCATGTAGATCTTGTTAAAGAAAGATGAAGAAATCCTATAATCAGCTGACATCAAGTTGACGGACTGTAAATCTGCCATAAAATTTTGTGTGAATACAGCAGTTCTGTGAGGAATCACTGGGGGTTTAATATATTCAGCATGAGCAATTACTGTGGCTGTTCATTGGTATGTACTTTATCATAATGTTAAAGTTAAATATTTTAGCACAATGTATCAAATCTTAGAAATGCTCTAAGACATTTTATGCAAATCACATATTGATTTCTTTTTATATAGAACAAAGTGTATATACGTTGTGACTATACCTCTCACAATATACAAGGGGACTGAAGGTATTCATAATTTCAAGCTTACTTCTTTAGATTACACAGATGCTACACTTGTCTCAAACTGATTTTTTGTTGTTTGGATATTAACAGAGGTTTAAATTTTACCAGTTTGTGAAGGGAAAAGTCATTCTACTTAAACATACATATATTAAATTGACACGTAGCAAAAACTTTGCCAGTACAAAAGGATGAAATGTGTGAATAGGACACTAATCAAGAGATCCATTAATGGCCCTGTGTATTGCCTGTTTATGCAGCTCTGGTTTCTCAGCTTCATTTTACAAAGGAATATTATTAAAATTACAATAAAAATAAAATTCTGTGGATTCTCTTCAGTCGGGATTACTATTTTTACGGTGCATTAGCACTCTAGGGTCTGTAGCAGCAGGCCTCAGGGTTTAGGTGTTTCCCCTTGGAGAGGCTCTGGTCGTTGCTGAGGGCAGTGCTGGTTGCTCTGCCTGAGTATGTGGCATTCCACAGGCTCCTGCAGCTTGGAGCACCTGCCTGGAGCTGCTGTGGGTCCTCCTCTACCCCAGCACCAGGCAAGATGCATCTGATATAGTCCAGTTACCCTCTAGTGCCGCCTCTGGTCTGCAAAACATGAGTAGTGCTAAGCATGCTCTGGATGAGAGCTCAGCCTTTACTCTTGCTCAACCCAGTGAGCTTCCAAAGCTGGTCCTTCTGTTCAGCCTCAGTAGCGTTGTGGGTGTGGAGTTTTGACCTGTGTGCATGAAGTTTTTATATATAGAAGAAGTGTTTCTTTTATATATAGAAGAAAGAACACTCTTGATTTTGTTCTCCATTTTGGCACTGCAAATAAGAGTACTTCAGTGATGGCTTGGGAAGGACTATTCCTACACATAAGGATGCAGAGGATAAACCTCTGTGAGTAGTTTCCCAATCCCTTAGCCTGTCAGCCTTCACCCCAGGACTGCTTAGGGGGTGCTCAAACGAAACGGTGCTGCCCAGAAATAGGCCGGACTATCGGCTGTCTGTGCACAGCCTGGACAAAATCACATGCTGGTTACAGGCCCCTGTGCTGGTCTAGCTCCTCTCCATGCCATTGTGGGATGCAGACTCTGGGGCTAGACCCGAAGCAAACCTGTTGTGGCAAATGCAAGAAGCAGCCCCGTAGCACGACGGCTAGGAGAGTCTGCCACTTGATACAGCTGATAGAGCTGTATGCTCTTATTTAAGATGCTTTTGTAAAAAGATCATTTGTGTTACAGTATTTGTTGTATCTGACCCTGAAGTCTTAAGTTAACCCAAAGAAGTAAAAGGCAACGTGCTTTGAAATAGGAGTGAAAATGTAGAGCGTGCTACTTGTGGACTTCTCAATTACCTCAGCAGGTATCCTGCCATATAATTACTAGCGATTAGTGCTAGTTTAACCATCTGAATAGGTTCAGACCTTTTGTTCAATTGTACCCTGGAATTAAGTGGCCAACAGTATAATATGGTTGAGTGACTATCCAAAAAAAAGGAGTGTTCCCCAAACTTTTGAAAGTAGAAGTGCTCTATTAAGTGTAGATCAATTGTTTTCATGAGATGTCACCATTACTGGTAACATGTGACCGTAACAGACCACAATGTATACAGTTGGTATAGGCGGTACTAGAGCAATGAAATGTTTTATAAACATTTCTGCAAGCCACTCGAACAGGAGTCTCTAAAATTAGTTCATATTCAGCAGTCTCTTGTACAGCCCCGTTTATAGCTGACCTCTGCACTTAGGTGATGGCAGCAGTGTCCTGGAGCTGTGCAGACCATTGTACTGGATGGAGGCTTTTTCTTCTTATTCTCTTCCTTGGAAAAAGCAATAAAACTGCTTTGTCTGTTGCCTCTCTGCATGACAGAAATCTTTTCCTTTGGATAGTGATTTTATAGGAAAGTTTGTATGCATATCACCAAGTCTAGCTTTTAAAAATAAAGTGTGCAGGAGTTATTAACAATATAGTGTGGCATTTTATTTTAAAAATTGGGGAAAGTTACATATTTTTTTAAAAAGTAGGTGTTTGAGTAAATAACGGAGGTACTTTTTTAAAAAAGAAATATATATATGCCACAGTTTACATAGACATATTTCAGACTGAACATATACATTGTATCTTCACATATGGTGATTTCTTTTCTCAAAATGCTTCTATGGTAACTCTTCCATCTAGTTCCTGTGTTCGCCTATGGGGATTCTACTTTATATGCTTTCTAATGTATTTAAATTGAATTAGTTTTCCAAAATGGTAGTTAATATAGGTATCTTTATTATAAATGAACTATTAAATGTATGAAATGCAGTTTTGGCCTTTTCTATTGAGTGACCATACAACTCAAGGCTGCTTTCTCTAGAATTCATTGAATTTGTACAAGGAATGGTACTAAAATAATTTTCTAAGTTCTACTCATTGTAGCATTCATGCTATAGTGCTACATGCTACAATTTGGAAACGTAACTCAGTGTGAGCTACGTTTCCAAAGTACAAGTACGTGTGTCTGCTAATGGTCTGCAAATGGAGGATATCTTAGGTTCGTAACACCATGAAATGTATATATAAGGCTATGAAGATTTGTGCATTGAAAGCCTCTTTTACATGTACTCATTGAAGGGTTAAATTCATGGCATTCTTTTATGATTTCTTGCTTCCAGTAGTTAAACTGGTACTTTTTTGCACATAGTAAACTCTGCTCATCTTTTAATATGATTCTTCAAAAAGTGCTGTTTCTGTGGTATTGTATTATCTGAATAATTATATTTAACTTTTTTTAACAAGATTAGAGTTTTTAATTGTTCTGTTACTGTGTTTTTCCTGGTGTGTAATTAAGAAAAAAAAAAGTTTTTTTCTTTCCGTGGTTATTTAATACATTAGCTGCCTGTAAATATTTCCTGTTAAATGCTCTTGAATGTGGTGTAGAAGTTGTATTAGATCAGCTTAAGGCCTTGTTTGAAAAACATTTTGTTTTGGTTATTTCTATTAAATTAGAAAAATGAAAAATCTTTCCATTTGAGTTTCTTTTGTTGCAAATATGGGTTAGGTCATCTTAACACACCTCACCTGTGGCAGAGGTTCCTGATACTTGAAAGAAGGAAATTTGGCTAAACCCCCCACCATGGTGACATTTAACTGCAGCAAAGACGTGACCAGCTGCGGCTCTGTGATCTGTGCAAGGGGCAGCTGAGAGAGGGAAAACACCAAGCTCTGGACCTGATCCAGAGTTTGGATTTGAGTTAGGGATTGCGGCATGGAGGGACCAGCAGGTATCTGGGATGAGGAAAGTCCCAGGCCCATTTCATACACAGTCACCCCTTGCGCCGTCACATTGCCAGGACTCACATGCCCACTAATGCATAGCAGTAACAGTGATTCCTGACAACAGGAATGGCTGGGTGCCTCCGACTGGGCCCCTGCAGTGGCAGGGTCCAGTGGGGCATCTGGAGTCAAGGCTCCTGGTGGGGTTCTTGTCAGAGATGCGGGACTCTCTTCTCTGGGCCTGTTCAGCCTGGAGAAGAGAAGGCTGAGAGGGGATCTAATTAGTGTCTATAAGTACCTCAAGGGAGGCAG
>JAWLRI010000175.1:929264-974584 GCA_034781795.1 Crypturellus tataupa | reverse complement strand
ACTTCAGGAGGGCCAACTTTAGCCTCTTCAGAGACCTCCTCAGAAGAATCCCATGGGCTAGAGCTCTAGAAGGAAGCAAGGCCCAAGAGAGCTGGCTAGTCTTCAAGCGTCACTTCCTCTGCGCCCAGCAACAGTGCATCCCTGTGCGTAAGAAGTCAGGCAGAGGGGATAGGAGACCTGGGTGGATGAGCAAGGGGCTTGTGGCAATGCTCAAGCAGAAGAAGACGGTATATAGAATGTGGAAAAAAGGAAAAATGCAGGAGCGTAGTCAGGAAATGCAGAGTTATGACAAGAAAAGCTAAGAAACATTTGGAATGCAAGCTGGCAATGGATGTTAAAAAAAAAGAACAAGAAAAACTTCTTCAAATACATAAACAGCAAAAGGAAGATCAAGGGAAATGTGGGTCTGCTGGTGAACGGAATGGGCACCCTGGTTACGAATAACACAGAAAAAGCAGAGTTGCTGAATGCCGCCTTTGCTTCAATGTTTACCAAGGGCAGCCCTTTAGAGTCCCAGGCCCTAGGGACAAGAGAAGAAGCTGGGAGAGAGGAAGACTTGCCCACGGTAGAGGAAGATGGGGTCAGAGATCACCTAAGGCAACTTGATACCCACAAATCCATGGGCCATGATGCGATGCACCCCAGAGGTCTGGGTGAGCTGGCGGCTATCATGGCTAAGCCACTCTCCATCATCTTTGAAAGATCCTGGAGAACAGGGGAAGTGCCGGAGGACTGGAAGAAAGCCAATGTCACACCAGTCTTCAAAAAAGGAGGAGGATCCGGGCAACTCCGTCCCCGGAAAGGTGATGGAACGTCTCCAGGCACATGGAGGAGAAGAAGATGCTCAAGACTAGTCAGCATGGATTCATGAAGGGAAAATCATGCTTGGCTAACCTGATAGCCTCCTATAATGGAATGACCAGCTGGATAGATGAGGGGAGAGTGGTGGATGTCATCTATCTTGACTTCACCAAGGCTTTTGACACCGTATCTCACAACATCCTCCTAGACAAGCTCCGGAGGTGTGGGCTGGATGAGGGGACAGTGAGGTGGATTGAGAATTGGCTGGATGGCAGAGCTCATAGGGTGGTAATCAGCAGTGCGGAGTCCAATTGGAGGCCTGTGGTTAGCGGTGTCCCCCAGGGGTCAGTCCTTGCTCCAGTCCTGTTCAATTTATTCATCAATGACCTGGATGAAGGCACAGAGTGCTCCCTCAGCAAGTTTGCAGATGATACGAAGGTGGGAGGATTAGCTGATACCCCAGAGGACTGCGCTGCCATCCAGAGGGACCTGGAGAGACTGGACAACTGGGCAGTGAGAAACCTCATGAAATTCAACAAGGTCAAGTGCACAGTCCTGCACCTGGGGAGAAATAACCCTAGACACCAGTACAGGCTGGGGACTGACCTGCTGGAGAACAGCTCTGCAGAGAAGGACCTGGGCATCATGGTGGATGACAAGGTGACCATGAGGCAGCAATGTGTCCTCGTGGCCAAGAAGGCCAATGAGATCCTGGGCTGCATTAAGAGGAGCGTCTCCAGCAGGTCAAGGGAAGTGATCCTGCCCCTCTACTCAGCCCTGGTGAGGCCATATTTTGAGTGTTGTGTCCAGTTCTGGGCTCCCCAGTACAAGAGAGATGTGGAGCTGCTGGAGAGAGTCCAGCACAGGGCCATGAGGATGATTAGGGACCTGGAACATCTGCCCTATGAGGAGAGGCTGAGGGAGTTGGACCTGTTCAGCCTGGAGAGGCGAAGGCTGAGAGGGATAAGAATCAGTGTCTCTGAAAAGAGACTGACCTCTTTTCAGTGTGGCCAGTGACAGAACTAGATGAAATGGCCTCAAAATGAAGCTGAAACACCAAAAGTTCCACAGGAACTGAGGGTGACCGAGCACTGGAACAGGCTGCCCAGAGAGGCTGTGGAGTCTCCTTCTCTGGAGATCTTCAAAACCTGCTTGGATTCGGTCCTGTGCCACGTGCTCTAGGCAGCCTTGCGTGTGCAGGGGTGTTGGACTAGATGACCTCTAGAGGTCCCTTCCAATCTTAGGCATTCTATGATTCTATGATTCTATGAAATCCTTATATGCATGTTGTCATTAATTACTGTTAAGCAAAATATGTATCTTCAGAAATTTTATATACATAGAAGGAACACAGAGGATCTGACACTACAAACATATTGGAAGCAACAACATACTAAACAGCTAAAACTTATGTCTCTACTGTGTATTGATCATAAATCATGACCAAAATGCTCTGAAGGATTCTATCCTGCCTGAAAAGACAGCAGAAGAAATAATCTTGTGCCTTTTTTTTCCCTCTAGTCATCCTTGTACTTCCTTAATCATATAAACAAGGGCATTGCTGATGTCTTAGAGAAATAAGTGAACAGAATGATCTTATAATATTGATTTCATGGGAAAATAATGGAGGATTCACTTCTGTTTACAAGATTAAAGGACTAATGGATATCTATTAAAATTATATTTACAAAAAATCAACGATATCAGACAAGAAACTTTATACAAGGCTGCAAAATTTCAAATTGTAGTCTTTGAATGTAGCCAAAGTGTCTCCAGGATTCTTATTTTTAATCTAAAATTATCTACATTAATATTTAAACCATTTAAAAAAATATAGAAACACTGTATTTAAACATAAAGCAAATCCCCAAACTCTCTTTCTGCCCTCCTTCCACTTCTTTAACATGGGTGTACCTGAAAAGATGAATGCACTGGGCTGCAATGTATTTTACGACGCACTGAATTAAGATTATGGTCCCTTGCACATGTGGAATGATGTACTAACACAGATGCCTTCTGTGCCTCACAAGGGAAATACTTTGGACCAATATTTTTGTTTTTATGCATAAGAAAGCATGATAGTTTTGAATATGGAATGACTCTGTGGAAATTAAGAACCTAGGTCAATAAGTTACTAAACAGTCACATTAGGCAGGCTGCTCTGAGCAACTTATCTCTCTTAATGCACATTCTGGCACATCCAGTTGCTAGTCCCCTGTGGTGCACATAAAATTTTCTTACAATCACTGATGTCCCTTATGTGCACAGGGTTTTCAATGAGCAGTAGAATTTCATGCCTTTAATTTGCAGCTGTAGCTGATACTTTGAAAAATGTCTGGAAGCTAATAAATAGGAGTTCAAAGAGATCCCTATGCTTGTCATTTGATGACAACTTGTTTGTCACTTGTGGCAAAGATTTACTTTGAAAGGAGTATTTTCCATTTTTAATTTCCCTCACCCAATCTGTTACTTTATAGTATCCCCTTCTAGTTTTCAGAGGGCATCAATAATCTGGTTTTGCTTACTTTAACACATTTTGATATGATGAAGTCACTGCAGTACACTCTTCTTACACAACAGTTATGTTAGAAATGCTCAAAGGTATCTGTCATGATAAAGACTTCAGCAGTCACTATTCCTTACTGCTTAAGCCCACCTTACTGATTAATTCAGAATTTTTATTTTAATGAAACAAACACTGTACAGTTAAAAGCCAAAATAAAATATTGTACACATACACTTATCTGAATTTCCTTTGATGGATGTCAGAATGATATGCTGTCAAATGACTACACACACTCAAACAGTTTTACTATATATCATCAGAAATATTTCTTACAAACTCAAATGTTAGTGACACAAATTGTAAAAATATCTTTATTGTTAGCAACAAATAGCTAAAGATTTCAAACCAGCTACACAGCAGTTGCCTGTTTTAACAGGGATAAGGTTTCTAACAGTTACATATTTTAATGATGCTGCAATATATAACATTATGAGATCCTCTATGAAGAAAAGTTCCATTTTCAAGTAACTGGAAATTCATTTAGGACTATTAAACTTTTAAGAAAAATAACATATTCGTTCATTATTTCAGGCTATACTTTTAGAAGAATTGTAATTAATTAACATTAGCATTTGAACAGTCTGTTAGTCTGTTAGGGCTTTACTGAATTATATCTTACTTCAGATTTTTTCAAACAAATTTCCTGGGCAGTTTTTTATGCTTATCAATCTTTCTAAGTAAAAGGAACATATAGAACAAGCATGGAGCACAGTTTCTGTGCAGATGCCTTTCCCACTTTTGTGACCATACTTTTTTTTTGTCACATAGAACAATGTGTATCACATGTTAAATTGGCTGACCATGACAGGTGTGCTCCTTCCTGAGCCTGACCTGGCGTCCCACACAGAGCCCTAGTCAGATATTCATCACTGATGGCATTATCTGATCATGGTGTCTTGCCTCACTAAATCTTTTCCTCCTCTACCCACTGAATATTAATGGTATGGCTGCATTATTTTGGGAGATGTTCTCATGGACTTTCGGAAAAGAGGTAACAACAGCACAATACCCAAGGACTAACTAAGCTGATGTCAGCAAAAATCCTGCTGATATGCAAGAGTGTCAATAAAACAATAAACTTTTTCCATAAATAAGGGCAACCCACCTTGCCCTCCCCTGAATCTGGTGAACAATTCTTACAAGGCAGCAGCTTACATTCCAGGATCTCCCCTTAAGCCTCTGCTCAAGGTTACTCCTTGAGGTTGAGAGATTCTTTACTAGGTACTGATCTGTGGCAAGTGAACAAAGTATGCAAAACACCTTTTAATACTTTGTAAATTTTTCTAGATTGCATCCAAAATTCGTTGTGCACACAATCCCTTAGACTTTGACCAAGTCTTGGACTGAGATTGGATTCAGCTACATCCAGGCTCTTCTGAAAAGGAGTTTGGAAAGCAAGGGGGTCCAGTGTGAACCCTGTGATTCAATTGGAAGGTCTTCCTGATAATTTTTTATAAACTTGTCCTCCCTGCACTATATAACAATGGCTTTGCCATAAAATCTTGTTAAAAACAGTGTCTATAAAAATAAAACATTACAATTTCTTTCATAAGACTGCATAAAAGCACACTGCATCTTTTCTCATCCTCCCCCCAATACCTTCCCATTCTTTGACACTGAAAGACTAAGAGAATTTTAAAGTAGAATATCATAAACTTTTCAGATCATCTGAATGACATCCAACTTCACCCAATTTCTAAGGGAGATAGCAAAAGCTTAATTAAATATCCCAAGTGATGCTGAGTTTAACACAACATGCTGTTCCAATATCTAATTATGGTTTCTGTTAAACATTCATATCTGAGTCCCAGTTTACTAATTTTGGTTTCTTGACACTGCATACTGATACTTATCATAACAGTGTCAAGAGCCTTACTTATAACTTTCTTTATAGGCACTAATAAGGCAACAAATGAGTCTTCTCTCAGGCAGCACAATGATTAAGCAAATATTACATTGCATTTTTCAAAATTGCAATCAAAGCAAAGTTGGCAGGAAAAAAAATGGAAGATTTTTAAAGCTGATTTAGAGAAGACACATACTGGTCATAATAATAGAGTAGAGGACCAGGTGAATTATTTTCAGTTTCAGCTGAACTGATTTCTGAAATTCTTAAAACTAGCTCATCCACATGAAAGGAAATTTCTTATCCCACCATCTCTCTCTCTGAAGATATTTACAAGCTGTCTGAAGTGTATATTCTGAGGAACGAAATCAGGAATCATGTCTCGGGTAGTAAGTTTGGAAAAAAATACTTTGGATAGACTTTGAAGCAAGTATCATTAGTATATCTGTTTATGTGAGTGGTCTATACAACAGTAAGATTCCATATTCTGATTTATGTTGAAAATACTATGCATAAACTGTAAAAAAAGGACATTTCTGCTGACTTCTGGAGAGTCTCAATAATGTGATGGAACTTAGCCTTTTGGAGTCACAAGGACTAGGACTCGTAAATATCTGGATACTGTTTCATGCAATCACAAAAATGCAAAAAAAAAGTAGGAAACAGATTTACAGAGTATGCTATAATATTGTTGTTAATACGGATTTAAATTCACTTTACAATGGCTTGTGTTTGCACAGAAAATAGCTGCACATGAATGCACAAAAACAGAAAATATATCCCAATTAACAAACCTCATTACCTTATTATTAAGCATGGGCAGAAGAGCATATAATAACCTTATTACCCTAAGTATGGGCAGAAGAGCATAGATCTAAAAACCGTCAACTAATTTTGGACATGTATAATACAGTACTAGGCAGAAGTTTTTGCTCAGGTCCTTCAAATGCAGAAATCATCCTAGTGTGACCTCCAGCTAATTTAGCCAGCAATTCCATAGGAAATAATCTACAGGAAAAGCAGCATGATGATATTCACCTATAGCTATACCATTTCCTGTTCCAGTTTTAGTTTAGTCCCAGGGCTTTTAAATATTCTCTTCTGTAATGCAAGAGAGATCATAAATGCCTTTAAAATGTAAAATATTTAAAAAAAAAAAGATGCAGTGGGAAGTCATGATGACTACATTTTTCACCCTGTCTTTGTCTTGCTCCACAAAGAGAAAAGAACAAAAGGAGTGTCAAGCTTGTAAGATATCAACCAAGAGAAAGATAGTTCAGACTGTGGTCTGTTGGATTGAGCGCTTAGGGAAATCCTGTCAACTATAAAGATGGGCTGAGAGAAAAGAGCTGGTGGGCAGGGAGTACAGTGCAGGACAAGAAAAAGTGTCAGGCAAGTTCTCCAGAGGCTGTCCTCGGAGAACTTTACGCAGTGTGGAGACTTCAAGCCTGAATGTCTCATATCTTAAAAGGATAAGCACAGAAGTCATCAAATACAGCAGATCTCCAATAACTCTACGGAAAAAGCTTCAATTAGGCCATTTTTATTCACCATTTTTAATTCTGCCTTAATAGTTCATTTAGTTCATCCAGACTTTTTTTTCTCTAGCCATCTCCACTGAAGGGCAGCTGATGTTGAAAGCACTAATCTGATTCCTCCTTATGCTGCAAATTACCTATGCGCTTGTTTTCCTGAGCTCAAATCATTTCTGCAAAATTTTCAAGGATGGCTACTAATTCAGAGAAAAAGATATAAATTACTTAAACATGATTCTCCTTTTAGTATTAATTTTATACTCATCAGATGATTGATTAGTATATAAAACCTGCATATTTTGCCTGTAAAAATGCAAAAAAATAGGAAAACCCCAGGGTAAAGTCTAGTTTGCTGCCTGAAAATGCCTGAAATGACTATCAGGTAGTCAGAAGATCACTCAGTTAACTCAGAAACAGAGTACACATGAATATTATGGATTCTTTTTTTTTTTTTTTTTTTTTTTTAATTCATCTTAGCTAATGACATACGAAGATCTGAAATATACAGGTTTACAACATTTGTACTTAGGATTTACCCTTATTGTCTGAAGCATGCAAAATTGTACTCATGTTTCAAAGAAGTTAAATTGAAATATTTTTAATTTTATTAAGTGCTTGGTGTGTATTGAATCAATAAATTTCATCCTTTGTTAAAAACTCAGGACCTGTGTCCAGCTGGATAATATAAATATACACTAATAGCTGGAATCGGAAGTGAAGGCAACGAGTGGCAGGATGGATGTTATTTTCTCCATCACAGTTTAGACCATGGGAGAGATTCAGAAAGGTCTTTAGTTAAAAAAAGATGCTATTCCCTGACACATCAGTATACTTATGGCTAGTCCTATGTATATAGGACAGAGTTGTTTTCTTTTGGCTGACCTTAACTGTCTGGAGTTGTCTAATTTCTTGATTTATGGCAAATAAAAGACATTCTCAGATTCAAGAATGGATTGACGTGCCTTGGTTGCCAGAAAGCATAAATAGCCTACCCCATCTTCAAACCTTTTACTTTTAAATTTTACTTGAAATGCATTTGTAAATGGGAGAATCCAACTTTATGCACCAGGAAGTATTGAAATAAAACTAGTACAGATTTTAATATTTTGTTTGCAATTAGACATTGATGATCTTGAAGACAAATTATTAGAGTATACTTTTAAATTGTCAAAGAAGATTGTGAAAATAAAATTTTAAAAGAAAAAAAAATGCAAGAGTGATTGCAATTATAGGATGCTTATCAGAAAAACTTGCCAGATCTTACCGAAAAGATGGCTAAATGGTTAATTAGTCTCAATTTATAAATCGGGAAATGGAGAGTGCTTATATTTTTAAATATTTTTTTTTTTTTTTTTTTTTTTTTTTTTTTTCCAGAATGTAAGGTAACCAAAAGCTAGATATGTCTAACAAGAACTACTTGGCATGTATAGCACAAACTGCATGATCCTGTATGACACATGAGGCAGGTCTAAGATAATAATAGAAATGCATGAATTTCATTGATCATGGAAAATTCCAGATGATATTTGATTAATTTACTCTAACTAAACATTTATTTTATCTGAAATCTATTTCAAACATAAGTAATCAGATGACAATGTCATCTGATGGCTGAAATATTGCAGTTCTATATTCTCATTTTTGAGCTTGTAAATCTTGTCATCTCCTGTGATTCGAACGGATGAACGATCTCAGAAACAACCTTTGTAGGACTAGAAGTGCATAAGTCTTGGCACCAGTCTAAAAATAATTCATTCCATAAAAAGTATGATGAATCATCACACTAATTTTTTTCTAGGACACAAGTCAATTGACTGCATCACCAGTTGAAGGCTTAACTCTAAAGAAGGAAGGTAATGCAGTCTAAGAACAAATCATTTACAATGAAAAATGACCTAGATGTGAGTTGTATTTTGCCATGATGGCTAAAGCACTGGGTAAGGAAGAGCTGCATAAGAAACTTGGTGAGCACCAAGAATACAAGAGGAGAGAGTTAGTAACGTAGTGGGAAGGTTTTCTTCATTCCCCGATGGCAATGATAGTCACATTACTTGTGACTACCCCTTCTCAAGGAATATCTATGCCTGATAGGCCAAACATGCTGTAAAAATACCGTCAAGCCTACCATATACTGTGACCTACTGTGATCTGTAAAAATCAGCCTTGCTAGTCTGGAAACATGTCTTATTAGCTGTAATGTTGGATCATTTTACAATTGCTACTTCAATTAGTGGTTTAAATTCTCACTTAGATCATTTGGTTCTGCAATGCTACTTTTATCTTCTAATTGAATGTGGCAAGATATTGAATCTACACCTCACAGTTCTACAGATGATACAATAAAATGTAATAATTACTTTTGAAACAGCTTTTGCTGTCTCAGTTGTTATTAACACATTTAAAATCACACGTAGTTTTCAGGTGCCACTTTCAGTTAAGACTGAAAAATGTGAGAAAACTTTTTACCTGCAGAGATTTTTTTTATACCAGCTTTGGTGCAAAACATTTGCAAAATGTAATATTTCATTTAATCTCATAAACAACATTAAAAAAAATGTTCACATTTAAGCAGTTTCAATTCTCTCTGGAATTTGTGAAAATGATAATCCCTGCAGAAAAGTAACATCAAAACTGTGCCATAAATATCCTTTTTTTTTTTACAGATAGCTAAGAAAACTTAAGGTGGACACATGCTATATATTTGTACATGGATACAATTTGTATGTGGGGAGCAATGTTCTTGTGACAAAATGGGAAAAAAGAACACAACTCTAATTAGGTATATGCAAAATTGTACTTTAAAGTATCGATTCCCAGAAACAGATATGTTTCTGCAGATATCAGATTAAAACTCAGTGTTAGTCAAACACATTGATAGAATATAAGAATTTCTAGAAAAAGGTAATATACCAAAATAGAACATAATTATGATGCAGTATTTACATTCATGATGTCACTTTGCCTAGAATACTCTTTGTGCTTTTGCTTTTCATACTTATAAAAAAAAAGAAATAATAGAACTGAATTAGATAGAGAGTCTCATTATGTGTAGTAAATAGTCACAATTGCGGAATGACTCCCATAATGCAAACCAGAAGAAACCAGGCAGAGGCACAAGGGTTATGAAAACATAAATGAACTTAAAGAGGGTAAGAAACAGATAAAAGTAAGCATATTAAAAAAGCAAAGTAAAAAAAGGTCTTTCTCTAGAGTCTCAGTGTAATTCAGATGAACTGTTCCAGGATACATTTAGAAAGCTGCTGATTTCAAGCATGCGTGATTATTAAATGCAAAAAAAAAAAAAAAATCAGTCAAACAAAAATAAATAATCAAAGACAAAAAGACTGTTGCTTATAGGAAGCTTATTGCCTATTGTTGCATTCCTACAGAAAACAGAATAGGTAGATAATACATCAAACTTTTCAAGTAAAATCTTTATTATGGCATTCCACCAAAGTTCTTTTTTTTATTTCTTTTTTTTTTCCAATGTATCATCTGAAATAACAGTAAATAACTGTCAACAAATGGTCAACAACATGACCATTAATACAAAAATGATTAGTTGTAATTCTGGAATACAATCTGTTAAAGAAAATTTGAGAGAAACCTAAGAACACTACTGTGTTCTGAAAACCTTTCAGCCACAACTTTGTGGTTATCTAATTTCATTTCAGAATTACTTTATAACATGGGCCTGTCACTTTCAGTTCTTGTGCAAAAGCTTTATCCAAAGGCAAATGAAGTCTCTTCATTGCCTTAAATAGATCAGACAGTTGGAATTTAGAAATACATGACTATTGTCATTTATTACAGCATTCTCTGCTTAAGATAAATTGTTGCACTAGTGTTTTACAGAATTTTAAATGAATGGCAAGTTCTCATCAAATAAAAGTTGAATAAAAAAAAACAGTTTGCAAAACCATTTGCTTCCTCCCCTGTGAAACATGCTCTTATAACATCCAAATTGAGATTTTCCATTGAATTTTGCTCATCTCTTCTCTTTCAGTTCTATAAAAAGAAAAATCACTAAGGAACAGCTGTTTGTTCTTCAAGTGCAAAAACCTGCAACATAATCTAAGTTCTGTATTTCTTGCTACATAAGCATTTTCATTTCTTGACTTGTATTTTACACTTCCTCAGTACTAAATATAGATTTAAAAAAGATCCTCAACACTTTTCCACACAAACAACCATGCTAAATCATGAAAAAAAAAGATAAAAGAATGTTGATATATAAAAGCTAATGGACTTAAAAATGAAAACTGCATATCATCCCACTCCTAAGTGATTTGGTAAGTTTCTATCTATTACTATTTTGATCTATTTATTTTTATCAAATAACTTTAAGGTAATCCCTGTTAACTTTAAGGTAATCCCTGTTAGCTCATTGTAGAGCAACTTTTTTAAGACTACTGCAGCCATGCACACATTCTCTGATGTAAAATCTCAGTGGTTTGCCTCACTTCATTTCCTATAATGTAGAAAATCTGAATCTTACTAAAATACAAAGGCCCAATAGAGTTTCTATCAGACATGGTTTGTCCAGATTAGTTCCTTTTCCTTCAGTTATTCAGCTTGATTCAAACCTAGAAGAAATATAGTTTCATTGCTCTTATTACACAGTCCTTTCATTCCAGTCACCTTTTTTTTTTTTCTTGTTCGTTTTAATGAAGATGCATGTATTACCATATTCCCTGTTTGTCTTCCTTTGTTAGTTACGCAAAAACATTTTTGCACACAGTGTGCATATTTGCAGTAACCAATTTTATTCTGGTTAACATTTTTGTCACTTTTTAGGTCGGTACCTCTTATACAACATAAATCTTGAACCATTAAGTCCTTATTCCTGGTATAAACACAAATTCATCTTCTCTTAACTGAAGGTTATATAATAAGTTGGAGAATACTCTTGTATACTCTTGCATATAGTGCTCACAATTTTCATGTATTCTTATTTTTTTCTCTAAATTTAATAATACTAGTTTTTAATTGCTTATGTTTTTAGGCTAATAATCATTTTTAGTTCTTGTGTGTGTTCCTCTCACAGTAAAATATTGTTATGTTGCATGTACATATCTGCTATTGTAGAAATATTCATTCCTTTCACAACAAAAAATAATGTAAAAATTATTCCTTTAACATGAAAGAGCAAACCCTTCTAAAAGGAAAGATTCAAATCTCAAAGCATGTAAAATTAGGGTCTATGATTTATGTATTTAAATGAGCTAATGATCTGCATCAACTAGAAAATGCTTTGAATCACTGAAATCAAAAAGCTCTATTTCTATTTTTATCACAAAGTCATTGACAGAATAAAGAGACTAAAAGTAGTGCAACATTCATGAATGATTTAGTAAGAGGAGATGATGCCAATTGCAGCAAGATTCAGACGTCAGTATTTACTGGCCAAATAGGACAGAAAGCTTCTAAATGAACTCTTAAAAACAGCTGAAATAATAGAAAATGGAAACGCTCTTAACAGTTTTTATTCCATTTATGAACCATATGTAGTACTGCAGATACATTGCCTATGGAAAGAGATCTTGTCAGAATCAGAGAATCACAGAATAGCTAAGGTTGGAAAATATGTCTAGAGATCATCTAGTCCACCTCCCTGTTCAAGCAGGGATACCTACAGTGGGTCATTTTGATGGCTTCCAGTTTGTTATATATTTTTTCCTGTTTACTCTATCCTGTGGTGTAAAACAAAAAAGGATATCTGTAACATGAAAGGAATAATTTTCATCTTACCAAATGTGTGATTTAAATATCTATCTTCCTCCTCTCCTCTATCCATATGTTATAAAATTAAACCCTTGAAAAATTGACCACAACTTTTGTAAATGTCTGATAGTTCCTCCCTATCTATCTACTTCATTAAAAGTGATTGGTCCACACAGAAGGTTACAATTTACTAGAACCTTTCAAAGTTTCATCATTTTTTAAGACAGACATATGTCCATAATATGACACCAAACAGTCTAACTCATCTCAGACAAGCTGAGGTGGTTTTTATAGTTTTTCTTCCTTACTTTTTGCTGTTTACATTTCTTTAAAAAGGGAAAATTAGAAACAAACATTATACACTAACAGAGGTATGAAAAATAAGTATTCGGGAAATAAAAATGTCAGAATTAAAACGATGCAATCTTCAGTATGATCCAGCAAAACCTATGTGCTGAAACTGTTTATCACATGGGGCACTGCATTGAGGTGCTCTCTCAAAAAAAGGTGAACTGATTCAGATGTAGCAAAATAACTTAGAATTAAAAGTACACTAAAAAAAGTAATAACTATGTTTTAGAAAGATTTGCAAGTAGAAAAAGTTCAGCAGTCATCCAAGCAAAAGCAAGTCACAGCATAGCATTAATAATCTTATGATAAATTCAATACCCAGAAAAGCAGACAGACGTATGAAAATTCTTGAGGTGACAGGGGGAATTTCAACAAATTTCTAAGAAAATGGATTAGTACAGTGTATGGTAGATAACTTGAGGTACTGGAGTTGCTAATTCAGGAAATAGATCCTGAAAATGTAAAATAAAACACACTCAGCATGTGCTACCCATGCTGACTTACAGCCTTTTTTGTTGTTGTTGTTGTTTTGCAAGCACAAATTACAAAGAAATTTTTAAAAAATGCTGAAAGTATGGATATATATTTCCATGAATTCTTCAATTCAGAAACATAAATTTAATGAACTTTTAAAGAATATCTTGTCACATAGGGAATAAGCAGATATAAACTGTCCCGCCGTGATGTGGGCAGTCAAACTGAATTCTGAAACAAACATTTTTCAATTTCCAGTCCTATCAGCTGTTTCTTCAGGGAGCAACTAGGGGTGCTGAGTTTTATGGAGGGTATGGAGTAGGTTATTCTGTTTCTTTTTTTTACTAGCACTTTAATAGCCAGTTGTTAAAATTTTTCATTAAAGTTAGAACTTTTAAATAAAAATCACGGCAGTGCAACTACAAGCTTTTTTGGAAACATTTCAGCAGGAATGCTAGAAGATAGGGAAGAGTACTTCTTGGCCAGAAAACTCATCTTCCTGCCATATTAGCCACACTATCTGAGTGCCAGTAAAGTCATTGTACTGCCTTTCTATTTTTATTTGGAAATTTTGATCTCTTGGCTAGGAGCACCAACTATTCCAATAAGAAAAAGCCAGTTTTGTGATCCTACCTAAAAACCCATATTTTGCTTTTGTAAGTTTTGCACTTTTACAGACTTTTGCACAGTCATTTTTAAACTGTTCTGAGCAATGTATTCCTTGAAGTTTTCACATGCAACATATTTGTGGTAGCTCTGTGGTAGCACCATGACTCTGCTCTCCTCCTCCCCTGCCTTACATAGAAGGAAAAGTGCAACTTCTTGATGAATGGAAAGTTAGCTGTAGGCATCAATGAATTAGTGAGCATCTGCAATGCAGATTAAAGGTATTCATTATTGATTCTTGCCCCACAGCAAGGCTCGCACAGCCTGTATTTATTCACATCAGAAATTTAGAAGGTGAACCTGTGAAATTCTCTTATGTCTTTTATTTAATTCTACTTGACCAAACAGAAAAGGCAGAAGAGAGAGACATCAACAGCACGGATATTACTGATCCCAACAATATATTGTACTGTTATGCCTGGCAGGAGCTTGAAGATGTTTGATGTTCTTTTGTCTTCCTGAGTTGGCAGAGAACAAAAGTCGGAGAGACATGAATTTCCTCATGCTTGGTTAATCTAATTGGGTTGTTCATTCATTTTAAGTGCCAGCATTAACTGTTAAATGATCCTTTTTTTACAAGTATGTTGTAAGAGAAAGTGAATACTAAGCACATCACACACAGCAGAGGAGAAGAGGAAAGAGGAAAAAGTAAATGAGAGACAGAGGATTAATTGTAAAGAAAATACTAGGGATTTCAATTAAGAATGAGAAAACCAATTAACAGTAGCTCTAAAACTGTTTTTTCCAGCTCTGACATTCACTAAGACATTATACGAACCAATGGTATTTTTAAATATTATTATTTATTTCAACTTCTAAAGAAATTTGGATTCACTTTATTGGGAAATATGTTGTGGAAAAGGGGAACAGATAGTTCACAGGCAGAAGGCAACCTTCTCATTAGGGTATCTTCAGTCCTATCTTCTAATACAGCCGGGCATTTACACTTTAGCCAAATACAGAAATTTCAAATACACATTTGCCATGCTCTGAACATCAAGTCAATAACAAATAATAAACAAATAATATACTTTATTGCCTGGAACTTGCAAGAACAGAAAATGCATAAAATTCTTTATGCATTCTTAGAATAACTGCATAATAAAGATTACTCAATCATTATCTTAGGTAGAACCTGCACCTTTGCAAAATGCAGCATACTGGGTCATGTTATAGAAACTACAGTAATAGTCTATATAAGTCTGTGTAGCAGGCATCTTTCAGACATATCATGCTATACTTTACGAAGAATGTGGAGTTGCAGGTGTGTTTCACTTCTAACATACTACACTGAATGACAGATGTGTAGGAAGAACTTTTTTTTTCTATGATCGAAAAATTAAAAGACATTTCAAAAAAAAACAAACCCTAACCATTGCAGAGAAACAGGGTAAATCAAGTATTCCTCAACTTGACATTCAGATAAAAATATTCCTGATTTCAAAATTTTGCTGATTACTGGAGTGAAGCACAGTTTATGAAAAAAAATTATAGATTGTCAAAGGAATATCTTTTTGTAGCTTTAATTTCAGAAACGGAAACCTTCCACTTCGAGTATTAAGCAACAGAACTGAAAAAAAAAGTGTTTGGGTTAGAGCAGCATAATCTATCACTTGAAAACACAGCTCAGGAAAAATGAAAAATGTGCTTTATCAAGGCAAAAATTATATTACAGTCATAAAAGAGGAAAAGAACATGAATGATACTACCACTTTTATGCATGACGATATATAAATTTGCTGGTATCTCTGTATATACACTTTCTCTACCTAGACATAGTATTTTTATGTTAATTTTCAGAAAATATTTAGTCAACAAGAACTAGTAATATTTCCTGTTAGTATATTTCTGATTAATTTTTAATGAAAACTGTACCTCAATTTACATAAAAACATAGAGGAATTAATTTAGGCATCACCCTGTACCACCAAAATGTTAGTGTCTGTCTAAAGATCAGATTCAGATTTGGCAATCAGCAATACAGCATACAGGTAATTCACATTCTGTGGATTATAATTATTTTATTTTCCTTTTTTTTTTTTTTTTTTACTGTATGTAAACACAGCAGACAATTTAGACTACTAGTTCAGGTAATCAGTGCATCACAGGTAGTATGTGTCTAGAAGGCATGTTAAAATGGGGCCATCATGTTTCCTTTGGCTTAGGTTTCCTAATGAAATGAATTCTAGTTGTTCATGCTGCTTGCTAGTTGGGTTATTCATCACATCTCAAAGGCTGAGATTTCCAACAAGCTTCACATAAATTCTCAGTGAGAGAAAGATTGAAACATTAAGGTAATCCTTCTTAGACATCAGGTATCTGACAGAAATTAAACAGCACTTCACACAACAGGAAAATAACTTAGCAGTAGTTCATTATATATCTAAGAATATAGTCTTGATACAAAAATTCATAGGAAAATATCTAATTTTGATACACAGAATTCTAGAATAATTCACAGCATCACAGAATCACAGAATGAGTAAGATTAGAAGGGACCTCTAGAGATCATCTAGTCCAACCTCTCTGCTCCAACAGGGACACCTAGAGCAAATGGCACAGGGGGACATCCAGGTGGGTTTGGAAGATCTCCAGAAGGAGACTCCACAGCCTAAGTGGGAGCCTGTTTCAGGGCTCTATCACCCTCACAGGAAAGAAGTTCTTCCTTGTATGGAGGTGGAACTTCCTGTGTTTCAACTTATGCCCTTTACCCCTTGCCCCATTACCAGTCACCACAGAGAAGAGTCTGGCCCCATCCTCCCTACATTCTTCCTTCAGGTACTTATACATATTGATCAGATCTCCTCTCAGTCTTCTCTTCTGTGGGCTAAACAAGCCCAGTTTGCTTAGTTTTTCTTTGTATGACAAATGGTCCAGTCCCTTAATCATCTTCGTGGCTCTTTGCTGGACTGTCTTTAGACGGTCAATGTCCTTTTTGAGCTGAGGAGCCCAGAACTGCACACAATACTCCAGGTGTGGCCTCACCAGAGCTAAGAGGGGGGAGGATCATCTCCCTGGACCTGCTAGAAACACTCCTCCTGATGCAGGCCAGTATCCCCTTGGTCTTCTTGGCCACAAGGGCACATTGCTACCTCATAGTTAATATTGTTTTCAGCCAGGACTCCCAAATCCCAGGGTCTCAGGTGTAGGACCCTGCATTTGTCTTCATTGAACCTCATAAGGTTCCTCTCTGCCCAACTCTCCAACCTGTCTAGGTCTCTCTGAATGGCAGCACAGCCCTCGGGAGTGTCAGCCACTCCTCCAGTTTGGTGTCATCTGCAAACTTGCTGAGGGTGCATTCTGTGCCCTTGTCCAAGTCATTGATGAACAAGTTGAAGATTACTGGGTCCAGTACTGACCTTGTGGGCCACCACTGGCCACAAGCCTCCAACTGGACTCGGCTCCTTTTATCACCATCCTCTGGGCTCTGCCTTTCAGCCAGTCCTCAATCCACCTCATTGTCCACTCATCCTGTCCACACTTCTGGAGCTTTCCTATGAGGATATTATGGGAGAGTGTGTCAAAAGCTCTGCTGAACTCAAGGTAGACAACATCCACAGCTCTCCCATCGTCCATCCAACCGGTCACCTCATCGTAGAAGGCTCTCAGGTTTGTCAGACATGACTTCCCCTTGGTGAATCCATGATGACTACTCCTAGTCACCTTCTTTTCCTTGACATACCTAGAGATGGTCTCTAGGATGAGCTACTCCATCACCTTTCCAGGGATGGAGGTGAGGCTTACTGGCCTGCAGTTACCCAGCTCCTTCCTCCTGCCTGTTTTGAAGACTGGAGTGACATTGGCTTTCTTCCAGTCCTCCAGCACCTTCCCCACCCTCCATGACCTCTCAAAGATGATGGAGAGTGGCTGAGCAATGATCCCTGCCAGTTCCCTCAGCATTCTTGGGTGCATCCCATCTGGGCCATCCCATCTTTGGTTGAAAATGAAAAACAATCCATTTCCTGAAAAAGCCAAATACTGATACATCAATATTTGTGTATATAGTATGTATGTTATATATTTATAATAGTATATTTAAATATATAAATTTGCCTGTATGTAGACTAGCCTCAAAAGTCAGGACACGGTCATTCCATTTTTCCACTGTGGATTTTTGAACAAAAACAACAATTATTAAATTATTGAAGCAAAGAACTTAGTCAATAATTCTTATTCTATTTTTTCTAGTTACTTTATACCATGTATTTTGAATTAATATCCGCTAGAATTTCGCTTCATGCAATTTCCAAATGAATAATTTACTTCTAATACATTTTCCCCAATTTAAGACAATAAGTAGATTTCATTGTTATGTAGGGAAGGTATTCTAATATTTTTAAAAGGTCATTTTTTCCCATGCTTTTATGCTATAAGTGATAAACCCTCATCCCCATAAAACCAACTGTGTTCAACTGACTAGTAAATAAGTCCAGGCTGCACAACTTTGAGGATATAGAGCAACGCCATGAACTACATCTTCTTTGTCCTAAAGCACAGCTTTAGAAAAATGTTTCTCTTGACTTGTTAGTAATGTAGAATTCTGTGTTCTAAATATTATCTTTGATGATAAAATACACATGCATTATTTCTAGCCTTATTTTGTCTAGCTCCAAATCTGAATTATTCAGTCTTGATGTTTTTCTTTAGTTTGAAGCTATGTTCAAAGTTTTTCTATAGCTCAGGTGACAAAATTCCACCATCATCTGCCTGAGGGTCTGAAGAGAATTCTTGCAGTCTCTCATTATAAAGATACATTTTTTAATAGATTTTAGCTGTTTGCATGTCAATTCTCTGAAATTCTCTGAACTTCCAAATTCTTTGGAATTAGTGAGTTTCTTTAGAAAATATGGACAACAAAAATGGATACAGTTTCTACTGAAATTTTGTCTATTAATCTATCAAAAATCATTGTTTTGTTGAGCATAGCATCACATTGATAATTATCTTAACAGAAATACTGTTTTCTAAACAGACAAGAATGATCCCAGAAGAGACAATTACAAGATGTATTAAGACTGTTCCCTCATTGATGAGTATCACTCTGCCCTAATTACTTGCTTTCATTATTTTTAATTTCCTAACCTTTGCAAGACAAATACGTTAGGAAGGATCACACAGAAACTAATCCAAATTATAGCAAAATTCTTCCTTTTGTCAACAGGACCTACAATTTCATCAAAGTAAGGTCTCTTTGTCCAATTGTGAAAAAATATTATTCAGATCAACTTGTTCTTAAATACCTAAACATTTAGCATCCTTGCAGGTTACTACAGAAAACCTTTCAGAAATTATTTTGTTATCTGTTCCTCCCAAACACATACAGAAAGTGCAAGAATACTAAAATCACAATTCTACCTTTTATATATTATTACTGACAATAATATTTCCACCTAACAGTGCACCAGTGCCTTTGCTAGTTTTCCTTTGTACCCCAGTATTCTTAAATCTGTCATTCTCCATCTTCCTCTTATCACAGAATCATAGAATAATTTAGGGTGGAAGGGACTTCCAGAGGTCATGTATTTCAAATTGCTGCTCAGAACAGGTCTAATGAGATCAGGAGGCTATAGGTCTCACTATGTTCCTACCTTCTCATCTTTATCTGTTGTTATCACTTTCCCTGCTTTTATATTCTTCTTCTTTAAATGGCAAACAGTAAGCTAGCTAGCTGTGAGTTCTTCTGGTTTTCTTTGTCTTTCTGTGCTTAAATCATAGTAGCCTGTAGACTTCTGATTATGTAATAATGTTATAAATTAATTCCCAAATATAAGGCATGATAAGTTAACATAAAATATGATTGCAAAGCTAAAAAGCTGTTCAGTATTCCCTTTTATGAATTAAGTCGAAATCTTGAAAATTTGAGAGGCTAGGAATCTTTTTGTATTTGTAGTATATTCATATTCAAATTCTCTACTATAGTCCTTCCTTTCACCCCTCTATAGCTAAGTATTAAAGAGCTCATCAGCCTGTTTTCTAGGGCAATTTCTTCTGCAAACACCAGGAACACCAGGAACTAATTTCAAGAGAATACTTCCTCTTGTTTTTGCCTGCTTGATCTTTCTGATCTGCAGAAAGAGTTTGTAACTGTTGAGTTGAACACTTCAATCATCCCAGCCTTTCCAGCAGGATTCTATACATTACTATATATTACTAAACATGAGATTGAATTTATGTTAATAGGTAAGCATTTACATATCTTCTCATGTAATACCCAGGTATAACTGAGTAATGAATCTCTACGTAACACATAAATGCATTGGTTAACTGTGCAATAGGTACACTGTTTTTCTTTCTCATATTCTTTTGAAGTGTAGTGATCTCCTGACCAGCTTAGTTGCCCTGTCTCACTCAGAGTTTCCATTCTTGCACTATTCCAGTATGTGTTCTCCTGACGCCTTCTTTGCTTTTGAATTTGGTAAGATTTTTGAAAAGATCTTTCCAATGCCCATCATATGTTTTATTTTTATGTTGTTTTTGTTTTTTTGGGTTTTTTTTTTTTGTTTGTTTGTTTGTTTTCTTTAGTCTCTCACAAAGAGGTATAAAAACAGCTTAGGAACCACCAGCTGTCAAAATGGCAAGAGATGTGAGTCCTGTTTATCTGGACACAAATGCTATTACTGTAGTTTTTTGAAAAGTACTTACTATATCTGGGAATTGTTGCTTCTTTGAGAACAACTTTAAACCTACATAAGCATACATCACATGCTGCAGATCTTTTAATATTAATGTTACCTGACACAGGGAGTCTTTTGAAATCCTTTTGAAATCCCAGCTTCTCAGTTCTCTTGTCAATATACTCAGCAGGAAGTTATACACTCTATATCCAGTTACATAAGACCTCATTTGGACCCAGAAATGATCATACAACTGAGATAGACAAATATTTTCTCTAAGCCCAGAAACCAATTAAATGGTTATTCAATAAAAGAATAAAAGAAGCAATTCCAAATGCTTCTGTAGTGAAAATCCTTAGTTGGAAGACTTGATATGAGCTATATTTAACTGCTGGTAAAACACTATCATTTCCATAGTTTGAGAAATGCAATAAATGCAATTTCAGAACAGATAGTTTGCTCTCTTGAAATTCATTGCTATGGTAGGACTTCTTTACTGCAACTACTTCAGAAATTCTTAAGAGAATGGATTTAGATGAAATTGCATGAATCTGATGTCAACTCAAGACAGAAGTGATGCATAACCTATTACAGAAAATAAAACTTACTGCAGGCAAACTATATATGTGACACAGTCCTTATTCCATTCTCTTCTCCTTACAATCACCATTACATAATTCATTAACCTCTCTACAGAAAAATAAAAAATACAAATTTTAGCACTATAATAAAGTAAATCAGTTGAAAAACAAAAAAATACCTTCCAAAGATTGTGCTGTCATCTAAACTATTACTATACAGGAGCCTAAACTATAATATGCAATGCTTTAGCATTTACCAACAATGATAACATTTTCTGAATTATAATATGTGGAAGATAATCCACCTTTAGAATTTTAACAGGAAACATAACTCAGCAATTTCAGAATCACAAGGGCTTAGAGTAACTCAGGCTGGACGGGACTTCAGAAGATCATATTGCCTAGCCTTATCAAAGCAGGGTTAGATCAATGTTATTTATGTAATATACTGAATTGAACAGGATAAAATAAAAATTGTTCATTTTTGTTTAATTAGGGAATTCATACAAGTTTAGAATATAAGAATTATTTCATTGGAATTACTTCAGGTTTTTAGTCTACAATAATAATAATAATTTAAAAAAACAGCTGCAAGTGCATAAACAAAATCACAGAATGGCTGAGGTTTGAAGGTACTTGTGGAGATCTTCTAGTCCTAACATCCCTGCTCACCTAGAGCAGGTTGCCCAGGACCATGCCCAGTCAAGTTCTGAATTATCTCCAAGGATGGAGACTCCATAACCTTTTTGGACTACTTGGGTGGGGATTTTGATCACCTTCACAGTAAAGATGAAATTTCTTCTATTTCACGTTTGTGTTCAATGCCTCTTGTGCTGTAACTGGACACCACTGAGAAAAGTGTTAGTCTTCTTTACTTCCTTATCAGATAATTATCTATATGGATAATTCCAATATCTAAGCCTCATGTCAAGTTAATGTTTATCACATATCACACTTATAAATGTTTTTCCCCATTTCTATTCCACATCTTTCCACATCTAAAATTTTCCATTTTTTCCCATGATAAAATAGCTAGATTAAGAAATATGTTTATGCTGAAACCAGAAAATATATTTAAAATTAGGATCTCTTTTGTGTACTGTAAAGCTATCTTGCATTTTTTGACTCCGAGTATTTAAAGTATCAGGATCTAATAGACATAACATATCAGCATTAACAATTTGTATCTCCCAACCTCAAACATAGTGTTTGTCCCTAAAGGAAGAGCCTCTTTAAACTGTTTTTATGCAGCCAGTGATCAAAAGTCTTCATCTTTCTCCAACAGAAAGATTTATAAGCTAACAAAAACCACAAAATTAGAAAAACTGCTAGGTATTAATTTTAATTTTGCTCAATATCTTCTAATTACACCTGATTACACCTGGAACACCTAGATTACACCTGATTATACTTAGTATCCTTAGTTCTGATATGATGGTTCTAACCATATCTAGCCATACTTTTGCAGTGTTAAATTTTACACTTTTTTATAATCAAGAAAAAAAAAATGCAAAAGTGAGCTTTGGAAAAAAAAAAATGTGAATTTCATAAATGTTTCCATATAGATGTACAGAGCAGAGTACAAGGTTTAGAAATCAGCACCCAGGGACAAAACATAGATTCACTTGCCCCCAGGTTTATTTGAAGAAAGCACAGAGAGCATTAAATACATTTTAATTATTTCTGGCTTTTGAAAAATTAGAGCTTGTATTTCCAGGGAACCGTAACAGCTGGAAGATTACATTTTTTTGATATAGGTAAAGTAAGATTCACATATGACATCTTTGGCTACAACTTTTGGAAAGTAACAAATGTGGTGAAATAAGGTGGTGAATGATCACTATGTTGATCTGGGAAACATTTTGTCTGAAATTCAGAAAATTTAGGGCAATCAATGTTACATAACGTTGCCTAAATTATATAATATTCTTCCTCTCTGAGTACTTTTAGATAAGTTACCCACTAAAATCCACATTTTTAACCAAAGTTTTCCCTTACGGGAAGCTGTTCCTTTCACTTGTGCGTTTTAGCCGATGAATTTGACTGCCCTTTCTTGAATTTTCTCCAAAGAATCAATATCCTTTCATACAGATGTATATTCAGATATAGCAAATGTCTGAGAAAAAAGTCTTACTTATAAAACTTAAACCTCGCAAGATCAGTCTTATATTCTTCAAATAATTATCTCTGAGAGAACAAGAAATATATTATTCCTCTATATATTACCTGGAATCTTTGAACATAAGCCCTACTCAGTCAACCAGACATTGATTAGTTCTGTCCTTACTATGTGCTCCAGGCAGCACAGGGAATACACAACATGTTCTAAAAGAAATTAAGTATCCCAGTCCTTATGACTTACATACTTCAACATGCAGCTTGCCAGTACTAAGTCCCAGAAAGGACTTTTGGTTCCAGAAAGGAATGTGGTTTAGACCACATGATATGTATATTCCTTATATTATGAACTGGAAATGGTGGTGGTGTAAAAAAACATAACTGGAAACAAGACATACATATGCATATTTTAGCTGAAAAGTGAAAAATATCTAAAAAAAAAATATCTAGCCAAGCATGAGTACTAAATCCGAGCTCCCTATAAAGACCAGGCACATAAATCAGAGTAAGGATATTTCTGTTATTCCACTCAGAAAGCAAAGACGGACGGGGGTAGTTACACCTTTTCTAACAGTGTGGTTGACTGTAGTTCTGTATTTTTATCTAGTCACATTAACTACCAGAGTGTTGGAATGTTCACATTTTAAAGGCAGTCCAATGGTGTTATACAGCAGAAAATAAATGCAGATTCAGTGCTTCAGCCTCCCTGAAGTTACCTTGTCTTCTTCCTCCATTACAGGATAAGCAATAACAACGCTCAAGAGTTCTCTTAGTTCATGTCAGTGGTGACTCAAAGTATAGCAAAACATTTAAAAGACTCATGTGACCAGAAAAACAGAGAGAGAGAGTGACTCTGTAATCTACTGGTTATGACACTTTGATATATCTTTGATTCCCTTAGAGGAAAATTGTAAATCTTTAAATTTCTGGAAAAATATTCTGACTACATTATTAGCTATATTATTAGGAGCTCTGTGCTTATCATATTCCATTCTTAGTTGATTAAAACACCTTTAAGAAAAACAGTGCATTTTGTTGTGATCTGTTCCTGCTGTTGAATGATACCAGTTTGTTACAGCAGGTCAAGATATAATGCACAAAGGCAGATTTTGACATATACAGCACACAAGCAAACAGGAAGGTGCCAAACACATTTCAGCATTCCTAAAATTAGTCAGAAGCTCAACAAAGGTGGCTATGCTTACTCTTCCATATAAATATTTGGTTAGAATTCCCCAACAGAAGTTGACAGTGAAGTCTCTTCAGTGGGACAGGTACTCACACACTGAATAGTCGTATCAGTAAACATAGAACAAAACACTGACACAATACAATTTCAAATCCCCAAACACTAATTACAATGAGCTAGAACCACTTGAGACACTTTTTGATGTTTTGTGGCAGAAAACAAAAGAAAGAAAACAGAGAAGGCACAAGAAATCATGATATTGGCCACCACAATAATCAGGGTGACAATTTAGAAAAGTGTTTTTTTTGAAATATCTTCTGCTTTTTATGTTGTTTGCAGAACAATCTGATTTTTGAATAATGACTGCAGTATTTAGAATGTTTTCAAGCTGTCAAACAGTATCAGCTGGAACTGGAGCCTTTTTAATAGAACCAGCTAAGCTGTGGAGGCCATGGTGGAGACCGCATGCTGAATGTGAGACATTTCCCATCTGAAACAATGTGGCATCAAGTGCAAGGTCAGATGATAAGTTTATAAGAGAAATGATGAGATCTCAAGACATCTCTATATTACTAAAACTCAATTTATCCACAGACAAGTTTGGGCAGATGAAGCAATGATGTTATATTAGTGAGGTGAGGGTAAGTTTTGATTTATGGAAACATATGTCTATTTAATTGTCACTTTTGGGGACAAGGACATGCAAAAGGTGACTCTATAATTATAGCCACAAAAACAGTAGTTTGAGTTCTTGATCAATAAAGTTGTGCCAGGCAGTGAGACTCAGTGCCTCATGGTTGCACCTTTTTTTCTTTCCTATAAAAACAAAAAACAAACAAATGAAAAACAAACAAACAGTAAACAAACAAACAAACATACTTCTGCATTTTCTCTCTCCTTCCTGAGCCAAAACATCAAGACAGGAGTTTATCATACTGTCGGAAGACTTTCAAAATCAAGGACAAAATCACTTTGGTCAGAGATTATAAGAGCTTTCACAAAACTTCTTTATGACAATTTGTAGAATTTAAAGTTAAGGTCATTAAGCACTATCACATTTAGCAACTATAACTAATATCTAAGTCTAATATCTAAGAAAAGAATTTGAAAAGATGGCATGAAACTTGCTAATTAGAAATCATTCCTTTAACTTTTACATAAAAATCTACGCATAAAACCCCTCATAAAAATTTACTTACCTAAAAAAAGTCTTTGGATTGATTGTTTAAATTAACCAAAAGACATTACAAAAATAATCTATTTAGTATGAATGTGCCTTTACAACAAAAAAAATCATTATCATCAGTGATTCAAGCCTATATTACTTTCTCAGAACAGATTTTTCATTGAAACTACAAATATTTGTAAAGTGAATAATGGACCTGGTTGTAGAACTTGTACATAAATGCAAAGCTCAATGCCATTATATGAAAATAATATGCCATTATTTTCAAAATTGTTATGGCAAGGAACTTTCTTCCCAAGCACTTCTTCATGCAATCATTTAGAACATCTACCAGCAGATCTTTCAGGCCCTGAATTACATATTTTCCTGTTTCCTCAGCTGAATATTGAAGGATTTGAATGAATCTGAGACACTTGGTGCTAATCTTTTCAGTTTCAGGAAGCAAACCATCATAATTAACCTATCTCCTTGTACATATTATGCTTTCACAGTAACATAATTATAAAGAGCTATAGAACTTTCTAGCTTCATTTTGTACCATAAACCAAATAAAGTTCATTGAAACTGTAGTTTTAGTTCTGTTAATCAGTCTGTGATTTGCTGAGTATCAAATAATAGGCAATCTAATACACTTCAGCAAAATAAGTGGAGATGAAAACTACAATCTACTGGGAAATGCATTTACTATATCTTTGAAAAGTAAACAGAAAATGCTTCACAGCATAGGTCAGGAATTTCAGTCTACTCTAGCTCATGAAGAGGAATGAATGAAACTAGGACTTATGAAATCAAAATAAATTTGATTTGGAGCTACACTTGGGTTATAACACATATAATTAGGAAGAGCTAATGATTGACAGTTAAGATAGGTGCAACCCTGGAAACAATTTTTAGCATTTAGAGTCAGCTTCAGCTTTCTATAGTTAAAAAGTTTTGAGGATGTTAAGAAGGTACTTAGTACATGAAAAGAAAATGCCTCATTTCAACTCTTAAGCTATGCTTAAGCTATATAAGCAATCCATGTAAACCACGTGCCTGTTCCCATGGACTAGTTCAACAGCAATTTTTTTATGTGTGTGTAAACATCTGGTTATACGCCTATTACCATTCTTGTTACCAGTAGAACTTGGGGGCTTTTAAACTACAATGGTCATATCTATTTTCTCAGACTGGAAAATTCTGTTTTGGTTAAGGACAGAGGAAATAAATGTGCTTCTTACTCACTTTAACTTCAATTAAGGCATAAATATTCTGTGTCTTATAGTGCCCATTTTTCTCTAGTCAGGTTAGGACTTAACTGATACCAAAAACAAACATATATAAAGATGTAAAAGTACTTCAGAAAGTGCTCTAAGGACATGGCATGCTGCACTGACAACTCTTAGAACTGAGACAGTTACCATGCTGGTCTTAATATTGTATGAAATACATACCAGGAACTACAGTGTACTTGAGAATCAATCCCTTAGAGTATCTTATATTATATGAGTATTTTTACTTGAGATTTTACTTTTCCTATAAATACATTTACATTTGAACATATGAGCAATTTACTCCTTATTTTGTTGCTTCTTATAAAATGGAATATAACTAGATGATTTCTGTTTTTAAAGGCCAAATAAGTATAATAGCAGAAATGGAATAACATGAGCTGAATATTTTAAAGTTAATATCAATGTCAAAAAAAATTATAAAGTGATAAAATTACAGTATATTCAGGGAAGTTAGTTCTAGTATTATATTTATCTAGTGTTAACTCTCTTACTAGCAGTGTTATCTGGGTAATCTGAGAGCTAGCTTTCAACTGGCAAACATAAAGTAAGTCTTGTGTAAAGTTAAACACACAGAACAATGTAAAGGCGAGATCAAAGTACTAATACTGACAGCAGAATATCCACTTAATAGAGAGAGACTAAGTCTGTGGGTCACAGAGTAAAGGAAGCAATGGGATTAAAGAAACAAAAGATGACAGGGTTACCACAACCAGAAATAGAATAAAAGATTTCTGTTAGCGGAATGCTATTCTCACACAAGTAATCTGATATTTCCTCACAAGTAATTTGACATTTCTTGGAGGAATTCACAGGACCAGTTACGGGCTAAAGACAAATTTAACAGTGCTACTGTCCAGTGTGATGAAATATACAGAAAAATAGACATCAGACAAACTATTAGAAAAAGCACTAGGAAAGCACAGAAAGGGCACACGGCTTGCAGGTGCTGCTTGACTCAAGTCTAAAAAAGAAATCAGCATTTATCAAAGATTTTCTCTTTTAACATAGCAAGGTTGTTAGACAACAATTCATTTCCCAAAGAAGAAAACCTTAGGGCTATCTATCATATTGAAGTGAGACAGAAGAAAAGGAAGAAATGGCAAGAAAATCCAAGTATTTACTTTTCAAAACCACCTTCAGAAAAATAAGCAGCAAACTATAATAAAGCAGCTTGAGGGGATGTGAAAGAATACATTTTGTAATAGTGAGAGAAGTTCAAGCAATTGCTGCAAGGGGCAAAACTAAGATATTTTCTTCACTCGGCAGTATTCTAATTGACAGAGAAACACTAGCTGAGGGGCAGCTAAAGAGAAATAAGAAAAGACTTTAACAGTAGAAAAACAAAATACTTGGATAAAAATATATTGTCCAAAGAACTATTGAGCAATTATTTATTCTGATAATACATTAACTGGACATTGTGGACACTTCACCTCACAAATGAACTGAGGTAGCTTTAGAACACATGACAGGATTTTGAGAAACATCAATATATTTATGTTGTCTTTGGTTCCTTTTTTTCAAGATTCCCTACATATTCAAGGAATGCAGGGCAGGTGAATAAAAAAAAAAATCAGTGTTTTCTGAATTAACAATGTTTTCCCAATCACAAAATACCATGCATGAAGGGCATAGTAGAAAAGAATTCTAAAAGTAGTTGAACAGTGAAGAGTAAATATTCCCCTGATGCTATTAAGTGCTGGGACTGGTTTTGTGGTCAACCTGCAATTCAGATGATGTATTTGTAGGTCTGTGGAAAAATGTATGATTAACATTTTGCTATTATTCTCAGCACTATTTGTCAATAAATTCAGCACTCCAGTTACTCTGGTAACTTTATCAATGACTTCATAGTCTACTACTCTTAGAAAGGGAACCCCAGGAAAGCAAGTTGTTTTATCGTCATTTTAAAAAACTCCAAACATTTCTCAAAAGTTATTTTTTACACATCCACTGTGGAGTATGTCAATCACAGAAGAATTTTCCTGTGATTTTTGCTGAAGTAACATATAAAGTAGCCAATTATTTTCCCTATATGTTCCTATTTTTCACTGGTAGAGTCAAAATGAAGAAAACAAAAATAAAGTAAAATGAAATAAAATTCTCATTTGAATCACAGAGACATATCCTAGTTTTTTTTAGAATATATGTATGGTTTTGGCTTCATCATACAGCAAGATGAGAGTGAATGCCCTAAATCATGAATCAAATACAGCAAAACACCTGTGAACTTTTCTGTGTTATTCTAGAGACAAACTTTGCTTTCTTTAAATATTGCTGACACCCTTTTCATCCAGGCTGTGGTACAGGAAAATATACTCATTTTGTAGACTAAATAAAAAGGCAGTATGTGACTAGCTGAAAATTAGAATTACATGTTTAAATCTTCTCTTCTAAAAGGATTTCAGTGAAATACAACAGGATTTATACAACATGTGTCTTCAAAATGGAACCTTTTGTCCTTCTGTTTCTATTTTTTTGTTGTTGCTGTTGACTAGATCATCATTCATTCACTCTGTGTATTGAGTCAACACTAAATGAGTGATTTGGAAAAGCAAAAATTGTGATTTTTAATATGTAATTTTTTCAAACACTGCATGCAGATCATAGAATAAATATACAAGTTTCATGTTTGACATGTTCTACTGAAGTTTAGAACAGTATTAAAATAACTTTATTTATATTTTATGTAATGACCTGAACTTAGTGATCAAAGGCAAAAGCCAGCAAAAGCTAGACTGCATGTTTACTGTTTCACTGTAGAAACACAAGAAAAATGAGATAAAAAGAATAACTATTCATATTTAAATAAAGCCAATACTGGATAGAAGCCAAATTCAAACTGATTGAAAGCCAAACTAAACCAACCCATCTTGATAAAAGCAATTCATTTGAAATGTAAATAGAAGATGGAAAGGAAGGTCTTGCTAAACATAGAATCATAGAATGCCTAAGGTTGGAAGGGACCTCAAGAGGTCATCTAGTCCAACCCCCCTGCACATGCAGGGCCACCTAGAGCATGTGGCACAGGGCAGCATCCAAACGGGTCTTGAAGATCTCCAGGGAAGGAGACTCCACAATCTCTCTGGGCAGCCTGTTCCAGTGCTTATGTACATGGTAGTACATGTGATACAGATATACACAACTTATCATACCTCAGTCTGGATCTGTTCTAAAATTTTCAATTGAAATTTGTGAACCAAAATTTTGTTACTAATTGTGGGACTAATTGTAATATTTCCATTTGGGTAAAACTGAAATAATGCATCCATCATAAGGACTAGTGCTTTTATAAAAAATTCTTAGAAAGAATTTTCACTCATAAGTTAAGACTTCTGCTCTGGTATAGTCTTCACTGGTGGACTGGAACATGCATTTCTCCTAGATTAAGAAAGTCAAGTATACGGTTAGCAAGTTTTTCAGTACAAATGTGCTCTATCTTGTGCATATGCACACTTATGCATATATACATAAACAAATCTGGAGCTATGGTTCTTTCCATTTGTTTTAATTCCCCATGCATCTTCTTCTGCAACTTCATGAGGAAAACAAAGATCCTGATAGAAGTGTCAAGGGGTGAATGTGCAAAACTAAAAGGTCTGTCTCCCTCTAAATTCATCAACCCTCCTCAAATGAAGAGAAACTTCACATTAAATTCTACATGAAGATCAGTCCTGTTTTCTTCCAGGATCTCTCAAGTATTCCAGTGATGAAGACAGAAAAATTTCCTAAGCTATCTCCTGAAAAGTGGACCAGAAAGTCATTAAAATTATATTTTAGATAATAAGATCAAAAGAGGTTTTTTTTCCATTCATAAGACTTTGCCTGTTAAAAATCCAACATAAAAGAGCTCTAGAAAAGTCATTGAATCTCAGGAAAGAAAATAGGGAAACAATTAAAAAAAAAAAAGAGATGATGATAATGGCAAACTGCTGGCTCAGAAACTGAAGACTCTAGTTTTGTGATGCATTGGGATATAATCCAGTCGGAGAAGGATATGTTTAACTGAACGTACCTGCCTCACACAGATAGAAGGAGCTTATTCTTAGCCAAAGAGAATTTTAAATACTCTCTTCTTTATTCAGACCAATAATGCATGGAAATTGTGCAGTGAAGGCAAAAGTAGAGCAAACTCACTGTACTGGAACAAACTTGACAAGGAATGTGAAAAGAATGTGTTTTTTTTTGTTTTTTTTTTCAACTGCTTACGTGCCCATACCAAAGCTCTGGGTAACAAGCATAGGAGTTTAGAATATCCAGATACTAAAAATAAGAAATTTGACCCAGTGGTCAGTATAGAAGCTTGTGCGATGACTTGCTTTACTGTTCTATATACTGTTTACTTGCTATAACTGATGAAAAGACCATCTATAGCACTGATGTAGTTGTGGAATTCAGTATCAGCAAGTATTTTGATGTTTTTCTTTGGATGCATGTCCCCAAAAAACACATTCCAGTGCCTACACCCCAGTGTCTATTTTCCTTTTGGACTGCACTCTACCTCTGCATTTTCTCCAGTTCCTTATCACTGCTTTTTTGACTCTCTTCTCAATACAATAAATTCTTCCCATAAGTCCCAGCAAGGCAAGGAGCAACATATGTCATGGATGCTTCCAAAAAAAAAAAAAGGATAGAATCTAATAATCTTAAGGAAACATTTTGTTAAAATTTAGTCAAAGTTGGCCAGTGGTCAGAACTTCTTAGGAGCGACTGATAATGCAAATGCATCAGCATTGTTTCAGGAAGAAACTATAGAAGAGAAAGATCAGTGATTTTTTTTTGGTACCAGCAGTCTTTCTGGTGGTTCAGATACATTATGCCTGTGCATCTCAGGGATAACAAAAAATAAAATTTAGGAGTAGAAACCTTAATATTCTATTACACTGAGCAGAAAAGCAAAAGGATTTTTGTTTTTTTTTTTTTGGTATAACAGCTCTTTCCATTGTGTGAAACAAATTTAGCTAGAAGTCCATCCCACAAAAAGAGGATCAGTAAGATCTCTTATCATTTTTAAGAAATATGAAATGCTGCACTTAAAACAATCTTTCTCTGTTTTGAATGTCATTATGACCTAAATCACTGTAGCAGTTAGCTGACTAGAAGCCAGTAGGTATGACTTGTTTACATTAAATATTTAAAAGAAGAAGATATTTCAAGTAAGCAGTTATATTTAGACTTTGTTTCTAAAAGAGCCTATTTCCAGAGTTAAAGGAAAATAAAAAGGAAACTGTCTCTAGGAAAATGTAAACAGCACAATATAAAATAAAAATGAAAATCTCCAAAATGAAGTTACAATGTAGCTTAAAAAATAAAAATATTTTATTTTTAAATGCAGGTTATTTACAAACTACTATAGATACTGCTATTGCTTTTTCTTCCATTTATTTAATGGCTTCAAATACACATTGAAAAAGATTCAGGATAAAAGGAATTCTGAAGAAACTGATGTTGGAGCATTCACCCTACAGGAAAGCAACAGCCCAATATTACACCGTCAAGTGAACCACTGTAGAACACACAGATTATTATTAACACTTTACAATCAAAACATCAAAGGATCAAATGGATTCTAGATCACAAATTGTAGACCAAAGCTACGTATATGTAGTCCACGCTAAGATTTTCCAATGCTCAGACTAACGCTCAACAAAGTAATGACTACTGGCACACGGAGATTATTCCCTTCAAGAATTATTCCCTTCAATTCCCTCAGTCATTTAAGGATGAAATAGGGTTAGCTGTCTAAATCAACTTTTTTTTTTCACAGATACAAAAAAAAAGAGTAAGCTTCAGATAGAGACCTTTTTAGGTTCTGATAGTTTCCAATTGTTGCAAGCCATCTGTGAACTCAATTAAGTAGCGAAGCTGATGTCTAAAATACTTTGTCTGTAGGAACAGGGTACAGTAAAGAAAGTAAAGATTGAAACTCTCTTCCAAAGATTAGCCTCCTTCTCTGTCCTCTCATAATGATTTCAACTGTATTTAAAACATAATATTTTCTAGAATTCTAAGATGCTCTTAACATTTTATTGTTTTTTGGAGGTTATTTATTTATTTATTTATTTAATTTATTTTTATGAAGAGACTAGGAAGAGAAGAAAAAAGAATATCCTCCAAACATAGAAAACATAATCACTTGGAAAGTTGGAAACAGGGATAAAAGATTTGAGAAAGTTTTTCCAGGCAGCCACATATGCTAGTATTCACTAAGGAAAATGATTTTTCAGTCATTTTATTCTCTTATCCTCTTTTCTTTCCTAATTCTCCCAGTATTCTCAGTATCTTCCTGGATTTCTCTTGAAACGAAAACTGTCTTCTTTTTGGTCAATCACACTTGTATAAATCAAATCAAATCAAATTTTCCTGCTAGGATTAAAACCTCTACTTTTATAACTGCTTGTGCAGGAAAAGATAAATGGAGTTTGCTGTTTTCATTGATTTCAACATAAAGTGATTTCATGGTGATTAAAAGTTCACATATCTCCTTATTTGTATGAGTTTCCTATGATTCCTTGAGGAAAATTTTAAAGTTTTGAGAGAAAACGGTCTTGTTTTATCAGGCTGAATATTGTTTTCTACTTTCAAGAACTACATATTTCTGTCCTTTCTATTCAAGTTATGCTTTGAGTCATGATGCTTATGATTGTGGATCTTTAGGAGGGGAAACATTTCATTTCCCCACCATTTTACACATGCTATTTCTACTGACTAACAGATACATATACTGCTGTCATTTTATTTTACAGATTGCCCCTAGGTTGTTTTGATTGTTGCTGTTTTACATCCACTAACCTTCAACATTCTCCAACCGTGCTCGCATTTGCATTCTTTCATCATTTAGCCAATCAATATATAAGATCCCGACACAGTGTAGTTTATGCCATGTGAGGGTTTATCTAGTGTCTGCAGAGGATACTAAGCCCTAGCAGCAGAGAATCCCTTGTTGTGCTGGCATCATTAATAATGTTTAAGACTTAGTTACAGTTGTAGTTGGTAAATACAAAAAATAGATGCTGTTTGATAGCAATATTTCCTATCATTAAGCTACCACACATATTGACAAATACAGCCATTTAAAAGGAAATAGAAACTTTCTAATTTCTTTTCCTTCTTAACTACGAAACTGCATTAGAAATGGGTTTACAGACCATAATGAACTTGACTGCAAATGAAAATGATTTTAGCATAAGGAAATCCATCTCTTTATAACATTCTGCACAATCTGGAAATTCCATCTGACAGCTTCCAAAACAGAAGTCACATATTCAAAAATTCCAGTCACGTCATCCTAGGCCATAGACCTGACCATTTTATTAGGTTGTAATTTCAAGCTTTTTGTGGTTTCCTCTGCTCTCTCCAGAGATACACTATTATTTTGTTGCCATAGTAAAATTAATATTTTTTCACATCAGAAAATATCCTGAAGTATATATATTAAGAAGAATCTGATATGACAAGCATTGCAAGCAGATCTAACATGTTGTTTTAATTATCTTCTCAAGAATTTACAGCTTGCACTCTGATCATCATCTTCTTCACAAGCTTAATTATAGATCATTTGCTCATTATGTGCTAATTGCAGTGAGTATCCTAGGTAAAAAAAAAGAGGTGGATCCGTATTGTAACTGAAACCTAAGGTAATTGTTGTGCTATATTAGCATTTTGCCATTTTTTTTTAACAAAACATGAGAAGATCAGCTTATCTTTGGATCAAATTAAACAAAAACTGAACTGAACTGATCTGCTGGCAATCTGAATACAGTTTAGGAAGCCAGGACTTTTGCACAGCTGAACAGCACTGTTGTTTGGACATCCAGACACACGGACATCCATCAATCTAAAGATCATGATGGGCTGGATGATTGAAGAAATGAAGAAAAACATACTGCTATCATCAGCAAAACCATTTTAAGAAATAGTATTAAAAAATTATGATTCCTCTGGGGAGGAAATCTTTCCACAAACTTAACCTTTGAGAAAGTCAGAAAGAGCAGCTGGGATTACATGTTCTCTGTGAGCCAGATACTGAGATACCTATCTGGTTACAATTTAAAATTAATGTGCTTCTAACACTTAAAATCAGTAGGAATTATTTTGTAGTGATTGAGCACCGACTTAGTGAAGAGCTTAGTGTATCATAATTTCAGGCCTGAAAGCATTTCTTCTAAGTTTGGGTAAGACCTAGGTTGACTCATATAGCATGATCAATCTTTATTTAATTTAGGTTGCTTTTTGATATACATCAATAAATCGCATTTAATTAACCTACTGAGACACATGGTCACTGTCACATACTCCCAAGAATTAGAATCTAATAATAGAAATAGCTGTCAGTCTTTACACATAACTTCGCTGACCTTCAAAACTGGCAAATATTCATTACTCAAAATATTAAGCTTGAAAAGCAACAAATGTTAACTTAAAAAAAATGGAGACTTAGAGATACAGATATTCCACATTTCAATATATGCTATTTGATGGCTTACCTGAACCAAATTCCATCCTTTTAGAGATTCAGCAATGATAGAAGTAACCGTTGCACATACGCCACCAAAAACCATCAGGTGATTAGGTCCATATTTTATTGCATCATAGAAGGCTTTGAGTCCTTTTGCATTGTCACACTAGAAAAAAAAAAGACAATATTCACCATCTCAAACAACATAATTCACTAAGAAATAAATTATTAGGCAGGGGGAAATGTCAGGGGATTGAAGGGTTATATAGTATACAATCTACAATATATAACATCTTTTGGCCCAAATATGAAAAATTCTGTTACTCTATTCTGGATCTTTAATACACTGTATGTAAAATAATAGAAAAATAATTTCTTACATCTTTCAGAATCCCTCCTGCCTTCTGAGCTAAAGCTATGACATCTGAATTTTGATACTAACCTTTCATAGAATCATAGAATCATTATGGTTGGAAAAGACCTTTAATATCAAGTCCAATCATAAACCCTTCAACAACATGCCTGCAAACCAAGTCCCTCTATGCCTCATCTACATGCTTCCTGAACATTGCCAGGGACGGGCCACTCTTTCTGTTTAAAAATTTTTCCTAATATCTAACCTGAACCTCCCCTGGCACAACTTAACAAAGAATAGAAAAAAAATGAGCATTAAGAAATGATTATTGCAATTTTTACTACATTCAGTGCTATTATTTCCCAAAGCAAAATTTGATACTTGTTAGACCATAGCATATTTGGTACATAGCTGGAGAATAGTTTGGCACTATTCATGATCTCTTTTGTAAAGAAGATTCTGTTCATAAAGATTCCTAAATAACCTTTTCTTAATGTCAAACTTCATCATTCTGTACTAAAACAATACAGTAAATAGCCTGCCATTTAGAAAGAAAACATGGTGTTTTCAGATATACAAAAATATTCCTTTAAAGAACTATGAATTAATTGACCTGCTCTCACATTAGTTTTGAGCAGGAAGTTGGAATGTTTCAGCTCCCTCCTGACTTACTCTTTGATTCTCTAGCAACTAGTCTGATCACCTTTTGACATGTAAAAAAATCTACTGTAAATTTTAGACTGGGCTTTAAAACTGAAAAGCAAAGAGGATCCTAGTCAATAATGCAAAAGATATGAATATTGGTCCTAAATTAGACTAGTATCAATATTTCATAGTATCTTTTGCAATCATGGCACAATTCCAGCGGAGTATTAATAAAACATGTTCCTAAAGTTCAGAATTTGTCTCCAAAGCATACTGTTTGTCAGGATGCCCAATGGGCTACACAGTAGATGTTGTTTTCCAGTAGCAGTAGAGTCTTTATCTCTCTGTCTCTTTGAAATATAACTCTGTGCCTTCTTTTACCTCCTCTAGAAAATTGTCTTTAAATATAATTATTATAAAAAATATGGTTCACCAGCCTTTATTATAGCCATTCAATAAAGCAGTTTATTTACTAACAGCATCCAGGTAGCAACTGCATCGCATTCTGTTGAAAAAATAAAGGTATTAACTGAAAAGTTTGCAGGTTTACATTAACCTTCTTACTGAATTAATATTCTAAAATATATATATATATATATTTTCTTTCTTTCCCAAGAATAGAATTACTGCTTCTACTATGTAAAAGGATACAGTTTTGCACTGACTAGATTTCTCATTAATTGTATGATTAGTACAATAATTGTCTAATATAGTACAATTTTCCCCTTATTACACTAGATAGATATATTCAGAAAAGAAAAAAAAAAAAAACACACACATACACACACCCAGGAAGTCAGAGGTTACCTTGTCAGTTTGGTCAGTTGGTGGAAAACTCACATAGTGAAAGAATTAAAATTAGGATTACTGGAGTAAGTAAGTAAGTAACCTCCTAGTTATTCAAGTGCAACTTGAATGCTCTACTAGTTCCTAGATCTAAAAGCAACCAAGGAATCAAGAACACTAAGGTTTGGCACAATATATTTGAACTTATCTGACATTAAGCCAAGTCATTTCCCTCATGCATCTCATCGCTTCAAGCTGCAGCGGTAGAAATTATACATATCAACTCAAAGTCACAGAATGGAAATAATATTTTTAGCAGTTATGAAATGTGTTTTCAAGTTTCACCAAGTAAGAGTTTAGGAAGAGTACATGTCAAGTTTGGAGGGAGTAAAATGCTGATAGTAAAGCAATAGTTAGAAGCTACAGCCCATGAAATGATGCACCCTCAAGAGCATGGAGTGGTATGCTCTCCAAAATGAAATTTGAACTAAAATTCACCATTATATCACAAAGCACTAATGGATTTTAACTATTATTTGCCTGAAAAATATTTCTTTAGATCTTGACCTCATCATAGCAAAGTAAATCAAACCTTATGCAGTTGTAAGGATCCAAGCAGACATTATCTAAGCAGTTAAGGAATACTGCTATAAGGCTTTTTCTTTGTCATTTATTTGATCTTTTCATGTTTATAAAGATATTCACTCAAAGCATTGAACCCCTCACAACTCAGTTTTCAATCACACAGCAATTCTCTTTGGAAGACATGCTGAATGCTTGCTTCATCTTCCCTACAATCAAAGGCTTCATATTGCTGAAATGTATTACTGATACTTACGCAGTTCTGTTGACTGTGATTCAGCCATTATCCTACCATGCTCTCAACACTGATCTTTTTTCCTAACTGGTCTCAGACTCTCTGTCTTTTAGCCCATCACAAATAACCAGAGGACTCTGTCTGCTGTTTAAGCATGATACAAAATTAATTCAGTGTATGTCCCAGAGAAGAATGAAAAGAACTTAAAACTATGGCCACAAGTGGAAGGAAACAAAGGAAAAAAAATGAAAAGGATAGGACAAAGCAGGCTTTCACATTTGTTTAATGTCATATTTCGCAACATACACTGTATATAGCATTGTTCCCTTCAAGCAACAAAACAGTCTGTCACAAGCTTTAAGAAATAAATGTTCAGATTAAAAAGAATATCTCTATCTAGTCAGACAGACAAGTCATTACAAAAGGTTTCTCCTCGCCTCTGGTTTGAGGAATGAGTTTGCCAATCTTCTGTAAAAAGGACTTTTTAGACATCCCAGAAGGCCACTATTGCTGCTTGTGATCCCTTTTTTACCAAACGCTAATGTAGCCCTACGAAGTAGGAAATACCTGCACATAGCTGAAAGTCAACAAGTACAGACACAAGAGAAATACCCACCATATAACCAAACGAGTTCTTAAATCATGGTGCCAAGTGACTATAGCTAGCTCCATGCAAGAATCTAATTACAATACCAGAGAAACTTTCATGAAACAGGCAAAGTCCACGTTCAAAGGCAGAGGTTGCAGGGTCCTGGCCATATGCAGCTGACAAGAAGCTGACTGGCTTATTATTTGGAGCGTGACTAAGAGCAATGAATGGGAAAGAAACCCTCCTAAAATGTCAGGCACTTTAAATGATAAAAAATATCTCCCAAAGGAGTCAGCACTGCTTTTATGAGATAGTTTGCTCTTTCGGCTAAATTGTCATTAACACCACCACTTTGCTAAGCTGAACTGCAGCAGGTTGCTTCTGACTCATATATAAGATCAGACAGACATACTATGCTGCTGATTTGGACTGTCTGTTGAAACCCTGAGGATGGGCATAATGCTTTTAGTTGGATGATTTATTATTGTAAATGTAACCTCAAATACTTGTGATTTGGTGTATGCTACAGTTTCCTTAGAAATAAAACACACTAACTGATATGTCTAGTCTCTAGCCTCATCCATTATTTGGAAGCTGAGTCCAGCCAGCAAACAAAACTTCCTCTCTCTCTCTCTATAAGAGCAGCATACCCACTTCCTACAGTTTTATTCACTTAAACATTTTTCATTTATCATGACTTCCACTTCCTGTCTCTTTACTAGTTCAGCTAATACATAATATTTGCAGTAAAAGATTGCAGTTTAATAACCTCAGTATGAAATGGAGTTGGAATATAGCAAGTAGATAAAAAAACTGTGCAATCAAAAGAGACTCAAGATCAAGTTAGTTTCCTTTTTTCACAATAATTTTGCATCAGGCTTAGAAGTTGAAGCCTTTATTCATAGATATGCACCTTGATACTTATCTGGAACTGTTCCCATTCAGAATCTCTTTGCATAATGACATGAGGATCACAGTCTTTCAATAATGCAACATCTAAGTCTCGAAAAAAATAGAACTTACCTGAATCACTTAATTGTAGTTGCTACCAATGTTATAATCTACTAGGACTATCGTCATTTACTTTATGTTTCATATTGCTAATATAAGACTTCTAACCATTCTCATGGTGCATTAGAAATAAGATATTTTCAAGAATCTCTAATGTGTCCATCCAATATCTTGAAAGATAATTTATAATACCCACATATTCTGTATTGTGTTCACATTTGGACATTTCAATAACGGTTTTAGTACTCATGGAGTTAGGTCAGAAATCCTCTGAACTCAGAGTACATGTATCATTCTTCAGTCTTGCTCATTTTCTGTTTAGTAGGGCCACTTCATGTGCTTAAGGCAGCATGCCTTATTATAAGCTCATCTGCAACAAGGGATAGGGACTTCCTTTCAGGTGTCCATAGTATTTTGGTTAATACAGACTCTCAATTTATCTAATGCTTTTCTAAGATAGGATTTAAACCTGTCTGATCTTAAGCTTACTTTTGACTGCAATAATGCCTTTTCTTTGCATGGTAACAGTTTGTTCTTCAGTAGCTCAACCAGAGTCAGTGAACACAAATGTTTTATTGTACCCAAAGAACTCAATGTCAACTTTCATTTTGTTTCTCCTCTCATTGGACATGCTATTATGTTCGGAGTAATGTTAAGTTCCCACTGTGTCTAGCTGTAACACTGATCTCATGCAGTTTGTTCTGGGCTCTACTGTGAAATTCAGGCAACACTGAGCAGAATATTTGTAAACCAGCACGTATATATTCAAGACATTAACATCTCATATGGAATATGAATTGGGGTAAGGCCTTAAAGAGTTCTGATTGTACATTACGTGCAGGTGAACAGACTGACTCCTGGATTATTCTGCAGCTAGACTTGTCATCTAGATAGAATTTCAATTAATGTTTATTTAAAGATTCTAGGACCAGAAGGAACTTCTTCAACATCCTCAATATATTTGATCATCTGTTACATATAGCCCATTGTATTCAACTCATGCATTTAGGCACCCATCCCATTGTATTATACAAAGTAAATTTATAGATGCTTTATGATTAGCAGCATCAATTAACATGGATAAAAATTCACACACAATGTTATCTCTTTTTTACAATCATTCCTAAAGCTGCGTGTGGCTAGTTCAATTCTTAGTTTTACAGTAGCAAGAAAAGCACAAATGTAGCAAAAATATTGCAACAAAAGTAAATCTTTGTTGAGTGTTGTTTTCTCTGACATCCTGATACTTAAACACTTATCAGATATTTTGGAATTTTTCAGTATTAAAAGGGAGAGTCATGTAATCTGTCCTGCTGCATTTTCATTATGCCTTTTGTAAATAAATAGTATGATGCAAATTAATATACATTTGGAAAAATGTTGTAGGAAAAATAATAAAATCAAAGGTATTTGAAAAACAAACATATTCTGTTGTTGAGAATAATCAGATTCAAACTCTTCCACTTTTCTGCATTTTACAATAGTTCATTGTATTTTACTGGAGTTCACAGTTCTTCCTAACAGAACAGTAAGACAAGGAAAATATTTATTCTTATTTGTAGCAAATGACCTAAAATTCTCCTAGAAAATCCGAGTGTTTCTGTAACCTCAGGAGGTGTTAATTCTTTCAGACACTTGAGCCCCAAGATCATTATCACTTAAATTTATTGGTGTAAATTACTTAGTATTTTGTTGCCTCTCCTTTTGAGAGAAAGATGTGCACTATAGTTAATTTACACAATTATTTGGTAGTTGTAGTTCTAGTAAATATTGAAGTACTAATGGAGATAATTTTGGCAGACTCAACACAGAGTCACTAACGTCAATAGTTCGTTTTGGTGCTTGGTTCATTTAATACCCTCACATTTATTTTTCTTCCCTTCACTCACTACTGTTTAATATTACGCTTCCAGAAATAACTTTTCTTTCATAGATCATAGTCACCTTCTATCTGAATATTTATGTTGGAATTTCTTTCATTTTATTATTGGTGCCATTTTACAATATAAGGAAAAAGTCACAAAAGTAAGATGTTTATATTCATATTTAAACATGCTAAATCTGTTTTTGTTTTCTAGATTTAGAAGATGAGCGCTGCAGAAAGTTTGACTTTAGGTACAAGTAATCCATATAGTTTTTTAATACAGCAGTACTTTATTATACTTTTAGTTGAATTGATTTTGCGAAACAACCTTTGAAAAGTTTACAGGGTAACATTTGTTTCTTTCTCCAGAAGACAGTGTTCCAATCAATCTTTAAGCATTGTAAGTTCTGCCTGAATGTTGCTGAATTCAATAAGATATTGATTAAAGGTTAAATGTATGTCCTTAATTATTCCTTGATGACTTTATAGACAGTATGCATTATGCTCTTTGATTCATTCAGGTCATCCACATGTACCTTTTAAAAGCATTTATATTACATTTTGTAATAGGAGTCATTTTGTGAAGAATATCTAATGAAGGTAAGGATCAAATCTCTGCTGACTGTTGACTCCTACCTTTTTAGTACACTGAAAATTGAAATTTAACTTAACAGCTTTGCAAAAACAACAACAACAACAACAACAAAACCCTGAATTTATAAACAATCAAGAATTCCTTGTCAATAGAAGAAAGTGGAAGTGAGCTAGTGAAACAAAACATTTGAAGTAACAGCAATATATATCATAGTATGCCTGGCATAGTTCTGACTTAAAAGGTGCATTGAAAGCAATATAGCAGTGCAATAATATTTTGAATTTTGGAAACCCAGAAACAAGACAGAATAAAAATAAAACTGACAAAGTGAGAGACAAGAACAGTTTAATGAATTAAGAAGAGCAAAAATAAATTTCTTCACCCACAACTCAAGAAAATCCAGTGTGATAGTCTTCATCACAGAATCACAGAATGGTTAAGATTGGAAGGGACCTCTAGAGATCATGTAGTCCAACCCTCCTGCTCAAGCAGGGACACCTAGAGCACGTGGCACAGGGTGGCATCCAGGCGGGTTCTGAAGATCTCCAGAGAAGGAGACTCCACAATTTCTCTGGGCAACCTGTTCCAGGGCTCTGTCACCCTCACAGGAAAGAAGTTTTTCCTTACATGGAAGTGGAACTGTCTGTGTTTCAACTTGTATCCACTACCCCTTGTCCTGTCACTGGCAACCAGCGAGAAGAGTTTGGTCCCATCCTCCCTACATTCACCCCTAAGGTACTTGTATGTGTTGATCAGATGTCCTCTCAGTCTTCTCTTCTCTAGGCTTAACAAGCCCAGCTCGCTTAGTCTTTCCTCACACGATATATGCTCTAGTCCTTTAATCATCTTCATGGCTCTACGACGGATCCACTCTCCCATGTCCCTCTTGTACTGGGGAGCCCAGAACTGCACTCAGTACTCCAGGCGCAGTCTCAGCTGAACAGAGCGGGAGGATCACCTTTCTAGACCTGCTGGCAACATTAATCTGTGTTTCTCACACGTCTATGTATTCTTACACATCTAGGCTTTTTAATTACAATCTTTGTATGAGAATTGTAAGACTGTTGACCCTGCTAATCTAACTTACTTAAGAAGTAATAATGTGTGAATATTTATATAAGCAACCAGTTAGGTTAACCTGTAAAAGCCCATAATTTATAATATACTTTCATAAAATTCATAATATGTTTTCATTTGGCTTAAACTGCAGGGTAGCACTTGAATACAATAGTTCACTGTTTTATACAAGTCTTAGGTTGGTAATGGGTAAAGTGTGTAGTAGCACAAGTAAATGTCTCTGGTACTTTTTACCCTAATATCTAGAGAAAAGAACATTATGGAGAAAAGAATATTAGGAAGAAATCACAATTTTATTTAAACCACTACATAACACAGACAGAACATTAATCATCATAATGAAATAGGCTCAGTACTTCTAGATCGGCAGATCTAGAAACTGTCGGAGCCAAAGGATCAGGTCAGATGTCTGCTCTTTTTTCCAAAGACTACAATATCTTCTTCCTCCCATTCCACCATGCTGAAAAACAATTTTTAATGGTGATTTCCCTTAATTAAAGGCCATTAATGGACTTTGCTAGTAAGTAGGATATTCCTGTAATGCCAAGAGTACTCTAAAGTTTCTGACCACATTGGTCATCATGTTTACTACGGTGTATGTCTTCAAATAGACTCAGTTACTCATAGGAAAACTGTGCTGTACTGAATACCTACCTTTCTGAGAATATGCATGATGAGAGGGACTTTTTAATCAAGGGAACAGAAAGGACAGAAATCACATCCATGATCAGGCAGATGATTGGTTGTACAGCACATGGACTATAAACACCATAAGCACCATAACAGACAGAATGTGCTCCTTATTCAAACTTGTCAAGTAAAAATGGTGTGTTAGTCGTTGTGACCCTCATCTCTTCCCATGCCCACACTCGGACAGTGCAAACTGCAGCAGGAAGGCTGCAGTGATGCAGATGATAGTGATGGAGTCACTGCCAGAGGGAGCTTGCAAATAAACACAAACCTGTTAAGTGTCATGGGCTTTCCTTCAACAAGGAGCAGACTTAAAGCTAAGACTCACATAATCATGGAATGGTTGAGGTTGGAAGGGATCTCTGGCAATCATATAGTTCAACCTGTCTGCTCAAGCAGCATCACCTATAGCACATAGGTGCCAGGAAGACTGAAAATATTTTGGACAAACCTGTTCCACTGTTCGTTCACCATCACATTAATGAAGTTTTTCCTTATGTCCAGATGGAACTTGCTTTGTTTCCCTCTGTAGATCTTTGCTGGCTCCAGGTTTTACTGGCTCCATATATCTTTGGTACTGAGAAGCCAAGAACTGCACACAGTACTCCAGATGTGACCTCCATAGGGTTGACTAAAAGGGGGGGATTATCTCCATCAACATGATGGCAACACTCTTCCTAATGCACTGTAGAATGCTATTGTCCATCACTAGTGCAAGGGCACATTGCTGGCTCATGTTCACCTTGTTTTTCACCAGGACATCCAGGTCCTTCTCTGCAGAGTTGTTTTCCAGGTCAACCCCAACCTGTATTGGTGCACGGACTTATTCCTGCTTAGGTGCAGGACCCTGCACTTGCCTTTGTTGAACTTCAGGAGGTTCCTCTCCACCCTGCCAAGGTCCTTCTGAATCACAGCACAGCCCACTGGTGTATCAGACATTCCTCCCGGTTTTGTGTCATCAGCAAAGTTACTTTCAGAGTGCTAAGGGTGCGTTCTGTCCCTTCATCCATGTCCCTGATGAAAAAGCTGGACAAGACTGGACTCTGTTCTGACATTTGGGGTAGGCCACTAACTACAAGCCTCCAACTGGACTTTGCATCACTGACCACAACCCTCTGAGCTTGGCCACTCAGACAGCTTTCAATTCACCTCACTGTCCACTCAACTAATCCACACTTCCTGAGCTTGTCTATGAGGATGTTATAGAAGAGAGTGTCAAAAGCCTTCCTGAGGTCAAAGTAGACTGGTCTCCCCTCATCTATCTCCCCAGACAGTTATTCCATAATAGAGGTGTTGGGGACATATCTAAGGGACGGAAGCCTTCCCATGGGAAGCGACTACAAAGAGCTGAGCTAAAGATAGTGGATACTCCCTGATCTGAAGGAATGTGATCCTGGAAAGTCCCTGAACTGCAAGCATGAGAAAGTTGGTTGAGACGGAGCTGTAATTAAGCTTGTCAGTGAGAAAGAAGGACTTGTGCACAGACCAATGGTGTGAATACATGCCCG
>JAWLRI010000175.1:877680-929164 GCA_034781795.1 Crypturellus tataupa | reverse complement strand
CAACCAAGTGCGGTAGAAGACATGTGTATGGATACTGGTTATGTATAAAGCTATGTAGGATTCACAAGTAAAGCGAACTGAATCTGCTTCACATTGAAGTGTCGTTCATTCCGTCTCACGGTAGTGGTCCTCGGCATAGAGGCTCTCAGGCTGGCTAAGCGTGATTTCCCAAGACTGGAAATAGCAACCAGGGTGAGCTGTTCCATTACCATCCCCTTTCTAGGGATTGAGGTGAGTCTACTGGTCTGTGGTTTCCTGGGTTCTCCTTCTTACCTTTCCACTGAAGAGTGGAGTGACATCCAATCATCAGACACCTCTCAATGCTGTTCTCACCTGTTCATCAATGCTATTTCCAAGATGATGGAGAGTGGTCTTACAAAGACACCAACTAGCTCCTGAGGCATTCATAAGTGCATCTCATCAGGGCTCACAGACTTGAATATAGAGTAGAGCAAGTAAGACATTCAGTAACTCTGCTTTCTCCGTTTATTACCTCAAATTACCTCAGACCGAAAAGAGACGGTCTAAGTATCAGCTGGTGTTATAAATAGAAAAATGTTGCATCCACTAAGCCTCTTTTTGTGTTGAGTACACCTTATGTCTGTGTGTGCTTTGGAAATTAATCTCTTCTAGACTGAAATGTAAATGCAGTAACTCCTTGATGATATTGAAGAAAGAGATTTCTTATGTACAAACATAATTCTTAATTCATACCTCTTTTGGTGTAATCAATTAATACTATTAGAAGCTCTCAAAGTATAACTTTTTAATTTGGAATTCGTACGTTAAGGAAATGAGTCAAGTTCCTTAGTAAACTCAAAAAGACAATAGCTGAATAAGCTAATGGGAACATCAAGGTAACTTACAAAATGCAAGAATTTGGCAGAAAAGGACAAAGGCCAAGATTTCAGCTTTACAGATCTTTGAAAGAGACACAGCTTTGTCCTTTAGAGAAGTTGTTGAGATGACAAATTGAAGTGCTTCTCTCACAACTCATTTACCTAAGCTCAGTCAAGTCAAACAGTTGTGTTGATTCAGTGGAGGGCAGGACTGCCATTCAGTGGAGCTTTGGTAAGCTGAAGGGATGCATTGACAGGAACTTCATGAATGTCATCAAGGCAATTCTTGCACCTAGGGAAAAAAAAAAAAAAAAAAAAAAAAAAAAACTCCATGCAAGAGTACAGGCTAGAGGCTGATTGCCTGAGTAGCACTCTCTAGAAAGGAAAAGTAGGGTCTGGTTAATAAGAAATCAACCATGAGTTAGAAGCGTGCAATGAAGACAAACTGCCCATTGGACTGTATTAATAGAAGACTAATAGATTAAAAGACTAAGAGACTGTGGTTTGACAGAAATGACTGTGAATTGGTATGTTTTTGGCAGAATTTCACAGAATCACAGAGCATTTGAGGTTGGAAGGGACCTCTAGAGATTGTTTGGTCCAGCTCTCCCCTGCCCAGTCAGTCAGTTGTATCTTGAGTGGTGAAGCACTATAATGGGTTGCCTGAAGAGTCTGTGAAATCTCCATTCCTGGAGATTTCAAGGTTATCCCTGCTTTGAGCAAGATATTGGATCAGAGGACCTCTAGATATCCCTTTCAAACTAATCATTTTATGATACTTAGGTAATGCCAAGCCAAACACTTAAGCACCAAGCCAAAGGAAAGAAAGGTAAATTAGCCTCACAACACTATGTCTGGTAAGAGCAGTCTCCAATCCATTGCTAGCTCTAGCTAATGCAGCAGTAGCTTCAGTACTGACACAACATTTCCAAAATTTTGAGCAGTACCTATGACCTCTGAAAAGACAGGGTCCTCTCCCCATTTTGAGGGATGAAGCTGTGTAGTCAGACTGCAGAGTTTCCAGGTTGTATCACACCTGGATACTACCAAAAGGATCACCTTTTCTTGAGAAAATGAGGATGACTTCAGCTGGTATTTATTTAAGATACCACCAAAAAGTGTATGTATGTGAAATGTTTTAGAATGAATGGCATTCACACTTGCACATCACAATATGATCTCTAGTTCTCATGAAATTTTATTTGAAATCTTGTTTTTTGATTTGCTTTGCTTTAACTACATTCCCATCATGATTAGCTCTCTGCTTGCATTAAAAGCATTATGTACAAATTGCCATGGATAGTTGGACAATTGGTATCATCTGTTCTTTTTGTGCTAATATCAGACTGTTTTACCGCATTTTTTATAACTAGATGAATTCTAATTTGTCTAGCCAACATTTTTTTTCTTCTTTTTTAAACAATATTTAGTTTAGTAAGTGATGTCCATGTATTTATCATGCACTTTTCTCTCACACATAGTGGGTGGGGAACACACACACATCCACTCAAACAGGTGGGGAAAACTAGTCCACATGCCTTGCCACCTTTTGCTGAGGCCCTATAAAAATTACCTTGCAAGTCAGTTTGCAAAAACACAGTGAAAGTAATGATATTTTTTTTCTTGTTATCATTTTAATGAAATATTGTAATACTATAATCATATGAGGTATTTATAAATTATGTAATTACAGCTTTGCCTAGAAAACATCAGATTGTCTAGACTGTATTCCTGGAAGGAAGGCATCTGTTATTCTTGGTAAACTGAGCAGAAAAAGTGGGATCTGATTTGAATTAAACATTCTTAATACACATTCATAGCTCAGGACCTTTGCTTGAACCAAGACCCTGCATAGTCAATGTTAATGGACAAAATATTCTGAACTCCCTGGACCTAACCCTCTGCTTCCCATCACATTGCTCTACAATGGTAGGATGCTCCATTTTTCACACAGAAGTTATTATGGATCGGATAAGATACAGAAATCTGCAGCTATCAAGTTAAAGGCAACAATTGTATTAAGTATGTTTCAGCATCAGGAGCTTGTCTTTTGGGTGAGTACAAGGAGTATTTAAGCCTCAGAAGCAGGAAAATAGTATTGGAAAGACTTAAGGTACAAAAATAGTAGGGACAGACAAATGGTAAAGTAGGATAAGTTAGGGGAATCTCAAGCAGGTCTTTGACAAAAATACAGTACATCTGGGCTAAAAGAACCTTCATCTAAATTGTGGTTGCAACTGCTTGTCCTTTAAAGTTAGCCTCCCTTGAATGACTTTAGGTAATCAAATTAAAAACTTTTTTGCTTTCCTATCATTTGATTAAAATAGGCTGCAAAGTTATGCATTTCTTCCCAACGTACTCCATAGCCCATGCTCCATTTTTATCCTGAGATAATTAAGTTACTTTTACTCTTGCACATTCTGTTAAAAATCTTTTCCTGCTGAGGCATTATACATTCTCTTAACCCAGAGCCAGGCTTATTTATAAAATAAAATAAAATAAAATAAAATAAAATAAAATAAAATAAAATAAAATAAAATAAAATAAATAAATGCAATCATCATCTTTTCTGGTAAAGAGTTATAGAAATAAGTGTCTGCATATGCACAGAATCTTTCTTTTCTTCTGTATCTTAAAATCTTTTTCATCTATATTTCCAACTGCACCAACATATGATCATGATATCAGTGTCACATCTAACTCAACACTTCTGGTACTTTATCAATACCTCCACCACGCATCACTGCTAACTACTGGCATTCCTATTCACGAGGTATCCTGTGAGATCCTCAGATAATAATGTGTAGCAAGCCGGGGAAAAAGTGAGGGGCCAAAGGACATATTAAAGAAGGAAAAACAAAAAAACAAAAAAAAAAAAAAGGAAAAACAGGAGGTATGGATTAAACCTTAGTTTGATTATGCATTTAGTCCAAATGACAATCCTGAAGTAACTACTCTGCTGGACTTTTGTGAGATGATGAAATATTTTTATAACATAGCTTTTTTTTTTAATTGGTATTTCTCACAGATACCCAACATTTTCTATTTTGCACTCAATATCATTCAATTTATACAATACTCATTATTGAATACTCTGTTATTCATTGTTAGTTATTCTTGGCATTTTCAGTTCTAGCCTTCTCATATATTGGCATTCAAAAAGAAAGTAAATGGTCCAAGAAATTGCAGTATCTGTATGGAAAATGTACGTTTAAAGAAATTTGCCTTTTTTAATAGAAGGAAATTAAAAACAGTATATTACTATATAACATAATATTTTTTCCTTTTTCAATAAAAGTGAATGAGATGTCAGTTAGATATTGACATTAACACACTCTTTTGAATGTAATGTTATTTGTATTGATCTGACTGATACATGCAAGAACTTCAAGAGAAAGAAACTTCAAGAAAAAGGCATCTCCTCTTACTTCAGCATTGTCTTTCTCTTCCCACTGGTCATGAAAAGGGGGGAATAACATTCTCCCATTTTTGCACAAGCCTTTGTGTGACACAACCAAAATGGTGTTTTCAGTCTATAAAAATGACATTATCAATTTCAGTCAGTCTGTAAACCACATCTGAGTACAGTCTCAAGTGATATCACACAACTGAGATACAGGAGTGCCTAAAGGTGTTAGAGCTGGAAAAAAATATTTACAAAAGACATTCATTCAGAAACTGAACAGTAGAAAGGTATTTGCAAAATCAGTAAAGAATCTTCAGATCAAGGAAATGAACTGCATTTCCCTAAGTGCACTTAGACTTTGTGATGTGAGGTGTTTTCTTAGGACTTCTTACTAAATGGCTTCAACAAACATTGTTATACATAATTAGCCATTCTACCTGAAGTGGCGTTATCCATCATAAATATTTAAGAAATGAAATGAAAATGAAAATGAAAATGTCAGCTATTTCTTGTGTCTCACCCTACCCAGTGCAAAAATCTTGAGTCCTAGCTATTGGAATAGTACAAAGTGGTCCTAAAATTGGATCTTTAGAGTCTACCACCAGACAGCTATCTAAGCAAAGGACAACATCTTTCAACAGCATGCAGCATTCATCTCACCTGTTTTTTTTTTTTTTTTTTCTATCTCCAAGTGTTCAGCAAACAGTATAGGATCAGAAAAAAAAATGAGAGGAAAACTAGTGCTTTCTTATATGAATGTATAAGAAATGAACAACTTTATATGATTAACCTGTTTCCTATCATCCACTTGGAGCCATGCAAGTTGCCCAAGTTAAAAACTTAGAAACTCAAATAAGAGGATTGGTCAAAAATACAGCCAGTCTGCAGCTGGACATGACAAGAGTGCAGTAAGCTCAGCATTACAATCCATCCTGCTGAACTGTGGGGTTTGTATTCCTGTGCCTGAATCCTTGCCCTCCAGGAGCGGAATAGATATTGTTGCATTCCTGGTTCTGTTGTTTACTTGCAGCTTGTCATTAGACCATATTTATTGCACAGGTTTGCTTCTGATTGCGTGGGATGAGACTCTAAAAAACATACTTTTCAACATAGCCAAAGCACCACACAGAAGACAGCTTGAGCAATTTTCATCTTTCCCTTATTCCTGCGGTCTGTAAGTTCTCCACAAACCTTTGCTTAGCAAGGTACTCTGAAACTGTAGATTGATGAGACTGCTATAAGACTATTCCCCAGAACTACATCATCTTTCAAGCAGATAAATTACACTGGGAATGATAATCCACAGATTAGCAAAATGATAGGCTGTAAATTGCCTAAAATTCAGCTGTTGGGTGCAGAAGTGGATTCAAGCTCCATAAAGTTGTTATGTAGAGAACATTAAGTCATTGTCAGATCCAATACTTTTATCCACAAACATCATGAGCATAACTAACAGAGGCAGTGAACAAATGCGGCAGCTTGCATAGCAGTGCCTGGGCTCTGCCTAGAACTTAGAACTTTTGATGACCTTAATAGAAGACCCTGAGGAACTAAAGGGGATGGTGCTGCTAACAAGAAAGGGGAACTAGATAAGGACCTATAAGAGGCTTTAACTTCTCCTGAGAGTTGCTGCTAATGAGCCTTCTTAGTTGTCCCTGACTCAGAGCAGTGGGGATGTTTAGGGGGGTCCAGGAGAGTTGGCTAATATTCAAGCACCGCTTGTCCAAGCTCAGGACTGGTGCATTCCTACAAGAAAGACGTCAAGAAGGAGGGCAGGAGACCTGCATGGATGAGCCAGGAGCTTCTGGCAAAACTCATAACAGAAGAAAGCATACATAATGTGGAAGAAGGGCCACTTAAGAGGAATATTTGTCAAATATTGTCAGAGAATGCAGAGATGTGACAAAGAAGGCCAAGGCCTGATCGGATTTAGTGTTAGCAAGAGATGTGAGGGACTACAAGAAAAGCTTCTTCAAATAGATCATCAGCAAAGAGAAGACTAGTGAAAATGCGGGCTAGCTGCTGAATGGAGTGGGTGCCTTGGTTACAGAAGCTACAGAGAAGGTGGAGTTACTAAATGCCTTCTTTGCTTCAGTCTTTATTGCTAAGAATAGTCCCCATGAACTGAAGAGCCCAGAGACAAAAGAGGAAATCTGGAGAGAGGAAGATTTATCCCTGGTCGAGGAGGATTGAGTTAGAGGTTATTAGGCAATCTAAACACCCACAGATTTATTGGCTCTAATGGGATGTACCCACAGATGATGAGGGAACTGGAGGATGTTATTGCAAAGCCACTCTATCTCACCTTCAAAAGGTGAACAGGTGAGGTGCTGGAGGACTGGAAAAAAGCCAGTGCTATGCCAGTCTTCGAAAGGGACAAGAAGGAGGACCAAGGCAACTACAGATCAGTCAGCCTCACCTTCATCCCTGGAAAGATAATGGAGCCGCTCATCCTGGACATTGTCTCTAAGCATGTGGAGGACAAGACGGTGATCAGGAGTAGTCAGCCTGGATTCACCAAGGGGAAAACATGCTTAACCAATCTGATAGTCTTCTATGAAGGAATGACTGGGTAGATGAGGGGAGAGCAGTGGCTGTTGTCTGTCTTGACTTCAGGAAGGCTTTTGACACTGTCTTCTATAACATCCCCATAGACAAGCTCAGGAAGTGTGGGTTAGGTGAGCAGACAGTGAGGTGGATTGAGAGCTGGCTGAATGGCACAGCTCAGGGAGTTGTGATCTGTGGTGCAATCTAGTTGGAGGCCTGTAGTGAGTGGCATCTCCCAGAGGTGCAATCCTTTTTTGTTAATGTCATGGATCACAAAGAGTCTTATTAGCAAGCATGCAGATGTTACAAAACTGCATGGAATATTCAACACACTAGAGGACTGTGTTGCCATTCAGAGGGACCTTGGCAGGATGGAGCGATGGGCAGAGAGGAATCCCCTGAAGTTCAACCAAGGCAAGTGCAGGGTCCTGCAGCTAAGGAGGAATAACCCCATGCACCAGTACAGGCTGGGAGTTGATCTTGCGGAAAACAACTGTGAGAAGAAGGCCATGGGTATTCTGATAGAAAACACGGTGAACATAAGCTAGCAACGTGCCCTTGTGGCCAAGAAAACCACTGGTAACCTGGAGTGCGTTAGAAACAGCGTTGCCAGCAGGTTCAGGGTGGTGATCCTCTCCCTCTACTCAGCTCTGGCAAGGCCACCTCTGGAGTACTGTGTTCAGTTCTGGAGTGCCCAGTACCAGCGATATACGAAAGTATTAGAGAAAGTCTAGCATAGAATTACAAATATGGGTAGGGGGCTGGAGCATTTCTCATATGAGAAGAGGCTGAGAGACCTGGGATTTTTTAGCCTGAAGAAGGGCAGGCTCTGAGGTAATCTTCTCAATGTGTATAAATACCTTAAGGGAGGGTGTCAAGAGGATGGGGCCAGACTCTTCAGAGGTGACCAGTGACCGGAAAAGAGGCAACAACTACAAACTGAAACACAAGAACCTCCACTTGAATTTGAGATAAAACTTCTTGAGTACTGGAACAGGTTTCCCAGAAAGGCTGTGGAGTATCCTTCTCTGGAGATTTTCGAAACCTGCCTGAACGTGTTCCTGTGCAGTGTACTCTAGGAGACTTTGCTTGTGCAGGGCCGTTGGATGAGATAAACTCCAAAGGTCCCTTCTCGCCGTAATCATTCTGTGGTTCTGTGTCCAGAATAAACATTCTTCTAGGCTCAAAGTAGAAGATGAAATTCTGTAATTCCTAACATTTTTTTGTTAACAGTAGTGGCTACACTAGTGAAGTTAACCTACTGTACAACATGACTAGTCAACAAGCACTGAGCAGACTGGATGTATCCAAACCAAGAAATGTCCTGCTATTACTCAAACACCGCTAAAATGTTTTCTAGTAAAACAAAAGGGAAGACACAAGGGAAAGTCATACAAAACCTGATAGTTTAGGTCTAACTGAATAGCAGTGGCGTGAATTGTTTTCCATCTTTAAGGAAGATCCTGGGAGAACAGAGCACGTGGCCTGTGAACCTTAAAGATTCAGAAAACTGCACTGCTGCCATCTTGTCATCCCTTTGTATGTCGAGAAGGCATGAAGACACAAACTGAGGCCTTGCCTGAGCAGGCTAGTAGTCTAGGATGAGATAGAGCCACTGTAGGAAGCAGATGTCATTGCCACCTTTTTTTGCCTTTGATTATATAATGAACATCTGGGGAGGGGTTCTACGCTCCTTCTCTCCTCTCCTTCTCTCCTGTGTCTGTCACCTGCTGTCAGTGTATTGTATCTAGTAGCTTTCTCTGTAGAGCAAAACAATGAGACCTTCCCATAAAGGGCATATTTTCCAGGTCACTAAAGGACACCCACAATCATCAGAGGGGACAAGCATGTGTTTTTTTTTAGGGTACAAGTCATGTGTTATGAAAGTAAATGCTTTGCTGCTTTTTTGTGCACTTAAAATCTTGACATTTATTGAAAAATAATTCAGATAACTAACAGGCAGGAGAACAATGCCTAAAAGCTAAGTTATAATAATCCATGTGCACTAACTTCACCTATGGTCCTAATGCAGCTGAAAATATGGCTTGACAGTATCACTGGGGGTAAACTAACAGCTGACAAGAGGTCCTGACCTGCTTCTGTCGCCCTTCCAATATATCTGGTATCGACAGTCATCTGAGTCATCTGATGAACAGGCACAAAGTATAAAACAGTAGAAAACTAAAGGACTGGCTGCACTGTGAGCCTCTACTTGAGGACAATTACAAAGTTGTTTTGCCAATGTGCTTTATAAAAAAAGGCATTTCCTTTGTACTTGCTAAAGACATAGAATCATGGAATTGTTAATGTTAATGAAGGAAGGGACCTTCAGAGATCATCTAGTCACACCCCCTTGCACATGCAGGGTCACCTAGAGCACATGACACAGTACTGCATCCAAGAAGATTTTGAAGGTATCAACATTTTTTCTCTTGTTCAATTGCCCAATTTATCCAGTTCTCCACAAGTACTTTTGTTTGAGTGCTCACATACACCTACATACTTACAATACACTTGCATACTACAAACATAACTCTTCATTTTATGTTTTCAGTCAGTTCAAAAAGAAAAACTCATTTTACAAACACAGAGCTCTGGTTTTTAGAAGATATTCATCTAACTTTCTATTATTCCTAGGAATGAAGAAGGAGATTTAATTACTCCTCTATTTAGCTTGATTAAAATATTATTTAATATATTGCATTAACCAGACTCATGATTAAATACTGATCAAATGGACGGTGGTAGCCATTGACACCACCAACAGAAACCAGGATTTCCTTTTCTAACATTTCAGAAGGCCTTGTGTTGAAGCTATTTTTTGAATTATGGTTTTCAATAGTTTCTTGGGAAGGCAGCTTCAAGAATTCTTTTGATATTACACATACATGCTTAATCTTATTCCTTACAGCTGTAATTTGTTACAGTAATTTCACTGTATTCAGAGAGCTTGGTTCTAACTAGATTAATTTAAGTTCAAAAGTAGGCCATGAAAATGAAACAAAATGAGGTCTGAGCGCAAAAACCTTTCAATATTCTCTTTTAATTTGACATATAAAATAAATAAGATTTCATTCAGGCATGTATTGTCATCTGCAAAAGACTGTTAATCCTAGAAGTCATTTTATCGAATCTTTGGGTTTTTTTTTAAGCAATAATTTATTTCAGTTAAGTGACAGCATGTTTTAATCTCAAGGAAGTGATTGGCAGACAAGCAATTCTATCTTTGGTGCCTTCATATATTTATTCATCTGCGTAAATTTTCCTAAGACTTAAGAGTTCTGTTGAAGTTTCTCCCTGAATTAATGATTTGAGAAAAACAATCTATTTCATTACAACACAGAAGAAAAGAAGCAAGACTGACTGGGGTGGGGAACAAGGGTAATGTGATAACTTCAGACCTAAAAAAACAGATTCAAATCCATTGTATTCACTGTAAAGTTCACCTCCACATTTCAGAGTTAAAATTAGCCTACAGCAGCTATGTTTTTTATAGTGATTGTCAATGAAATAATTGGTTTCCCTGAAAACAATGTTATATATCATAAAAGATGTTGTAAGATGAGTCTTACGAGCAAGCAAAGGTCTTATTCATTACTGATATGGGTAAGAAATAACTTCTGAATTACCGTCTCTGGGAAATAATGTTTAATATCATTTAGCCATTGAATCAGGAAAAATAATTAAACTCACTATTACAGTGAAGGATCAAAATCATGGTATCCATAGTGCTCTGGCCATTTCTAACAGACTGAGAACACTTGGGCAAAACTCCATTCACATATATCCTACTGTAGGGTATGACCATGCTGTGTTATAATCCTCTACTTTTGAAATATTTTGTTTCCATATCTTTATGCCTACTTGGATAAGCAACAATACCTGAATTTTTCTTTTTCTCCATTGTACTTTTTGATCTAGAAAGTGACCTAGTAGCTCTGTGTTCATCTATAATTTTTTTTTTTAACTTGAAAGAGAAGAAATTTTTAGATGCGAGCGCACTCCTTTGATGTTGTGATAAAAATTGTTCAGCTGCATTGCATCAGGAACTGCTGAAGTCTCCCTTATAGAACTTATTGCATTTGCTTTGTTCATCTCCTGATGAAAACAGGGTAATAAGTTACAAAATTAAGCCAGCAGCTCAGAAAGGAGTTTCACCGGTTTTCTGTAAATACAAAACCAACTTGCTAAACTTGCTAAAATATTATTTTAAAGTGTTATGCCTATTGATTACTGATTGAAACTCTTAAATTGTTGTCAGGTCAACTCATTCTGTTCCAAGAACATACTTAGTGTACCTGTACATGTGTGGCTTTCAAAATGTTCAGCAGTAACATGCATGAAAATTTTAGTGTCCTATAAGATAAACAGCATTTAACAAGGCACTTTTTGACCACATCTCTTGTTCTCAATGCACAAATACATATTCATACTACTTAGCCCAGTACTTCAACTTCTATTCTGCTTCAACTGTCATAAAAACAGAATTAAACCAATCTACCATGAAATCTCCTCCTTGAATCTAGAATTTATGTCCTCGATTATTCCAGAGCTATGTACAAAGATAAGCGCTTCACAGCACTGAAATCCTTAAAAGTGTCAAGAAAAGTACATTAAAATGTCAGAAGCTGAAGAAATAGATACTTAATAAAACGGAGTTAGGACAACTATTGGGAATATCATTGGCACACAGAGCTGAGTTACCGATCGCAGAAATGACTAATAAAAATAAACATTCTTTAAGCAACCTTAGCAATATAATTGTACTCATCTGGAAAGTACTTTGCTATCTGCAATGATGGTCTCCAAGCTTTACAGGTCGTGGCACAACTCATGGGTCAAAAATTTAACACTGTATTCCCAAACATACTGCTGATTCTCCCAGGTTCACAGCCTTTAGTTGCATTGGTAATTTGGAGTATCTAGAAAACCTACGTCTACATTTCACAAAGAGAAAAGTTTATATAGTCTTGTATGTGTTGTATAGTGTTGATGTGTTTGAATGTGCATTACTGCACATTCAGCACTATGTCACTGGAATATTAATAGTTGTTTATAGGTAGATCATTTCCTCAGTACAAGCATAACAAGACTAGCAATTTTTCAACTTGGTAGTTTTATTACCATTTAAATAGTGACCATCATATACAATATTATCTGAACAATTAAATGCACATAATTGCAAATTTTAAAGATGATTATATCATGTATCTTGTCATTTAGAAGCTCTTAGGCATTCTACTTTTTTTTACCTCTGTACAATATTTTTAAAAATCCACAGATTCCATTAAGATGATTTCTATATATATTACAGTTAGCAAAGCTTTTATCACCATATCTGTGAATAGCTCCAATTTCAAGTTTTCAAATTTATGCAAGTTACACCAAAAAAAATGTTGCTTCCTGTTTCTTTTCAAAAAACAAATTACATTTCCATTTTACTTTTTTAGATTAACACTAAATATGTATGACAGCTTAATAAATAATTTCTGTAAACACTCTGTCTCTCATTTCTGTCACTGTGTAAGTCATTTTTCCTCCCATAGAGAATCTAGCAGTCCTTTGGTTTCTCAGGTGCTATAGAACTAGTGGAGTAGAATATTAGTTTATTATGTCATCTGGGTTTAAATCAAGATCATTGATTCAGCTAGGGCATTCTTTTTGTTCTTCTTTCTTACATCCTTCCCTGCCACTAAATTTCCTTCCTTTCAGCTGAAGGAAAGTTGCAAGTCCAAACCACAGCACTATTCCCGATGTGCCCAAATCCATGCGGCAAAACACAGGTTCTGTCACTTACAAAAAGCACATAAGTAAAGCATCTATATAAAAGGAATTAATCGGAATTGCACCTACAGGGACAGACCTTCAACTGCTATTAATCATCTCCTATCCCAGCAAACTAAGCTCTCACTAAGAGCATTGCTTGAGAAAGGGGAACTTAGAGAAAAATTAGGGCCTAACAGAAATTATGGCATTACAGAGGCTTGCCTGAGGTGAGAGACAGTTACTGCTTCCAGGATGGTTGGTATGTATGGAATCTACTTCTCAACAATTTCCTTGGCAACACAATCTACCCTCCTAGCACACATTAATAAGAGTAAATGAAGACTGGAGCAGAACAGAGACACCATGAACAAATTTTGTTGGTTTTCCTGTGGAGGGGATAATCTGATGGTGCTTTGCAGATGATGAGTGAATGGAGGGTGGAGGGGAGTGAAGACACCATGGCCAAACTCTGTTGTACTCCTCGCAGAGGTGGGAACGTGGTTGTACCATGCAGCTGATAAGCCACACAGTGTGATGTCTGGTGCTGGGCCAACAATGGTGGCAGATCAGTTCCTTCCGATGGACTTTGCTCAAACTTCTAATCTCATCATAATAACAATACACAACCCCATCTCAGAAGTTACCCGCTTCCAAGGAACGACCACTCCTCACTGAACTTGCCCTCTAGATTTTCAGTTAACTTGGGAGGCTTTTAAACTCAATGAATAAAAAAGTAAGTATGACTAGAGTCACTCAAGCTCCACCTAAATGTAAAAGCAAATATATAAAAGGTGAACTAAGGAGGGGTAGTAGGAAGGAAGAATGGGGTGGTAAGAACTAGGTAGGAAGAATGGGGTGGTAAGAACTGGGGAAGAAGGAACAAAGAAGGAAGAGGAGAGAGGGAAGACTCTATTGTACTTTCTGGATCAGCTGACAAGCTGAATCCCTTTTCCCTTCTCGGGTCAGGACACTGCCTAAGGAGACTCCTCAAGGAGTGCAAGTGCAATTTCAGTGCAAGTGATGATTGCACATTTGTACACTGGGTACTAGCTAAGAACCCCACACTGTAGTAGAGAATTTCCTATACTGACATCCAAAACCTGTTTTCTAAATGTTGCATTTGAATAAATTGTGCTATTCGTGAACCCAACTACCTGTTTGGAAGGTAATCAGACGTACCGGTGACAAACTGTTTGAGAATCTGGTACTGCCATAGTCAAGCTTATAGTTTATCACACTATTTGGGAACTCAAGCTAGAATGCAAGGGGATTCATCTCTTACTGCAACAGTGTGGTCTACACTTTTCCCATTCAAAAAAAATTTAATCCGAGAATGATCATGCTTCATAATTGACATTAATGTTGTGTTCTCTGTCATCTTCCTTGAAGTCATTATTTCTCAGACAGACATGTAGCTAGATCATAATTGCTCATGACATCTCAGGAGACAAGTAGGTTATTGTTAACCATTAATATTTGCTTAAAAGATAAGATTTTAAAACAGCCATTAAAAGTATAATTTTAAATTAAAAAGTCATTAAAACTTAACTCTGTAACTCAACTTCTCCAGTTGAAGAACAGGTTTAATGCCCTCCAGACTGAGGAGGAACTGGGCCTATCTTCAAGGGAAGCAACTGGGCTGACAGACTCTGTGTCATGTGGGAAAACCTATAAGAGGCAGCATGTGATTCCCAAGGGTGACTCTCTGCTGCAAGGGACAAAGGCACTGTCTGCTGATATCAAGCCCAGATTTTCTCCTCAATCCTACCAGTGAGGATGAGGAGAAGGATATTCCAGGTTAACAGCTGGCTGCACCACTGGTGTGGGCATTAGGATTTTGGTTTGTATGATCATGGGCCCTGTCTGAAGACTAGCAAGTAATGGAGAGGTATGTGAGCCACTTCAGTAAGTGGAGCAACTGTGTCTTGGCCAACAGGTTGCCCAGCCTGCTTAGGAGGGCTTTAAACTAGGCAAGATGGGGGAAGGGGAGAATTAGAGTGACAGGGCAGTCAGTGTAACATGACTGAGGCTGGGATACCTCCTGCAGGCTCATGCAACTGGATAAGAGTATATGAGATGTGATTATGGGGAATCCTCTTGTACCCCTCCTGGGAAACCTGTAGGTTTAATAACCTCCGTGAAATGTCTGGATACCAATGCACATGGTGTGTATGCAGCATGGGCAATAAGCAGGAGGAACAAGAGATGTCTGTGCAGGTACAGGGCCATGATCTCATTGCAATTGTAGAGACATAGTGGGATAGCTCATGTGACTGGAGTGCTGTCATAGATGGCTACATGCTTTTTAGGAAAGACAGGTCAGGAAGATGAGGTGGGGGAGTTGATCTTTATGTCAGAAAGCAACTGGAAAGTGTTGAGCCCTGCCTAAGGGTGGATGAAGAGTAAGTTGAGAGCTTATGAGTAAGGATTAAAAGGCAAACTAACATGAGAGACATTGTTGTGTATTTTTACTGCAAGCCACCTGATCAGGAAGAGAAAGTGGATGAGGCCTTCCACAGACAGCGGGAAGGAACCTCATGGTCACAGGCCCTGGTTCTCATGGGGACTTCAACCACCTTGATATCTGTTGAAAAGACACAGCTAGGCACAAACACTCCTGGAGGTTCCTACAGAGCCCTGCTGACATATCTGTGAGGAGCCAACGAGTAGATGTGGACCTGGTATATGTTAATCACAGCATCACAAAATTGCAGAATAGTTGAGGTTGGAAGGGACCTGTAGAGATCATCTAGTCCAAACCTCCTGCTTAAACAGGGACATCTAGCGCACATGGCACAGGGTCGCATGCAGGCGAGTTCTGAAGATCTACAGAGAAGGAGAATCCACAACCTCTCTGGGCAGCCTGTTTCAGGGTTCGGTCATCCTAACAGTAAAGTTCTTCCTTATATGGAGATGGAACTTCCTGTGTTTTAACTTGCATCCATTACCCCTTGTCCTGTCACCACCAAGAAGAGTTTGGCCCCATATTCTTTACATTCTTCCCTCAGGTATTTATACATATTGATAAGATCCCCTCTCAATCTTCTCCAGGCTAAACAGGTCTAGCACACTTAGTCTTTTTTCATAAGATAGATACTCCAGTCCCTTAATCATTTTTGCTGCTCTGCACTGGACCCTCTCTAGAAGTTCCACGTCCCTCTTGTACTGCACCCAGTATTCCAGGTGCGGCCTCACCAAAGCTTAGTAGAGGGACAGGATCATCTCCCTCGACCTGCTGGCAACACTCCTTCTAATGAAGGCCAGAATCCCCTTGGCCTTCTTCACCACAAGGGCACATTGCTGACTCATTGTTAACATATTGTCAATCAGGGCTCCCAAATACCTCTCTACATAGCTGCTTTCCAGCTGCTTTCCATGTGAAGATTGGATGCAGTGATCACGAGATGGTGGAGTTTGGGAGCTAGCAAGGAGGAAGCTGTGAAATGATGAAGTTGCTGGAAGATGTACAGCTTAGAAAATTAAGTCTAAAACTGTATTTGTTCATGCATCATGCATTAATTCTAAGTTAACATTTTGAGGAGTTTTAGACATTTATTCCTTAATCTACCAAATGAAGGAAGGTAACAACACAACATTCAAGACTGCATGCTGCATGGTCAACAGCATTCAGTTCTCCATGGAGCTGCCTCAAATGCATTTATATTTTGGAATTACTAAGTCAAATACAGAATAAAAAATGTTCATCTCCTTTAAAACACCTTCTAACTCCTTTCCTTAGCACTTCATTGACCTCTGTACCCAACCTGCCCATTTCCCACTCTGACAACTGAGATTTGCCACATGACTCTTAAACATATGGTCTAGTTTTCTTGTTCTTCTATCAATTATCTGTTTCAAATTATGGAAACTTTATTTTCTTGAAGAGTATTGGAACATACTAGCGTGGGCAAATATTCTTACATTAGGGGTAGTTTTTGTGGTAGACCTCCACAACATTGAACAAATTTGTAGTTCAGTTATCAGGCACATATATTCATTAAGATTTTTATTCATTAAGGACAAATATGAAACCTACATAGTTTCCTGGCTTTAGTCATACTAACAGATGTGAACTTATCCCTATTAAAATTGTACTGTAAAGTTACAATTATAAGTCATTACATTGGTGTTAAATTTTTTACATTTTCAAATAATTCTTCCTATTTCCATTCCCTTTATGCTAGTAATGTTCATATTGGCTCCATACTTTTTGTACCAGAGCATCAACATTCTGTCCAGAGCTTTGGTACAGCACCTAAGCCTCACCACGCAGCCCGGCACACAGTTTGTACTAGGCAAAATAGAAGAGCAGAAACATGTTTTCACCTTGTTTATCTTGGTATTATACACAGATCAGAAGCTGGCATTTATTAAAGGACTACACCATTGAAGTTTCTTTTGTGCTACTAACCTATTAGCTTTCTATCTTATCTTCAAGGATCTGTGTAATGACCTTCCTTGTCATTTTTGAGAGAGGTGGCTAGCTTGGGTTAATGTATCAGCGATACTATCTGTCAGGCTGTATATTTCTGTTTTGCAGTTAAGTAGCTTGGGACAAGTTGAAAACATAAATTAAGGGTTTGACTGAAATAGCAGTTGTTTATTTCTGCAGTATCACCTATGCTTATATGTTGACTAAATTTCATATTATTTTTTGAATGTGCAAAGGTGACTAAAATGTTCACTTTTTTTTTTAATATTCAACAGAGTTTGTTTTGGAAGAAGACAGGGAAGTCAATTCTGTTTTTATAAACCACAAAATCTTCTCCTGATCTGTGTAAAAGGATCTTTATTTGCTATAAATATAGAAAAAGGTGAACAGAAGAATTCTTGTTTTGTAATCATGTATTTCTTGATGATCTGCTTCTATGCTGTGTAATACACAACTTAAAATCTGTAAGTTGTCTAGCTACTCTCTAAAATATTACAACTTTAAAGATAAGCATAATGAAACAGCTTAAATTTAATATGGCTTGGTCGTCCACTTAGAAAAGGGTAAACAATATTATATTCTTTAAATCTGAAGCTCATTAGTTGGAAACAGAGAAGGAGTAAGATTTCAGTTAAGAAGCTTATCACATACAAGCATGAAAACACAAAATGCAGTTTTAAAAGTTGTCTACTGAAGTGTTTTCAGGTCTTGATAGTATCCATAAAGGAATACTATATGCTTCCTCAACACCACATTCAAGAATAATTAATTCATATTGCAAGAGATGCAATGAGAGCCTACTAGAATAATAATGGGACTGAAAAGTGTAACTTCAAGGAGGGCTAAATGAGCTTGACTTATTTAGCCTACAAAACAAAACATGCATAAAGTAGACCTGTTTCTCTTCTAGTTGTAAGAAAGTGAAATTCAATGTGATTAGGAACCTAAACTAAGAATTTATCTTTCCACATTCTATTTGGAACTTTTAGCATTACATGCCTGCACTGAATATATTTAGGTCTCAACTAATGACTTTCACTGCAGTCTTGAAGATGGGAAATCACTTTTCAAGAACTTTTCCAGTTCTGACCCATGGTAACAAAAATCTCAAAACTATATATGAAGTCTTGTGACCTAAGGTCAAAGATACTCAGTAACGCTTGTAACATAAGAATAGGGTACAAAATGGAAGAATTAGAAACTGAGGAATAAAAGGACACTGGAATGAAATGAGCAGAGGCACAGCATACCATCAATGAGGCACCTTTTATAGTACACTTTTATAGTACACATTTCTCCTATAAAGTGAACTAATATTTATGGATTTGTAAATGTAGAGGGTCTTATCCAAACACTTCTTTAGTAATGATATACCTGAGCTCTCTATCATGAAAAAGCTTCACAGAAACATTTATTAGAAAAGTATTAACATAAGAATTCTTGCAGGAGAAGGCTCACATTCTGTTTTAAATGCAGAATTACCTAGTATATATTTAACATTGATGCCTTATGTATATGGTAAAAAAAAATCATAAATTGTTTTATAATAACATAAAAATATAACCTCGATTAAAAGCATGCAAAACAATCAGTAATTGAAAAATTCATTTGAAAAATCCTGCAGTTGTGACACATCTTACAATTTATGGAATCTGTTCTTTTCTTCTTGTTTAATTTATAATCACGCATGAGATAAATAATAGATTGCAGATAATTACACACACCATTGCTAAGTAAAGGATAGGAAATAAATATGCAAATATAGAATTTCAAATCGCTTTAAAGACAATGCAGACAGGCAAGATTTATAAATATGAAAGGAAGTCAGCCCCGGTGAAAACTCACACAATTTCACTGACATTCTTAATAACTATGTATTTGTAGAAAGGTATTTCAACCACTTCTCATAATACTGGAGGATCTTTAAGGTACAAGTAGATGTGTTCTACATTCATTTAACTTAAATTCTGTCCTGCTAATAGTCTTCAACAGTTTTCTTCTTTTCAGCAATTATCTTGATCCGTTGACAACGACTCTTCTTTTCACCTTGCTAAAAGATGAATTCAAACTCTACCACTATGCCAATGTGGTTGACTTTCGTCTTAGTGCTATTTATCCCTCCTCCATGCTGTTTGTTTCTTTTGTTATTTACAGAACTTCTTCTTCTGTTGACTGCAGGTGAAATTTAGAAAGGATCAGTCTGATCTGAGAAACAGCAAGGTCTGTGTTTTGCCCTCAAAATCAATCCATCAATCCACAACAGATATGGGCATAATGTATTAGCACAGACTGTCCCCTACACTGATGGATTTGTGTGGTGGGGAGGGACTGGCTTTCCTACAACAAACAAACACGGTGAGAATAAGATACCTTTGAATTTCCACACATTAAATTCTGAAGCTGCCAGAAACTACATGCCTTGCTTTTTCTTTTCTCATTTCTTGAGTTTTACCAATTATTTTAAGCTATTTCTTTTTTACCTTGCAATACTAAAATTTCATCCTTTCTCTCACCCTTCACCTTTCAAAACCCCTCCCTTTTTTCAACTGAGATAGAAGTACCAAAGAATTATTTTAAGTTTGATAAAAGCTAATGCAACACAAAAGAAACATCCAAAGTAAGAGTTCTCTTGTTTGTTAAGTGAGAAAGCAGCATGAGCACAGTTAGCTGTCAAATCCTTGGCACATGTGCATAAAGGGGTTGCTTAGAAATTCCACATTAATCACCTCTTCCCAAGGCATTAGGGAACATGAAATAGGTGGTAGTCCTATAAAGGCTGAAGAGCCACAAAAGCACAAATAAAGTCAGATTATGTTTATCACAGTGTATGCAGAAATTAGGCAGAGGGACAGAAGTTCAAATCGCCAGGACATCAGCTGCATTAAATCTGCTTTTCACAGAGCAAATAATTTCTAATTGGATTCTTTAGACTGGATTTTTAAAAGTATTCCTTTTTTTTCCCCTACAAGATTATACTATTGGCAACTGCATATCAGGGTTTTTCTTTCTGAAAAATAATTTCAAAAATCCACTTATATTTAAACTATCTTTGAGTACTCCCTGACCTTCTTCCATTATTTGCATAACAATTGGCTAGTACTAAAATTCTATATAGTTCTATCTAACATATAAAATTAGGAACAGTTTTTCACTTCTGAGCAGGCACAATTTCCTGCAAGTGAGAAAAATGAATCTGATTTTTCTGTTAACTGGTTCTGTGTAATTTCTCAAAACAGAAACATGGAAAAGAAAATAATCATGGTAGGTTGTGGAGATTTTTTCTGTGAATCCATGCAAAGCAGAAATCTATAATGCAAAAGTTCTTCCTGGAAACAAAGAGCAGTAGACTACTAATTTTTTCGTCTCTGTCTAGTATCTCAGGCTTTCAGTGCACGTTCTCTCTTGAAATTAAAATACTGCAGTAATTTTAGCTGGTGATCAGAGTGATCCTGTGTGAAATTCTTTACAGTTGTATTGTTAGCTCTTCATGCTCATATATAACACCTGTATAAATCTATAATCTCATATTTAGTAAACAAGTGATTCTTTAGCCAGCTCCCCACAGCAGTCCTACATTCTGAACCAGTCAATCCAGAATATTAACTCAGAATTTTCCACCACATCTTAATATACAAATTTCTAGAAAATAATATACAGTGGCCTACTAGCCTAGCTCTATTTTCAAAGCTTACCTCTGGTAAAGTTTTAGGTTGATGAAACATATTGGACACTATATACAAAAACGTTAATAAACAGCAGCTTCTCTATAAAAGAAGTATTCCCGAAGTTTATGTACAATAGTGAGAAGTTGTTCTTCCACTATTTCTTAATTTTATGTAGCCAAATTATGAAGAAGTAAGAAATGAAACAAATATGTATGATAACAATTTGGAATACGACACTCCAGTGAGTGAAGATATGATTCCCACTCATTTGCTGCCTTCAGTATACATTTCTTTCTTTCTCTGTAATCTCTGCAACATCTACTTTAGGAAGAAATACTATGCTTTTTTCCCCCAGATTTTTTTCTAGATTTCCCCAAGTCACAGCAAGCATCGATCATCAAGCATTAGTTTGGAAATGAGTTAATTCACAGCATCTTGGACTTTCCAGATAAAGTAATGCACAAGATACTGCAACCAAAAGGAAGAACCTTGGCAGTGGCTGATTGAGAGAAAGTATGCATGCAGCAATCTTGTTAGATATCAAAGCTAAACAGTTATAATGTGTTAACATTGTCATGCCAAGTTGACATATTTGGTCAGTCAGAGGGGAAGTCGCAAGGTATTTTCTCCCTTTCTTCCTCCTACAGTTACAGCTTTAATTCTTAATACTCCAAAATCCAGATCTCCTTGAAAACTTGCTTCACAACTGAGATTCTGGAACAAGACATCAGGTCTGTTCAATGGTATATTATCAGACTACTGAACATTATGATAAAATATGCAAACTAAACATGGACTTTCAGCTCTTCCTGAGAATTATTGCTTCCAAATATTAGGTTGTACATTTAACCCAGAGGACAGTTTCTATTCTTTTCCTTATAAACTCTATAGTGGTGATTGTATGAAGGCTGGAAGCTGCACCCTTCATGGGTCCCAATTATTCTTTTTCTTACAGATAAGAAACCTATTTACTGTATGATGGCTTAAAGGAGTGGGGAGATGGTAGAAAGGAGAGAAAGTAGCAGAACCTGCTGGTGGAGAAGATAGAGGCATATATCAAATTTGCAAGGTTTTCAGCATTATCATGCTGTGGAATCACAGCTAGGAGTCTTCTGTCTTTAAATAATTTTTTAAACCAGGGCAGGTAGCAATACATAATTTAAGCCTACAAAAAAAGTAACTAAGGACCATCCTATTGCCTGTCCTGTTTTTCATCCGAGAAAATTATTCACATCTCTTCTAGTATCACTAATTTCACCCCAGATCATTACATATATCACTAATAAATCTATGCTACTTTCTGTATCGAACTAATACTAAAGGCTACCTTAAGTCTGCATGTTCAGGTTTCTCTTGGTTAGACTGGGAAGGCAGAAGGCCACATGTACATGCATATCTCCATCTTGGAAAGCCCCAGTTGTCAGTTTCTGTGGTCACAAATAGGACCACAAATAGGGCATAGGACACAGCCAGTCACACCCAATCCTCCAGCAAAACAGTTCTTAAAAATGAGTAGGTCTTGGCCACATCATTAACCAAATAAAGATTTCACATAAAGGATCTGCCAAATCTCAAATCTCTTTTCTTCTTTTAAGGTCTTCAAGAAGACAGGGCCAATCCTGAAAGAAAATACAAAACATAGAGAAGTGGCCTGATAGAACAGGGCACTTGCTACAGAACCATAAAAAATATTTTGTGCTTAATAGAGAGGATGTCACTTGAAGCCGTCTCAGAACCAGGCTGCAGGTCTGCAGATGAGCAAAAGCAATTTCTGCAGAAGACAGGACCTGCTGGGGAAAACCTTGCCATACAGCAGCGCCCTCCTGGCTGCTGTTTGCATAGGAGGCCAAAGTACAATGAGGTACAGACAGGAGTGCTTATAGCCTCTGGAGCAGGGACCTGGGCTGGAGCCATGTTCCAGAATTTACTGCCTGGGGCAGGGTATGCAGAGGGATCCAGGGATGGTGCTGACACTGCTGGTCATGGGTGGCACTTGCGGCTTCCCAGAATCACAACGTAGCTGTTGTTGAAGGGACCTCTGGAGATCATCTAGTTCAAAGTCCCTCTTCAAACAGGATCGGATAGTGTTGGTTGCCTAAGATCAACCACATCTAGTCAGGTTTGGGACTGCAAGAATGAAGACTCTATGGCCAATCTATTCCAGTGTTCAAGCACCCTCAAAATAAAGAAGCTATTCCTATGCTCAAGTGGAATTTCCTGTGCTTCAGTTTGTGCCTATTGTTGCTGTGTGCCTCTTCATGAGAATGTGTTTCTCATTCTGTCACTAGACACTAATGAAAATAATATGGCCCTAATCTTTTTAAAACTTGCCGTCAGATACTACCTAAAAACTGATTGTCTCACAAATTGTTTCTCACAATATCCTTGTATCCAAGTTAACATATTACAGGCTTGAGAGTAGTAGCAAATGGGTTATACCGTGTCTGGAATTCAGAACAAGCAGAATACCACAAGGGTCCAATCCCAGGATCTGTACCTTTAAACGTCTTCTTCAATGACCTGAAGGAGGCACTTAAGTGCTTCTACATCCTCACCAAGTTTGCAGATTATGCAAAAATGGGAGTACCGGTCATTAGGCTTTCAGGCTAGGTTCATCCAGAAAGACTTAGGTAAGCTAAAGGGATGGGCCAGAACATACCTTGTGAAATTTGGCATATTGCTCTGCACCTGGGAAGGAAGAAGCCTCTGCAAGAACAAAGCTTGGGGTGTGAGTGGCAGGGGAGCAGCCCTGTGGAAAACCTCTAATGGATAGTGATGCAGACAGGAGCTAGCAGTGTGCCCGAGCAGCATGGAAGTTCAACAGCACCCTCAGCTACATTGACAGGGCCATAAATGTTAGATGGAGAAAAGATCTCATCCTCCTTCACTCAGTCTTCATGAGACTATACCTAGAATTTTGTATCCAAATTTGGGCCCTTCGGTATAGCAAAAATACTGATTAATGAGAGTGACAGACACGTGGAAGGTCAGAGGCTTGCCCTGAGATGACAGGCTGAGGAAATATGGGCAGTTCAGCCAAGGAAAATGACAGCTTTGAAGGCCTAAGAACAGCCATCCCGCAAAGAGGTCACAAAGAAAATGGAGTCAGGCTCTGTGCACTGTGGTACACGGTAAAAGAGGTAGTGAGTATAGGTTTAAACAAGGGAGGATTGGACTGGGTAAAACTTTTTCACCATCAGGACAGTCATGTATTGAAAGAGGACTAGATTATCTCCTGAGATCACTTTTAACTTGAGTTATTCTATTAAAAAAAAAAAAAAAAACTTAACAGAGACTAGGCTTCAATACAGAAACAGATAAAACAACGAAAAGTAGGAGTATATAACATAATATAATATATATATATAAATAATACACAATATAATGAGTAAAATGAAATCATCTATAAGGTAATGTCCAATTCTGAAGACAAGAATGCAGAAAAAAGATTCCAAAGATAAAAAGATTGCAGTCTACATTACAGATCTACATTTCCAAAGAATTACAGGCCTACAGAGTGCCTTGTAGTACAGCCAAAACCAAAAAAAACAAAACAAACAAACAAACAAAACAAATCCTTCCACTTCATTTTCCAAAGAAAATATTAAGATGACATGTTTTTGTAAATGTCGTAGAGTTTCCTGATAATAGAGAGCTTTTTAACCTTGAAGCAGAAAGATATGGTCTAACTGCTGAAAGATGAACAAAATCAAGAAAAAGGCAGGCACAGTTTTAACTGGGAGGATTAATAACTATCAAAAAACTATATAAACTATAATATATTAGGTTAGCACTGTATGTATACATACATACAATACTTACATAAAGAGTATAGAAAGAAGGTGAGATATCTAACAAGGGTTCAAAAAAAAACCCAACTCCACATAATCAGTGATCAAACCCTCTTCTGGCTTTTGGTATGCTTTTTTTGATTCTTCAAGTCTGTGAGGTCTATGGAGTATGTAGTTTGTCTATTCCTCATAACAGGAAACTTGTAAACATCCTTTATTTTTATTGGCAAGGACTTCAACATTCACTGGTATATAGAAACACCATTTATACAGTTCAGACACCTTGCTATCCTCCCTGTTAAATGTTTTTTGTGTCAAAATATGACTGCAAGTTCTCAGTTTTTCTCTGTCTATAATCTGAAGAGATGTGCACCCATCTAAAAAGCAGTAGCAAAGCAACCATGAAGGTTGCTTTTTCTTTTCTCTTTGTCTTACTGATCGGTAAGGTGTTTTGAAAGTCTGTGCTAAGCTGTATAAGGTTTGCTTCCTCTTTTCCTATAAACAAGATTCGCTGCATAACCAAAGATCAAAACTTATTAAGTCAACAGAGGACACTGTAGGAAACCAAGAAGGACAGAATGTGCAAATTGGCCTCTTATCCAGGTGTCACAATGCCCTGTGACAGAGCATTACTTCTAATATGTAGCTTTCTGAATAGCTGACAGTTTCATCAATACAGCCACCACAGAGAGTCACTGTAAGATTGTAAAGGTAAAAACATGGATGTTGTTCCTTAAAACATGTTTACCTATTTGCTCTTTGAGAAAAAAAAATCTTGTAAGAATTTTAATGTGTTTCAAGAGGATGAATATTCTCCTCCTCCTGCTTATTACCCAGGGAAACTATAGGATGACATGGTCACCATGGAAACGGCGGGCTTAAGATGTTTTTATTGCTGTAGATAAAAGCCATCTGCATTATTTTTTCATTTCTGTTTCGCACACCAGTGATACAGACTCCAAAGCCAAAATGTAGCAGCTGTGGTACTGTGAAGCAGCCAGGAAGCATGTAACACTCCCAAAATGTGACACTCTCCACCCCCACTACATTCATGTGACTACTGGTGGGAACCAGGGCAAACATTATAAAACATGATTGCAGCAACCTGTCCTTCTTTCTCCCCCTCCTTCATTTCTCCTTTATAAGTCTACTATGAAAACATGCTTCCGGTTTAGATTTTAATGCATGTCTACATGAGAAAAGTATTGAAAAAAAGTCCAGGATATGAATTTAAAGACTTATGACCATCCTTCATTAACTCATAACATTAATATGGAATATTAGTGACATGATTACTGCTAGTGTCTAGTTTATTTCCAAAGTATTCTACCTAAACTAATCAATTCAACTCAGGCAAGTACAAAAACATCCACCAAAAAAGTTAGAACAGATATTCCACGTTATTTCTTTGAGTGCCCAAGCCCTTTTAATCTTCTCACATAGTCACACAAGGTGATGAGATACTTGGGGTTAGTAAGTGGGTCTAGGCAAACTGTGGTACAAAATGACTGTGGAGTTGCCCAGGTCTCTCCCAACATCCTGATACATGATCTTTACCTGTATGTATCTAGCGAGCACTCCTTCACAAGTCTTCTAGGAATAGATAATGCAAGTCAAAATACAGTGCCATTTCTTTCATTGGTAATGCAGGTCTGCATTTTAAGATGACAGCTAAGCCTTTAATCCTTTAAAATTACAAGATGAAAAAAAAAAAAAAGGATTCCAGCAATATATTCTAAAATGTCAGTGATTTACACGTACAATTTTCTTCTGAAATTTAAGAATTTAGGCTTTAAAGTTGACTAACAGTTTACTTTAAAGGATTCAAATCTCACTTTCTCCAACTTCTCCAACTTTCTCCAACTATGGAAAAATTAAATGAGAGAGAGCATGCTCAGAACTGATACTTAAGAATATTTAAATTAAAAGAAATGAGGAGGTGGAAGAACCACATGCTCATCTGTCAAAGAGAAGTGATTACATTTGGCAAAATATCAGCACAGAGCAACATGTACATGTTTGTATAACTGAACTTCACACATCTGATAGAAATGCAAATTGTTTAGAAGCAAAAGGTGAGAAGACATTTCTATATTTGGCCAAAAATTATGAAGCTACAGTAATATCCAAAGCAGCCAATTGCTAGACACTGGATTCTGGAATTGTAAACAGGAACATGTCTGAAGGAAATAAAAACATTAAGTCCAAGTCACTCAAAAATCTCCCAGCTCAATTTTGACAGTCTCAGTAAAGATCATGAGCACAATGAGCTTCCATCAAATCATCTTCTTTCACACTTTTCCTCTTCTTCTCTGACAAATAGAAAGGCAAGAAAGAAAACCTCCCTATTGCACTCTCAGTGACCACTGGATTTCAAGCATAAGCCCAAGAATGTTACTGAATGACTAGAGGACCTTTGTGTGTGACCTGCACACATCTAATGACCTGCAGTCATTAGATGACACTTCTGCACTCTCTTATGCTTTTGGCTCCATCTCTCCACAATATCCATATAGCTCAAATGGGAACCTGCTGTATCGCCTTCAGATGTGTGTGTTCCAGGTTATGGTTTGTTGACTGACCCTTCATTTTGGTAGGCAATCAACACCTTTTTTGTAGAGTAAAATTAAATTAAATTGAATTTTAAGGCTACAAGGCAAGCATTTATTCACAACTTTCAACAGAGACAGTATCGTTACCAGTTCTAAGAAGGGATATAAAGCAGTCTTAAGAAAACTATTTTTACACATTATGTTTACTTTCTCCCTAACAGAGCAATAATCAGAATTTCAGATCATACGGCATTCCTGCCTTAGCACACTCTGTTAGCTCCTATTGCCTAGCTCTACTTTGGAACATTCCAGAGAGCTAACAGTAGTTTCATATTCGACCTCAAAACTACTATTCTTGCTCTACATGAAGGACTGTCTGTCCAGTCTAATGAGTTTCTAACAGGGTATTTCTTTATGTTGTCTCCTGCATCAAATCAGTAACTAAGCAGCACTGTTCTCCAATGAAGGTGTAAATTCTTGACTTCCGTTTTGGCAGCTATTTGGCTTCACAAAGCAAGGAATGCGTCTTTAACTGAACCTTGCAGTTTATATCACTGTAGATTAGAAAAACACAGTACAAATATTTTAGAATTGTAATCTTTTATCACTGCCTCTTTACTGAGACCGATGTTAATCAGCCAATTATTTGGAGTGACAGTAGGTTTAAGTTGACTAGAAAACCTTTTAGAGAAGATGAGTTCTATGTAAGTCTCACTGTCTGCCCAGAGCCCATAAAAGAACAAGGCTTAGAAGATAGAAAAAGCAGCTATTTATCAGTCACTCCTGGATACTGCATTTTTTTCCTCTGTCCCTCACATGAAGGAAGAGTAAGAATAAAAAGTTGCCTTACAGATTTTTCTAACCAGTCTAAGATTCTGGATAGTTCTCATTATTGTGGCATCCAAGCTACATCTCTATATGGTGTAACAACTGTAACTATTCACTTCTGCAACATACTTTCATTGCATCAAATGAAGATTTATTAGACTGAGTTGTTCTCCTTAACCTCTATAATCTGTTTCTGCTAACATTGAGAAATACTAAACTATCTGACTAGACCAGCTATTAGAAGAAATTTACAACTTAATGTTATGTGGAACTCACATATGCTGTAAAGATATTTGCTCTTCATCTTCCAAAAGAAATCAATTAAAGACAATTAGATAAATCAGCAATGTTATTTAGGAAGAAAATAAAAACAAAAAGAAAAACTCGTCCTTAGTGAAAACGAAAAACGCTTCAAAAATTCTTAAGCTCCTGTTCACGACAAAATACTAAGTTTTACTGAATTTGTGTTCAATTAATTTAACAATCAACAGGAATGTTTAAAAAGAAAAATTAAAAAAACACATAGAGATAATATGCTAGAGAATCTGTAAATTGAAAACAAATTATATAATTAAAAGAATCTCACAGGATTACCTACTTGATCACCAGCCAATGTGTATTTTCAGTTTGACATATATTCTCTGACAATTGACATAATAGAAAAATAAGACTTCCTTTCTGATGTATATTGGAGGACCCATAAGTCAAAGTTATGTTAATTTGTCTTGTCCTTTTTCCACTGTTGTCCACAGGATACTTCAAGGCTTTTTGCTGGAGCTATTTTTAAATGTTTCACTTTATTACTTTCACTGCTTTCCATTAAGTAATTTTTCTTTACTCTGCTTAATCCAATTACTAAAGATTAGATTAAAATAAAAAGTTAGCCAGGATATTAGGATGGTGGAAAAAAAAGACTTCTTAGCAATTAACATGTTCTGTCTAAATTTCCATTTCTGTCACATTTCTGTCTACAAACATCACTGCCTGTATCTATCATGGTAATGTAAGATTTCTGCTTTTTAGAACAAATGTGCATTATCACTGTGTCTACCTCATCATATATAATTCCAAAGATTACTCAGTTCTTCTGGGAAGAAGCAGCACCTCCTTTATTTAGAGATAACATGGTAAGAATTACTAGAATTCACAGTGTCACTGATATCTTTGTCTAGAGTGTAGGTTGTCACATCTGTCCTTAACATGTCTGAGAATGGGAACAGATTTCACTCACTCTCCATACCCCAAACAGGACAAGAGACCTGCATGCAGGAGACCTGAATGCATGGCATATGACTACCGAAGGAAGAGCACGTGAGTTCAGCTGGTTAAAACATCAGGGAGCAATTATGCCAAGCAGACCGGAAGGGAAGTAACCTGCATCTGAAACAGGGACATTAGAAACTGAGAAGCTGTTGAAAATGAGTGGAAACTGGATATTTTTGTAGATCTTCTAGAGAACTGAACTGCTATATTCTACCCATGACTTTATGGCATAGGCTTAATTTAGCCTTACATAAATTACCATCTGTAAGCCACCCCAAAACTTTTTTGGTTTTGTCCTTACAACTTTTTCCATATACATCATTCTGGACAATACATTGACTAGCTTTGTAAACATTTTCCCATCTCATTTATAAGCTGTTATTGTTTTAGTATCAGTGCTAGTTTGTTTTGCAGGATATCATTGCATAAGGAGAGGACATGATTTAGAAGATAAATTTTCATATTCACTAGACCAGGATTTTCAGACCTAGCTCTACTGATGATTTATTGGTTATTGATGACTCATTGGTTATTTACTGAATATGATTTCTCCTTCTTAAATCCTGTTATCAGCAAAGCTCATCTCTTATGGCTTTGTGATATATGGGTGATATCTGTTACAAACCAGCCTGCCTAAAACCTTGAGACACCCATATGTAATTTTACATTTGACACTTTCATGTAGAGTTTAATCAGGCATATTTGGTGTGGACAGTTCTGAGCAGCTGCAGGCACCTTGTTCTCAACCTGGGTTCTTCATATATGTGGTTTTAACATCCACTGCTCAGGGTAATCATGCATCTTCTCTCTTTCTTTGCTCAGTTGGTTCTCAATTAAAATAAAGATGTCCTTCAAGCAAATGGCAGCAGATAGCTGATGTTAGTACATCTTCTATACAAAACAATTGAAACTACTGAGAAATTGATTTTATTTGTCACCCCATGTATATAGAGGCACACTATATAAAAGTTATATAATTAAAAAATTAAGAAAAAATGTACCATTTGAAACACCAGTTATCTAATGAATCTAAAAAGATTTAGATTGAATGAGTATTAAAAAAGTTAAATTTACTGGTATGAGCTAAACACACAGTTAACATACTTAACACTATTTTAAATAGCGAATGAGCAGAGGAAATATCCTTTTGATAAGGAGAGAAACAGATTTCAAGAGTCAAGAACTTATTCCCCATCTTATTCACATAAAATGTATCATAAATCCACTTGTACTTCTTCTGAACATGAGACTATGAATGACATTTGTTTCATTATGAAACCATTAGACTACAGCAGAGTCCTGCTAAGTTCTCATCTGAATTATAAACTCCAAGCAAATATATTCAGACAGCATTCTGGGTTGATTTGACACTTCATCTTTTATAGACTAGAAATAACTAGAAACCTAAGAAAACCATGAACCAGCTATATCAAAAAAAAACACTTTTTTTTTTGTAAAATAACAAAAATAGGCCTCCTCACCAAATAGCTTACTTCTTGGTTAAAATTTTGGGGCTGCTATTGCAAACACAGGCCTCTATTTTAATTCATTAAGAACAAATGTGAATCTTACATTTTCAGATATATCTATGGAACCGAGAAAAAGGGATTTCAGATGATGATTTATCATTTCATAATTAATAACAATTAAAAGACAATCAAGTGTATTGTCCACAGGATAACTCAAGTAGCCTGTTTGCTCTGTGTGGCATTAAAAGGCTCTTTACTGGTATGTCTCATCTTGTTGCTAAAACTGAAGAAACACCCCAACTCTTTACTGTTGGTTCTTTGTGAGCAATCACCACACAGAAGTGTAGAAAACATAACCCATAGGAAAAGATCAAAGAGCTGTGATGATAGTCTAGTCTGCAAGGCAAAAACTAGAAACAGCCATAGCCTTTAAGTATATAAATGCTAAATTAAAGAGGCAAGGCTACCACTTTCTCTTCTAAGTCTCCTCTAAGTAGTGATGTAAGTGCTTATATGACAGATCTGAGTTTAAAAGGGTTCCATAACCCAACACTAAAAGCTAGAATATATGACTAGATGTGGATCAGAATCTCCATCACAGGAGTTTAAGAGTACATTAAACAAATACCTGTGAGATATAACAGTTACAATTGACAGATTTATATTCGGACAGGTGTATGGAAAACACAGCCTCTCAAAGTCCCTGCCAGCTTTCTTCTCTCCAATTTGCCTATCAAGTATTTGCAGAGTTTACATCATCAGCATAGCATGAAAATCTCACATTTTTCCCATGCCACAGCAAGTTTAATGGTAAAAGGTAGGTAGGTTTTAAGAAATTATTACAGAGTGTCATAACTGAGATACAGCAGCCTAAGGAACAGGCTGCACTAATACACTGCACCTTGTGTCATCCTCCACAGACTGAGCTCAGGGCAAATAAGCTTATGAAGCCAGCAGTAGTGAAAAGGTAAAATATTAAGATGTGCAAAGGTTCTGCTGTAACAGGGAGACAGGGAGTGCCCTTCCTTACTGAAGGAGCTTGTGTCAAGGGACTAACAACACAAACTACCACACAGCTCTGAACATAGGTCAAAAGTGGAAACTGGTGAGAGTAATTATCAAGTTTTCAATGTCTTTGAAATTAACAAATTTTGCCAGTATAAACATCTCTCAAGAAGAAATATCAAAAAAAGAGTTGAAAAAAAAAAAAAAAAAACAGAAAAAAGAGCAGCCAAGATTTAAAGAAATTTAATAAGATTTATAATAATAATAGTAAGATTCAAGAAGCTAGGGATAACTCATCTCAAATTTTATATATTTAGAGTGTTCTTATAACACTTATACCACTTATAGATTATAATCTATAATCAAATCTTGAAACTAAAACTTTGGTTTCTATGCTGCATCTGACTTTACAGCAAGTCTCTAGTTTGAATACTAATGACATTAAATATTCTCAAAAAATATTTTTTGCATTTATAAAAATAATAGAATCATTATGGTTGGAAAAGATCTTCAAGATCATCAAGCCCAACCCTAAGCCCCTCAACACCATGTCTGTTACAGCCTGTTTGAATGCTTGACTACTCTTTACATATAGAATTTTTTCCTAATATCTAACCTGAATCTATCCTGGCACAATTTGAGGCCATTTCCTCTTGTCTTATTGGAGAGAGATCGAAACCTGCCTCACTATAACCTCCTTTCAAGTAGTTGTAGAGAGTGAGAAATTCTTCCCTGAGCCTCATTTTCTACAGACTAAATAATCCCAGCTCCCTCAGCCACTCCTCATAAGCTCTGTTCTCCAGCCCCTTCACCAGCCTTGTTGCCCTTCTTTGGAAACTCTCCAGCACTTCCGTGTCTTTCTTGTAGTGAGGAGTCCAAAACTGAATACAGTATTTGAGTCATTTTTTTTGTGTAATTTCACATTATTATGGTCATCCATATGTATATCTATGTGCATACCAATCCATAGTAACAAAATATAGTAAATTCTGAGACCGTTAATTTTTTCTTTGCACTTGAATGCTTCAAGATATTTTGTCCTTCACTTACATCAAGATAAGGAAGTAGAATTCAATTAAGTGAATAACACAGTATGGAGAGACTCTAACTGACCTTAAGAGTTTCTAGTGTACATTCAAGTCGTTTGATCTGGTTCTGTACTTAACGATTCTCTGTGACATGACAGAGGGTACAGAAAATAGTAATTACTCTTTTTCCTGGTCCACTTGCTTCAGCGTAGCACAGAATCACAGAATTGTGGAGATTGGAAGGGACCAATAGAGATCATTTAGTCCACTAGAGATCATCTAGTCCATATCATCTGGATTTGGAGATGGAACTTCCTGTGTTTCAATTTATACTCATTACTCCTTTTCCTATTGCTGGCCACCACCAAGAAGAGTTTAGCCCCATCCTCTTTACATTCTCCTCTCAGGTATTTGTACATGTTGATAAGATCCCCTCTCAATCTTCTCTTTTTCAAAGCCAAGCTGGCCCAGCTCACTTAGTCCTTCCTCATGATAAGAATGCTCCAGTCCCTTAATTATATTTGTCGCTTTATGTTGGACCCTCTCTAAAAGTTCCACATCCCTCTTGTACTGGGGAGCCCAGAACTGCACACCACACTGCAGGTGTGGCCTCACAAGAGCTGAGTAGAGGGGGAGGATCATCTCCCTTGAGGTAGCAATACTCGGCTTCCAACACTCTGCCTAATGCATCCGAGGACACCACTTGCCAACTAATGGTTAGTCATGGTTGGTCTGTAGCTCACCAGGAAGCCCAGGTCTTTCTCTGCACAGTTGTTTTCCAGAGGTCAACTCCCCAACCTGTACTGATGCACAAGATTCCTCCTCTTTAGGTGCAGCACCCTGTACTTGCCTTTGTTGAATCTCTCTGCCCAACTCTCCAAACTTTCCATGTCCCTCTGAATAGCATCAGAACCTTCTGATGTGTCAGCCACACCATCCAGTTTTGTATTATCTGCAAACTTCCCTCATATGGGCCAGGGCCTCTGATTGTGACACTACTTGCAGCTACCTATAGTAGGCCTCATCCATTTCCCTTTCCTGATCAGGTGTTCCATAGTAAACACCCACCACAGTGTCGCCCCTGTTGGCCTGCTCTTTAATCCTCACCCACAAGCTCTTGACTAGCGCTTCATCCTCCCCTGAGCAGAGCTCCATTCATTCCAGTTGCTCTCTCACATAAAAAGCAACTCCACCACCTCACCTTCCTGGCCTGTCCTTCCTAAAAAGCACAAAGCCATCCATGGCCACATTCCAGTCATGAGAGCTGTTCCACTACCTCTCAGTAATTGCAATGATATCATGGCCCTGCAAAGGGCCCTGCAAAGCCTACAAAGATCTCCAATTCCCCTCATTTGTTCCCCATGATGGTGATTCCCCATAGATTTACATAGAAGAATTTGAGTTGGGCTCCTAAGGTGCCTCTCTTTCGAGCTCTACTGTATTTCTGTTTTATGCATTCTCTTTCCATGAATTTAATGTTCTGAAGACAATTAGTTTTTGTGATTTCTTTATTAGGTCATTATCACAGCCTCTGCATGTTTTATATTCATAATGAATTGTTTTCTAAACATACCTGTAGGAAGCATAAATGGTATCATACTCAATTGTAAAACATGGTCTGGAGAGACTTTTTTTTTTGTAATACTACTAATTTTGGGTACTTGTTCTAAAAATGCTGAAAACTGTTTTTCCAGAATACTTGTTACATGGTTCATGGTTCAAAGCACTGCTTATATTTGTTTCAGCTGCAGCTGTTAAGTACTCAGTGCTTCTCTAAATCAGATACTGAGGTCTCAAGTCAGCAACCAACAAAATCAGAGCCACCTGTGAAAAGCTGTATTTTTTTGCCTTGACTGGCATTGCACTAGCAGAAATGCTTCACAGCTGTTTAGCTGTGACTAAAGTAGGCAAGAAAGCTGGTTTTGTTGTCTTTTTTTTTTTTATTAAAGAAAATAGGGAATTATTTACAAACTCAGGTTAAACTCAGTATAGCACTTGACAAGCAGGAAGATTCTATGAATGTTTTTCCTCTGCCTTGGTTGTGGAGTGAAAAACTGCTTGGAGAATTAATTTCTTCTACTGGATTTGTTTTGTTGTCAGAGACGTTTGTCTGGATTTTTTTTTTTTTTTTTTTTTTTTTTTTTTTTGCATTAAGAATTGCCCACTATCTGCCTTTCTTAAGAAAGAAGAGTATAAAATGGTCATACAAGCTCCTTGAAGTATTTTATAGTTCTTTCTAGTAAAGAAATACTACCTTGCATTTTCCTGCAAGGTAGTATTGTTGTTACTTGGGACAATCTATAAGCAGTTGTGACTGCCCTGCCAGTTCCTTACTTAGTACTGCCACTTGGACTTATGATGCCTGACGTGACAGCTCACTTCTTGGGGCACTCCTGTACTGTCTCCCTCTCACCACTTTACACTTTTTACCTGTAGTTTTTTAGGCACTTTTTAAAGGCAATTTTCACCTATAGTTTTATTTCATCTTCAGTTCTTCATTTCATGTCTGCCTTTAAGATATTTTCATGATTAGATTTTTTTTTCTTCCATTGTTTTTGCTAAGGTTCAGGACTATCAGTAAGTAAGCTATGCTCATAAGCAAGGTGTAGGAATAATTCAAAATTCCCTCAGGACAATGGCTCAATGTTACTAATTTAGAGGTACATGTTTTGTGCTTCTACTGTATATAACGTTGTTGCTATTCAGTTTATATATTTCACCACTTTAAATCTCCTCTCTCTGTCACTAAGTACTGGGAGTGTCTGCAGCCACCTACAAAAGGAATTGGAGTAGTAAAATATGGCTAATTTCTGGGGACATCTGGAAAGAATAATTTTCAAAAAAATGAGCTGTTTGAAGCTAATAAAGCTACTTGATGCTACATACTCTTTGCCCCTTATATAGCAAACCTCTTCATTAATTCTCTTTTCATATTTAGATATTAAAAAACATCTACAGATAACAGCTTTATAAAGCTTCACAAATAACTAAGCATTATTTAATATTGGTAATTGTTGTCCTCTATATTTATTGCTATATTTATTTTCTTGTGCCCTCTGTTAATGTTTTTCAGGCTCCTTCTTTCTTGCTAGATTGTGTTCCTGTTTATATTGTATTATTTTGCTCACTTTGTCTCAACCCATATTGCCAGGCAACTGCTGAATCTAGTCACTTATACATTTGAATTTTTGCTTTTATCACTTTTTCGTTTTTCCCTCAACAGGAGTATTGCCTCTATTTTGCCTCTGTTTTTAGTTGTATCTTGATTAGTAAGACTACTGAATTTTCCAGTAGACTGATTATATCTCTGCATAGCAATATTTTATTTGTTATCGCTGCTTTGATTCTTACAAGCATGTTTTTTTATGCTTACAATCATATTTTTAATTCCTGATAGCTTCTTTTGCTGTATACAAGATAGTCTATGTATGGTGTGATAAGAGCTGTACTGGGGCCTCTGCCTTCTGCTCATGTTTTTCTCTAATCTACTAATTCTTTCAATTGGCTTTGAAACATTCTCACTTACCTATTCATCTGCATCCAGAAAACAAAACAAAAACAACAATAAAAAGTGTATTGACAGTCCTGACAATTGTTTCTGCTTTGTCATTGTGAAAGCTGTACTGCAAAGAGGATTAGATATATTCAAGTTCCTGGCAAGAAAACTGAGGCCAATTAACTCTAATAAACCTTGACACATTCTGTTCATTATACTGACAGGTTAGAATCAAACATTTCCTCATCCAAACATTATACTGTCATCTGTATTTGTACCTAACCACCTGTGGCCTTATATGACTATACTAATTGCACCACAGAAAACATAAAATGTCTTTCAAAACAAATTCCAGGAATTTCAGGCAAAAGGCGTCCAGAAGGTCAATGAATTTTTGTTCATAAAACATTTTATTCGTTCATTTGTTCGTTGTTTATAGATGAAGGTATTCTAAAGCTAAGCATTGAATATGGAGAATTTGTCTTTGTGATTGCTAGCTTCTTAAAAACTTTCAGGTAGGAATAATTTCATATGTAGTGAAAAAATCAGTGAGTCTGTAACTATGAAATTACCTGTGTTTCTATAAGAGTTATTACACTGTTAATTCCATACAGTGATTTTATTATCTTATTTGAATCTGATAGCTCCCAGGCTATCAGATCACTATCACTATTAGAGTCATAGGCCTCAGTTTGCATGTCGTATATCAAGCTACTATCCAATTCATTCTCTTCCATCCACACATTCTGGCAGTCTTTTAATTCACAATTTCTTAATTTTTAGAGCAATTATAAAGCTTTACTTGTACTTTTTTTCCTCTCTGTTTTTCATAGCCCCACCTGAAGAAAAAGTAAGAATCACTTTGTGAGTAGAATTCACTTCTCACATGGCATACACATCACATATGATTCTGCTATTAAGAAAATCACAGTTACTCTAAATGCTGTAAGCAGCAGTCATCTACTGGTCAGCAAAAAATCCATCCTGGCCAGTACCTCAATTAGGAAGTGGCCATAAGACATAATTCTGAGGAAAAAGTCAACGTAACCAAGTATCTGTCAAAAGACTCCAGGGAGACATTCTTTTCTGATTTATCAAAGGAGCCTCAAATATATAAAGAGAAAGTGGCTACTTATTGTGAAATGCTAGCAGAGACAACATCTTCCCTCCTGATCCCCGTACACACTTTATACACTCTTTACTCTGTTGTTGCCAAAAACTATGTGAAATAAGCATACACCAAAGTTTAAGTACCTTGCTGCAAATTATTCGGATGAACTCGAACTTGACATTCATTTGTGCAAAAAATCTTCAGCTTAAGGCAGTGAACATCCTCCACTGCTGATTCAACAACCAGGCATACCCTGAATGACAGACATTCTTACCAGAGTCAAACTAAACTTTACAAGGGAAATATAGCTTAAGACTCACTTTGGTACATTTCCATTCAAAAGCAAATGATACATTAAGAATTCAAAAAAAAGAGATCGTATTAAACTGTAACCAAAAAACTTAGACATCATCTTTTTTTTCCCTTCCCCATCTCAGTCTTAACAACTGAGAAAATTTAGATGACCACAGTGAGTTAATATGTATATGAAAATATTTTGCTGTGAATAACATTGAAAGAACAGTAAATTTTGTAAGAAAGATGCATCATGGTCTTCCAACACATGCCATTTTACAGTGGAAGGAAGCTCATGGGGCACTACCTACTTAGTCCTCTTGTAATCTGGTTTCTGGTGGAAGGAATGTTGAGCAAAGAAGAACTTTAACAGGTTTCAGCATCTGCACAACTGAGGGGCGAGAACTTCAGAGGATGAAGCATACATGCCAGTTAGCTAACACACAGCCTTTGAATGCATTAACACAGGAAGTTCCACCTCCATGTGAGGAAGAACTTCTTTACTGTGAGGGTGACAGAGCCCTGGAACAGGCTGCCCAGAGAGGCTGTGGACTCTCCTTCCTTACATCTCCACCTGGATGTGACCCTGTGCCATGTGCTGTAGGTGACCCTACTGGAGCAGGGGGTTGGACTGCATGATCTCTAGAGGTCCCTTCCAACCTCAATCATTCTGTGATTCTGTGATTATCTTAATCAGAATAATTGCTAAAAGTCACAAGTAGTCTCTTTAATTGAGATCGCTTTGTTACTTCCCCTTGTGTATTATAAATTCTACTTAAATGGTTAAGAAAGTAAAAGAACATGTTGTAATTGTACCTCATCTTGAACAGGTCTGTGAAAATAGCACTGTGAAGAACTTTCTTAGGTTTCCTATGAAGATTCTGTTCCTTTCAATGAACAAAAATAGTAATTTAGAAAGATTATTTGAAGATTAGTATCAGTTTCTATTATTAGAAACGGATTCTTTTTATCAATCAGTTATTTTTATCCCTAACAAGAGTTAGAAATCAGCATTTTTAATGGTCACCAATGTTTTCTAGTCAAATGGAGATTTCAATGAATAAATTGAGAAAACTATATAAAAAAATCAGCATCTCAGGGAAAGTATTTTTATATCAGTAGCTTTTCATATATTGGAAGTATTAATACATTGAGTCTGAAGCTATTTTTTTCCAATGATAATTGTTCATTGGTGTATTAAAATTGATCTAACTTGGCTGCTTGAAGTCTTTTGGAGCAGGGGAAGGAAAGCAGACTAAAAACTACAGGGACTACTGATAACCAAGAGAGGATTTTTATCCAAAGCTCAAAAAAATAGTGTATCTTGTATGGCAGCGAAGGAGATTACAGACAATTTTCAGGCTCTATATTAAAATGATTCTCTTTTTATAACTGGCACTGGAAGTTACTACAACTTATTTATCATAGACTTCTGTTCTGAAAATAAAGAATAGGCTGAAACCAGTAATGTCAGTCACTAGAAATTACTGGGATAGCTGAGAGAGACAAGTATTGGGTCTATCTCAATTATACTGTTCACACAATGGCAAATGAAGGCAGATCCTTGCTTCAAAGCTTGCACTTAGACAGCTCGATGACTTGAGGTTGAACCAAACTCTGCTGAGGCTTCACTGATCTCTAGAACATGTTTGTTAGGTTGGTTTTGTTTTGTTTTTTTTTTTTCTTGTTATTTCCATCATTGGTACTCTGGTCCTGCTTGTCACCAGAATCTGCTAGCTCCTTTTGACATGCTACAGGCCCTCTCCTCTTGCTGTGTCCTTTCTTCTGGGCCGAACAGCTCTGCACATTCTACCCAACAGAAGTGATGCCTGAACAAGTCACTCCACCTAAAGGAGCATGAGAAAAAAATGTAAGAGGGCAGGGAGGGGAAAACAGTACTATCAATATCAATAAATATACTATCAGTATCAACTATATTATCAGTATCGATAACTATACTACCAGTGATGGATTCAGGCAAGGGTTATTCTATACTCTTCTTACCAGAAAATTCTTCAGTCTGTCAGTGAAATTGATATTTTAGATTTTTCTGTATAGATCTCTCCACCTGACAGAATCCTCTGCCTTCTCCCACTCTTGCCTCTCCATCTTGCCTTCTCCTCTGTCTTGTTCCATTCAATATAAATGTAAATTCAGTCTTCTCCATCTTAAACTCACCCTTGATTTTTCTTGCCTTGTAAGTTACATATTCACTTTCCTTACTTCTCTTCATTTTTGGTAAAAGCTTATCAGGATCTACTATTAAATATCTCTTTGGACCAGCCTCATACCACCCACTCCTCACCTATTTGGTTTCCACTGAAGCTATGGGCAGATTATCTAGTAGACATATCTTGTTCTTGGTCTTGTGTCTGTCTTGATCAGCCAGGAGTTCCTGCTTTCAGTAAGGTTGACTATATGTGACTTGTTGCTTTTTTTTTTCTTTTTCTTTCTGTGTGATTTTGTGTTGAACTGAATTTTGCAGGAAGTGAAAATGAATGAGCCTTCTGTAATGTTTTTCAAGAGAAATTATGATAAGGTTAAAAAAATCCATTTTAGTTTTCTAGAAGAAATTAGAAAATAACTTCTGTGTGTATGAGGGAGGAGACTTCGGAAATTTTTACTTTTTGTTCTGTTAGTATAGTTATAGTTAGTTCATCAGTTCTTGTCTTCTTCCTTCCAATAGCAGTTTATAATGTCCATTTGGCATCTTTCCTACAGAAAATATCAGTTACAGAACAATATCTATCTTCCTTTAATGCAAGCAAGCAGGACAGGAAATAGATGGGCATTTTTTATTAAAATAAGAGCTGTTATAATGTCAAGCTAAACATAGGATAACAAGAAAAGTTGAGATAGGTACAGAAGAAAGCAAGATTCTGTTTAAAAACAATGTAGATGTACACGTATGACTTAAAAAACAATGTAAATGTACACATGTGACAAAAAACAACAAGGATATACACATGCGACTTAACAGCAATTTATTATGGGATGCATCTACTATCTTCTTGATATCCTTTAAATTAGTATGTAGTGTTAGATTATATTGTATGCTGTTTGGAATTAAGATGAGTTCAGTGGTTGTGAGGAATTAATTATCTCTTTTTCAAACATAAAATTTCTAACATTGTTACTATTTAATTGAAGACAACTAATAGTGAGTTGCAAATGTAGTAGTAAAACAAATCCTACGCATCATTTTCAAAACCTTTGTGGAGATTAGCAATATCTCCCTGCTTGGAAGTCAGAGCACAGATCTCTCCTATGCTGCTCCCTTGCAATTAGCAATGCACAAGATGTATTTTACTGCTAGTCATCAGGTGAGTATATAGCCAGAAAATACAGATGAAACTTGCCCATAATCAGCTCCCATATTGCCTTCCTTCGGCAACTTACACAACTGTTAATTCAGTTTAAGTTTGTGTTAAGTCTTGTAGCTTAAAGTCATTTTTACCATTACAATAAAGAAGACATATGCATCAGTTTCTCAGATCTATATATTACTGTTTACGCTTCGCAAGAATTTGTGAAAGCATGTACCATTTTCTGTGGAACTTGTCAGAGTAGTTTATTTTAGAAAATACTTTATTTCTCAAGCATTTCTTAGACACTGTGACATGATGTAGTTAGACTATGCTGTAATTAGACATGATAAGACTAATAAGAGTGAAGATATTATGTTCCTTTTTCTCACTGTATATAGAATTCTATCTTAGCTTTTGGACCTCCTCATTCAAGAGGCATGTGGAAAAGCAGGAGTGGGTCCAGCAGACATTCAGTTACCTGGATGGTAACTCTAGGTACTTAGAGCACATAACCAGCAGGAGAGGTTGCTGGAGCTGGCCTTGTTTAGTTTGGAGAAGAGGAGGGGCAATCCAATGGCTGCCTAGCCTATTTGAAAATTAGTTAGAAAGATAATACTCTTGAATACTTCTTGTAGCAGCAAATGATACAAATGATATAACAGAGTAAAAGGCTATGATTTGGGTGACTCAGGTGGACATTAGAGAAAGCTTTTCCATTAGGAGAGCAGAGCAGCACTTTAGCAGAGGTCAGAGAGGCTGTGGAGGCTCCATCCTGGAGGTTTTTACAACTGTATTAAACAAACCCATGGATGACTTGAGATAGTATTCCAGAGGTACCAGGAGCGGGGTGTTAGGCTAGATGACCTTCAGAATGGTCATCCAGATCTCAAAACCAACATTTCAATGATTCTAATGAGGTGGGAAGTATCCATGCTGTCATAGGTAAAGAAAAACAGTGAAAATGTCTCCTGACATATTTTGCTTTGAAGATTTTTAACTATATTCTGTATGTATTTTCAAATTTAACTGCTTTGTCATTGATTAAAGTTTTTTTTTTGAAATTGGACATAAAGGTAAGAAAAAGGAAAGATGTTGTTTAAGTTCAGAAAAGACGATATAGAGGTTTACTAGTAATTACACCTGAAATATGAATGTACCTTATTTTTTGACCTAACCTTAAAATTGTGCTTTTAAATGTGCACACTGTCTAACTTCAATAACTGTTTAAAATTAAAATGAAATAAAACTGTTCTGAACTGAAACTGGAGTTGTACACCTCCTCACATTGATCCTCATTCAAAAAGAATTAAGACATATTTTAAAAAGAATTAAAACATATTTATAGCTTTCAATGAAAGTACTTTCTATGAAAACTGATTCAGAGATTTACATAAGTAGGTCTACTTACACGTTTAAAAGCAGTTCTCATTTGTGTTTTCTACCCTCAATTGCTTTAATTTTCATTCTTCTTTTCAAAGGTGTATGTGTGGGAGACAAGAATGGTATTCCATCCCAGCCATACTGCGGCATTGCCATCTATAGGCTATTGAGGTAACAAAAGTATGTACACTCTTATCTGCGGGAGCAGGGGAAAAGGCCATAATGTTTACATAAATAACCCGTGTGGTACCCCCTGAAACAACACAAAGCGTAACTGCACAACAAAATCCTTCATTTCAGTGGTGTTAAAGGCTGAAGAAAGCACATTTCAGAATTCTCTTTGGCTAATATCTGTCATTTCCCTTTGCTCATCTTAAACCGGTTTCCTCTTTTCCCAGTTCGCTTTGTCTCTCTATGAACTAGCTATGCGTCGGATTTATCCAGGGATCTAAATGTATGTTGATAATACACATGATAATACTTGAGGTGGAGAGAGGAGAATACTCACAATCTCAAGTGATCTGAACGAAACAAAATGCATGCCTGATTTTTTTATATGTTTTTATATGCTTTCCTTGTTTTTTTCCTTTTTCCTTTCTAACATGATCTCATCTGGAATTTAGAAAAGCAGTCGTGACAGAGCTGATGAGAGTTGTAAGAGGAGGAGCTATGGTAAAACATGATACTGAGTTGGAGGTAGAGGTGATCCTAAGTGTTAGAATTTCATAGGCTATTACTGTCAGTAATGAGAACGGAATGGAGGCTTCTTGTTACTGAACATCATTACCATGGATACATAAAATATGTCAACTCAAATTTTTAGTGCTTTTTTTCCCATTAATTTGGCAGTGAAGTGATTGTTGTATTTCACAGAAAGTTCTAAAACCATGTTGCACTGCAGCTGCCAGGCAAAATAACAGAGTCTGATGCATAGCAGTTCAGCTGGAAACTGCCAAGGGACAAACAAAAAAAAATCATTGCTACATTTGCAGATACTTACACAAATGGTTCCCTTTCCATACATTTTGATATGTTCGTTCCTCAGATATGACTTTTTTTTTTCTTTAAATTATTGCAATGACATGCTTGATTTTGTTCAAATGCAGCATCACCCCTCAATATATTCTGGTACAGATTAGTACCTTTAAACATTTCTTTTACAAAATAAATCTATAACACATAATGAATATGTAATATATAATTAGTATATATAACATAGCTTCTACAATGCATTAGAATCTTAACTCTCTATGATACCCCTGTGCCAGTGACACAATGATCAGCTTTTCTCAGTGTATATACGCATTTATGTTTTAGCAAAAACAGCAACATAAATGTGTTTTTTTGTTGCATACATCACTTAAGAAGTGCAAATCAGATACCATCTTTGGTAATACATATGATGGGGTACAGAATATTTAATGCCGTATTTTCTCACACTGCAAATTTCTTTTTCCTCATAATTAATATGCTGGGTAACTGTAGAATAGAATGCAGTAAATTATCACAATTCCATCTTTCTTACAGATAATGGAGCAAATCATTGCATTCTGTAAGTGAGCTTTAATTTGCTTCAGAGGGAGAAGACAATTAAAGGTGAACCTACCAATGAAGTTCTTTGTACAGCTAAAACTAGTTGACCTTCCTGGTATGCTATTTCAAGGTGAGAGTCTCTTTCCTACTAAACAGTAGCAGATGGCCAGAGCCACGCAGTTCTGCTTCCCAGTAATTTGTTTTTCAGAATTGTTAACTATGTAAAGAAAGAAGATATAGGCAATCCCTTATTTAAGAATCCCAGACCAACATTTAAATGCAAGGAGCAGAAGAAAAGACTGTCTACTTGTGATTCTGCTTAACCAAGTCCATCTGTGACTCAAACAGCTCTGCACCCTCCCGCATTGCTTAAAAAGAAACATGGGCTGTCAGCATTTGACAGAATAACTCATCATAGTATGCTGTACATGTTGATGTTACAGCCAAAGAACATAAATGTTAGAAAAGAGCATACAGAGAACATTACATGAGAAAGAGAAATTCATTTCATTACAGTGATGAAAACTGGAAGTTTAAAACAAAACTTGAGATGATTGTAGAATAAGGAAAAAAACATGTCAAATTTAGCTAGTTTTCTCTTATGTGTCATTTATTTGAGCAAAGGACTGAGAAGAAAATCTTACAGCAAGAGTGCTACTGATTAATTCCCTAAATCCATAAAACAAAAATATTAAATTTTAACTTTCACTTTAAATCTTCCATTTTTCATTCATATATTAAAGTACAGGAGCTGATTCACTCTTCCATTACTCCAGTTTTATTCTGTTCCAAGTTCTTCTATTTTTATTACCATGAAATCGGAAATAACACTGTGGTAAATTAGAGGAAACTTATACAGAGGAACATGTATGCTATGCTAAATAACCTTTCTATAGCATGTTGTGTTCAATATCAACAAGCTATTTTACTGAACAATGACATTTTTTAACATGATCTCTGAATTCTTTTCAAAGCCAAGCAGAGAAATTTGCCTAAAATCACTTGGTATAAAAATAATATGTAGTCAGTAGTGCTCATGACTAAACAGTGCCTGAAAAAAAAAATCCATTCATTAGTGGTGACTGGGACTAATTCTCTGTTGTAGATCCTAAGCCAACAATTCCTGCTAGTTTTAGACTTTCATTTTTAAGGCCATTAAGACTAATCCTTTGAAGCAAATAAAGCAATTCAAATGAAAAAGGTATTAAAACCAATTTTTCAAATTCATTCTTCAAATAGCTTATATGCTTCCTGCAATTTTAGTTTCTCATTAGTTTCTGCCCAGCTTTGCTCTTACTCACTTTAAGATCTACATAGAAAAAAAAGAGTACTCCAAATATTCCTCATTCATATGCGCCTGATACATGAAATTGCTATGAAAAAGACAAAGATATTAAGGTCTTGTATTTGAACCTCTTCTCTCTGATGCATGATGGACAGGCTAGCAAAAATCCCTTGTTTACGTTTGCCCATCCCTGTAAGAGGCTAATCTGGCTGTATCACTTTCGGCAAACTCTTCACAGAGTGGATTTTCCACAAATAGGTAAAGTGTTAACCAATTATTTCTGATCTGCAGGAGATACTTACCGGGTCAAAAGTCCAAAAAGTTTCATTTGCTGCACATGAAGCATCGGCTTAAAGTTGTACTTAAAATTCATACTGCCAATATTTATACTACCAAATTCATACAACCAGTGCATGGTGCATTGCCACTTATTACTGATGTATGTTGAATCAGCAGTACTCACAGGCACTATTTCCTCCTGTGCATGCGTAAGTGTGTGTAATATACCTCAAAAAAGCCTGCCTGTATTAAATTAAATTTGTAAAGCAAAAGTCCAGAGTGAAATGGTCAAACATAATATATGTTACATCTGCACTTAATAACAAAAGACAGAAATAGGCAGAAAACTAATGAAAAAAAAAACCCATAAAGTAAACACAATTGATTTTATGGATAGTAAATGTGGCTTTTTGGGGGGGAACAATATTGTTAAGCATACGGGAAGTTGGTAATTATGTATACATATACATATATATATATGTGTGTATATGCAGATATATGCATATGCACACACAGAGGTGAAGCGTTTATCTGAAAATACGTTAACCAAAAAGGTTGTAAATGCTTTATTAGAAAGGTTTTGCTATAGGTAATAGGTAAGGTAATAATTAGAAGGTAGTAATTAGAAGAGTCTATTTTGGATCTTCACTTCAGAAAGAAATCAGTAATATTCAAACTGAGAAGTCATTACGTGCAGTCTTTGTTCTCTAATTCAGTTTTCTTTGCATATATAAACCATTTAGTTGAAAGAAAAAGAGAAAAGCTCATTTTTAATGAACATAAAATACCTGTGACAAATTAAGATTGCATTTGACAATCGTACAAAATTATTGAGTAGGCAAGTTGGTTTCAGCATCCATTAAAATATTCATTTTCCAAGAACTTCTCAGTGAAAAAATAAAATATGTCTATGTGGAATAAATTCATTTATACAAGATTTTTCTTGTACTGTTTCCTATCCGTGATGATCAGTCTTTCCACAAGAGGAGGAGAATATTCTGAATCTATATTTCCTATGCATTTGAAATGACTGATGTTTCATTTTGTGAAAACATTCTGTCAATCGTCCAAAGTTACATGTCATTTTGCATTCCCCATTGTGAGAGCAAACACACTAAACTTTGTATTTAAATCGTCTATCTTGGTAGTAATAGACTACATGGACTTTAACAGACTATGTAAATTATAATGAAATTATTATCAAAGGGTCAATTTTTAACTACTTAAAAAAATCAGTGTGATGATTGTTGTTGTAGAGTAATTCATGCCTTGAGAAAAGAGCATAGGACAAAATGAATCTGTAAGGCTTCATAATCTTACAAAACCATTCTCCCATCCATCCCCATAAAAACCTTTCATCTAAAAAATAACTTTTATTATACTTAATAAATTAACTCATCTTTCTTATACATTCATGAAAATTAAAGCTGTGTTAAAGCAAACAAGCAGGATGAGAAACACACTGAAAATCAGCCCAAGTTCTTCATTTATTGTGTGCCTGGACTTAGATCATTGCAATCCAGCCAGTAGTCATTACAACTCTGCACAGCAGCATTTGGAAATGACAGCTTCTACCGATGATATACCTTACTTGCACTGAAATTGCTCCTAGAACAGCAGGGAGCAATTAAGGAGAAGTTTTCCCTTTGGCAAGGAGTTTGACTGAAAACACTTTAATTTAAAAATCACATTGAACCACTTAGAAAATATTCCCAGATAAAAATCAAAACTATTTAAAACAGACATCCTGGGGAATCTTAAAGTATAAAGTGTTCTGTTGCTGGCAGGTGAATAGGTGCGAGAGACTAGCACTATTAGCTACTGATGTAATTAGTGTAATTTTGAGTTTTGAGTAGGTTTATACTTCTAAAAGATTCAGCATCAGTCTCCAAGAGACACCTGAAGGAAGGTGGAAATAACTGCAAAGGAGATACCTCACATCTCCAAGGGTAGGAGAAAACTTGAAGTTATTTGTGGGGAGGGGGGAGCAGGGGTAACATGATAAATAAAGCCAGTTGCAGCAGTATACACTTTGTTTGGATGTTGCCAATATCACTGGACTTGCCTTGCACTTTCCAGAATTTTTGGACTAGACAATCTTTCCTTTCTGGCAACCAAATTACAGTCTCCATTCTTTCTATTCCCCTTTCCTCACCACAAATTAGGAGTTTTCTTTTCCCCTTTAGTAAGCTCACTGTCTTGGTCTTTAATACCTGTTCTTAAATTTTGGAGACAATATCTGTCTCCTTCAAAATACAACATTACAACAGCATACAGAAGGAAGTGCTTCTGGCCAAAAATGGAAATATAACCATCTCTGAGCCATCTTTCTGTATTAGCTTGCATTAACATACCAAAGTAGCAAAATACTCTAAATATACTCTCTACAAATACTCTGAAACAGTTCCCTAAAGAAGAATGAAGATCTGAAGCCATCTCTACTACTATTATTTTCAATGACTATTCTTTTATTCTGTAACAAAGACTACGGTATAGTAGAGCATAGATAAGATATGACATATTGTCATATGGGAGAATAGTCTGATTGGCTTCAATATTGACTTCCTCTCTAAGAGATCCATTGACCAAAATCTTTCTTGACAAAGGGGTCTCAATTGTACCAATCAACGATTTTCTCCCAGAAGTCTAGGTGGTCCTGGCATTGTGCATAAAAAAGGAAAAAAGGACAATGCTGTGGTCAAACTATTCATCCCAATGCACTCTTAAACCAGAAGTATGTTGTTCATTATGAAGTCACTTGAAATATTTTTTTACATTTATGAAAATAAATAAATATGATTTTTAGTGCATGTAGATTTTACTGATACACAGAGACTTTATTAGTTCTTCTTCCTAATTTCTTAGTTCTAGCAGAAATCTTTCATTTGAACTTGAGCAAGGCATTTAAATTCTCCATGCCTGAGTCTTCTCATCTGTAAAATTAAGGCTATAATGCCTACCTACTTCACAAGAGGGACATTATTAAGTTTAATATATTAATGCTTTAAAGTGTTTTCAGACAGTTGGATCTAATATACTACAGAATGAATGCAAGTTATTATTAAATTATGCTTCACTGAGTTAATCCCACTGCATTACTGTATCTGATTAAATAAGGAAAAAACATTCAAGTAATACCTCCCAGATTTTTTTTTCTGGAGGATGAAAATGATGTTCTTTTACCAGCCTACTACAAGTGGACTTGAAAGCTTATCTTGGAGAAAGAAAGCAAGCACGAAAACATAGTAGTCAACAAATGTGAAAGAACCCTGCAGGGTGAAGGATTGCAAAGATAATTAAAGCATCTGGGAGGTGTAACTGCAGCTGTGCCATGTGCTGGTGGGACAGGAACATTTGAAGGAGGCTGAGTGGGGGGGAGGGTTTCATTGAGTTGGATGTTGTACTGATGTTGATGCTCCTGGTCCCAATGCCATGTTTAGTGGATGACAAGGAATTAACATGAATATCAGTGTAATTGTCAAGCTCTGTCAAACCAGGGCACTCTGGTCTGTGCTCTGTGCTAATGATGCATTGCATCAGAAACATCTATCAGAATCCACATATATATTTAGAGAATAGATTTAAATCAGAAATATTTAACATCTTTCCCAATTAAAAAAGAAAAAATGAAAGAAAATAATGCTTGATGGATCTATCTGCTCTATAGACCATGGAGATCAGATTCTGGATTGTAAGGAAATGTTTTGGCTTAGCTGGGTACAAATGGATACTAGGCAACATCAGATTACAGAAAAGAAAAATTCACTTGTTTTCACCTTCCTACCTCCCCAGTAGACAACTTAATAGGCAAGAAGAAATAAATACATTAGATTTGATAGCCTTTTGCTAGTAATGTGCCATTAAACACACAGAAATTGGAATTAAAAAAAAAATAATCTGGGACTCTGTTGTCTACCTTCCATTTCTGTCAGGAAGACTAAGGTTGTACTTATATTTTATGTCTTTTCTGACATCGCAATGAATACATGAATATCCTTTTAAAAAAAGTCATGCCAGCACAAAGGCTAGACTATTACCTCAAAGGCCATTTAATTACCTCACCAGAAAAAAAATCAGTTTTCTAAACAATGATGCTACTTCAGTTTCTTGAAGAAAGTCCATGGGTCATAAAGACTTAACAGAAAATTGTGATGCCACTTTTATTTGCTTAAATCTCTGCAAAATTGCTGCTACAAAAAACATGCAGAGTGGCTTTTGGATTCATTCTGTGTGTTAAATTCCACTTTATGATGAGCACACATACTCCCTCCCAACTTTTTTCCCCTCACCAAGGAACATGTAAGCTGTAATAAATTTCCTTTTTTTACCTCCTCGAAAAGCTACACCAATTGCCTGAAGATGATTTCATGGTGACCAACTTTTAATTTATTTGTTAATGTCCAACTGATAATTTTTAAGTCCTTGGTACTCTAACAGGATCATTCAGAATCAACCTCCTGCTGGTAGAAATGATCATTGTCCTTCAATTGAGACATCAGTCATTTCCTGGAGCATTCTCATGCTAGATGTTAACTTCAGATCTGTGGAAAGGTAGCAGGATTGAGCTGCAAAAATATTACACATAGGATGGGCTCTCTCCCTATATGCCCTTTATACTGTGAGGATTTGAATAGAAATATTCATAAACCCTAAGAAAGAAAATGTATTCTCATAATATCTTGTACTAGGCGATCTTGAACTTTACAGCAAAATAGATCATTTTCCCTTTCTAATTTTAATGACAGCATATCCTCTAGTTTTTACAACTGTACCTCATATTATCCATCTATGTCTGAAACCAAGTCTAGCTGGAGGAACAAGCATGTGATTTACCAATAATACAATAATAAAATACAGTAAAATAAAGTATGCTCAAACATACAATTTAAAAATATCATTTTCATGATAAAATATGTTATAATTTTCATGAGAAAATAAATTATATAAGTTTGTACTTCATTTAGGAATAGTGGAGCAACCAGTATTTCCAGTGATACTTATGTGAAGTAACTGATCAGAAAGCTGCATTGAGGAGAGTGGGGCAGTATAAGTAGTAAGATAACTTTGTGATATTATTTTTATACACATTATTAAAAAAAAACCCTAAATAATTATTTGGGCAATTAAGATGGTCTATTGAAATGTTGTGTGTGTGTGTGAAGGAAAAGCAAGGAGGAAAGCAAGAGCTGGAAAACAGCAATTAAGCAGATACAGTGAAGAACAAAGATGTCTAGTAACCAAGTAGGAATGCAGGGAATTCCCTTAAGAAGTGAAAGGAACAGGAGCGGATGCAAAAAATACAATCACTATCTGAACAACTATAGAAGCAGGAACAAATAACAGAGTAATCCCCTAATTTGCATTATTTATTAATAATCTCAAAAGCTGCTGTTTCACTGTTCTTGCCATCATAACAAACAGTAGATTTAGGTACTTTAAGTTTCACAAGTTGAAAGATCTAGTTTTTAATCTTCTTCATAGCTGTTTTACAAGAATGAATAAAAAGAAGGAACAGGGAACTGTTTGTTCTATGAAATGCAGAAAGTAAATTTATACTCCTGGCATTTTGTTTCCTTTGGCAGCTCCCCCACAAAGCATACTGAGTGTGAGAAATACCGCTGAAGCAGGACAGAATATCACAGCAATAACACACACTTTGAATATCTGAAGGTGAGATAATATATCCATTACTGAAGCTAAGAAACAATTTCTGTGACATCTGGTAGAATCTGCTAGCTGTTAGTATGTGAATACATGCTTAGTAAAACAGGAAGAAATGCAGCTCTTCAGTGAATAAGTTTGGGAACATTGAAGAAGTGAGGAAAAGCAGAAGCAAAGATTTCTATAGAGTTATAAAAGAGATAAGCAAAGAAAAAATGTTGTAGATATCACTCTGGAGGTTTTCTTCCTAAGCACACTTTAGAAAATGAGTGCATGTTACAGTCTGTTCCTGTCAGGTGGAGGGCTACACATAATATTTTGATTCACTTAAGATGAAAGATCTTGACTTTTTTAAATTAAATTCTAGGGATTCTCTGGGTAACTGATATGTTGCAATCTATCATGACAGTCATTTTGTGATAATATGACAATTAATATGGAAAGCATGGTTAGTCCTATGTCATAGAATCATAGAATGCCTAAGGTTGGAAGGGACCTCTAGAGGTCATCTAGCCCAACCCCCCTGCACACGCAGGGCCACCTAGA
>JAWLRI010000175.1:861928-877580 GCA_034781795.1 Crypturellus tataupa | reverse complement strand
TGTACTGGTGTCTGGGGTTATTTCTCCCCAGGTGCAGGACCTTGCACTTGGCCTTGTTGAATTTCATGAGGTTTCTCCCCGCCCAGTTGTCCAGTCTGTAACTTGGAAGAATGTCTTCTCTAACCATGTTTTTGTTAAAAGTGTGAGATAAGCAGTATTACTCCAAATGTAGATTACTTTGAAAACAGCATCATTCTTATTTTTAATAAATGTAGCTATAAGATAATATATATCAAATAGTTGTATAACAAGGTTACAACCCCTAGTTAGCCTATCATCTAGTTTCATTAGAAAACAATTTTCTTTGTAAAGTACTGAAATCAGAAGAAATCACTACCTTCTGTTTGAAAACTGAGAATATATATGCTAAACAAAAAATGTACAACATGTTCTTATATTGCCTCACCATGTACCTATATTCTAAGAGAGGTAATAAATAAAAACGTCTCTCTGTTGTAGGTACCAAGAAATGTGACCATATGATCATACTATTGAGTGAATATTGGCCATGAATTTTACGTTGTTTATTCAGCAGTCAATTTATGTTGATAACAAAGATACTGGGTTTTTGAGAAAATGGTAAATATGGCAACAAAATCAATTTGTATTATTTATGCTTTTGTAAATTGCATGTGAAGAGGCAGAATTTATCACCTTTTTAAAAGAATGGATATGTGATAAAAATGTGAGGTGCAAACTTCTGTTCTCTTCAGAGATCCCTGTAGGACAGTGAAAAGCATTTGTGGCAAAATGATAAAAATAGAAAAGGAGGGGAACAAAAGTGATAAAAGTGATATAATAAATGATAGTTTTAATGGTGGGTCTAGACTGAATTAAGTTACATATACTGTCATAATTTCTAAGGGTCTTCAGAACCTCAAACACGAAAAACAGTTGCGAGTACCCACGAGTACCTAATTAACACCCAACAGCTAAGCAGAATTGTTCATGTATTAGCTAGCACTCCTAGCTAATAGCAAATGCAAAGTAAATTGATGTATTTTTTTCCCCCACTATTAAATAATTTGTTTAATTTAATTCTCCCAAACTTACCGAAAACTAAGAATATGTATGTGGAAAATCAGATGGTGTATAAGAACTATGTAGGACATAATAAACAGTGTGTCTAACCCTGTTTTTCACTGAATGTCAGCAGGGATAATGAATCACAATTTTAAAAGTATTAACGAATCTTCTGAAAAGAAGGTTTTGTCAAATAAGCAACATAAGTATACCTGGAAAAGGGTATATAAGGAATTCAAATCTTGCATAAAGAAGATGAAGTATTTTTCTTTTAAAGTTTTAAAGCAATTTTTCATCTTTGTGATTTGTAATTTTTTAATTTGTATTATTTGCAGACAAAAGAGTATATAAACAATGAGAGCATCAATATCTTAAGCATATTTGAATGTTCCAGTATCACTTTTTAGATTCTTAAATGGCCTCTATCACCAGTATTTTACCAAACCTGGAGTTGTCCCTCTAAAATATATTAATCTCAGCACAGATCTTTAAGAAGGCTTAAAATTGACAGAATATAATACCCCTAAGAACTTTCATTTTTTTAAAGCAGAAGGCTCCTTTTCATTCATTCATACGAAATAGTTCTGTACGCTTATGTATTGTGATATTTTTTTTTTTTTCTTGACGATATAAAAGAACAAAGTTTACATGTGGGTACAGATATGCAGTTAGAAGAGGCCACATGGATTTTAATTATGAGATTAAAATTGCAGCAAGCAAACACATAAGAGAATTACATAAGAAGCTTCACAAAACCACTTCTTAAAAATCAAAACAGGGAAATAAATATAACTTCTGTGGTATCCTTGAAGAGTTGTAAAAAATGCTGCTGTGATACTTAAGAATTTTTTTAGATTTAAATTAACAAAAATATCAAGATTATAATCTCCATATTTTTCTAAATCTTTATATACAGAGACAGACAGATATATACATACACACTCACACACATATACATATAATTAAACCAGCACAGGAAAAATAATAAGCAACTAAAATTTGCAACCTTAGAGAAGTCTTACACATGCTTTTTTACTTATGCTTAAGCAAAGAAATATTTAAACATTTATGTAAAATTGAGGAAAACTACCAAATTGAGTCCGACATATCAAAGACCTCAAGATCATTATGAGAAATATCTTTGTCAAAGGGCAGGACTAGAATGCTGCATTTGTCCTTATTAAATTGTACTCATTGTTTTTAGACTATTTCTCCAGTTCATCAAGATCACTTTAAATTCTAATCTATCTCCCAACTAATACAGAACAACATTAACAAAAATCTAAAGATTGCGTCCTTAACTCCTGCGCAAATGTCAGATAGGAAGAAAATGTTACATTTTTATTTTTAGATTCCAGTAGAAATGTTCACAGGTTATGATCCAGTTTGCCTGCTTTGGAGTTTCAGTAGGTTTTCAAACATATTACTCAAAACTTGAATTTCATTCAATAGCTATGGAAGTCCTACAATAAAAGTGATTGGAAATTACTGGATGCCACAGAAAGACAATTACCTGATCTGATACATATCCAATTTTAGGATCATCTATTTAAGATTACATGAGAAATATTTATGTTGTAATCTGTTTTATCAAATTTATTATGTCTTTGACAAAGCAGCCATTGCTGCTACAGATTCTTTTTTTTGGACAGAGTGTTCACCCAACAGGACACATGCTCAGTTTTTTAGACCCTAGTCTAATTTTTGTAGTAGTTTCTTATTCACATGTCTCTGTTTCGTTCTCAGAACACTATCCATAGATGTTCCTACAGGATGCATGTAATCCTGTTTTTAATTCCTCACCCTGTAGTGCCCCAAATAAGGGCAGTGCCATATCACACTTTGTATTATACCATATTATTACGTGGCCGATGCTATATGCAAAGTATTGCGTAACTCCCATAAACTTCTTTGGCCTGTACAGAGAAGACCCACAAGCATATTCATGAGATACTGCTTGCAAAAAGGCATATACCAGTGTTGTAAGCTCTTTGTACAGAAGAGTTCAACAAAGTCATTTGACAGTTCAGAATATTAGAAGGATATAGCTTGGAAAAGGCCTCTGCAGGTTGCCTGGTCCAAACCTCTGTTAATAATAGGGCCAGCATAAGTCAGTTCCCTGAGGACTTTTCCAGCAAAGTGTTAGGCATCCAATGATACAAATCGCACAGCATTTTTGGGCAACTGTTCCAGTTCCTAAACACTGTCACTGTGAAAACTTTCCATATACTTAATCACAATTTTTCGTGCTATTGCTTGTAACTTTTGCTTCTTGAGCTTTTATTAGGCACCTCCAAGAACAATCTCGCTCTGCATTTTGCTACCATTTTATTAGCAAGATGAAGGCAGCAGTAAGATTTCCTTGACTTTTTAAAACAGAATAATCTAAATTATCAGCTTCTCCTCCTATATTAATTGCCATCTTAATCATCTTGGTCACCCTCTGCTGGATGGATACAGTCCTATAGATAAAGTCTCCTGGGAACTGAATAGAGGGAAATAATTATTTCCCTCAACCAATATGCTGACTACATTAATCTAGGAAAGCCTGCAGGATATGGTTCGCTTTGGCCTCTGGGGCACACTACTGACTTGTTCAACTTGTCCATCAGGATACCCAGGTACTTCTCTTCAAGGCTGCTTTCTAAGCATTCATTCTCCAACTGTTATATGGACTAAGGGCAGGACTCTGTGTTTTCCTTTTTGAACTTCCTTAGGTTCCTGTCAGCCTTCCATGTATAGCAGCCCTGACCCCCCGAGCATCAACCAATGCCTCCAATTTAGAGCCATCTATGGACTTGCTAGGAGTGACTTACTTTCCAGATTGACATAGATATTAAAAAAAAAAAAAAAAATAGCCCAGTGCTGACTAAGCTCTGAAGGACATCATTATTAATGGACCAATCCTGTTTAGATTTTAGGAAAAATCTGATTAGCCTCATTTTCTTTTTCTATGAATTACTTACTTATTCCTTCATGCACACTAGATCAACTCATACTTCTGCTGGAGTGGAATTAGATCTAGGTGAAATGCACACTGTTAGGGTGCAAGGTGAATACAAAAGCCTCTTAAGAAATATAACATCTTAACATTTTAAAACACAAACACAAAGTTGCAAATAGATAAGCTCTTAATGTAAGGTTGAAATTGTTTACAGGGCATATTTCTTCAAAGTTTAATGGCACAGTAGAGGAAAGGTCTACTCTGCAGGGAAAAAAAAAAAAAAAAAAAAAAAGGCAGGAAGCGAAGTTCTATCCCAAAAAGGCTGACAAGCACTTTGCTTCTTACTTGACTGACAGACATAATGAATCTCTTTCATATTTTTCTAGTATCATCTACCCCAGATATTCAAAAATCATGAGTCAGACTCCAAAATACCATGAAACTGAATATAATCATGATAAAATTTTATTGCTAATTTATTTGCCTTTTGATTTCTGAATGCATTCCAATTACCTTTTCAAGTTTTACTGTGCAGCCACACAAGAGCCTGCAAATCTATTTTTAAATGAAAGCATTAAGAGTTTCTTCCTGTCTGATCATCCACCACTCCACCTTCCTTGCTGTTTCCATCACTTACTTCAAAACTCTCTCCTACTTAGCTCTTTTTAAAGTGCCTCCAAAACAGTCAACTTTATTTAGAGGATGCAGAGTTTCTCCTGTTTTGTCTTATGTCCAAAAGAAGCCCTATTTGGACAATCCCAAGGCAAAGATTTGAAAAGATGGACCTATAATAACAACCGTACAGATGTATATTAATGATGGAAGCAGCAATTTTATTTATTCACTCTAACCATCCCAGAAACTAGTCCAAGGTAGAACTGGCTAGATATCACTCACTTTGCTTTATTCATTGGATGATACAAAAAGAGGATTGACTATGGCTAAGCTATAGCTAGGCAATACTGAGAATCATTGTGGATACTGAAGAAGCCAGAACCTCAGGCAACAGGTTCTACCTGTGCTATCCAGGTAAATGAATATGTAATTATACATGTAAAATAAAACAACAACAACAACACCTAGATATTATTATTATAAATAGTTCTAGAGATTAGAAGAAATAGCTACAAAACATAAAAGACCATTAAAGAAGACCAGAAACTCAAAGGAAGAAACCAAACTTTTAGATTTTGGATTCAGAAACTTCCTCAATCCCCCTACACTGCAACTTACATATATGTTCTATTTAGTTAAGTTTAAGTACACAACATGTCAGCAGTAGGAAAGAACGAGGAAGAATACGCTATGCACTAACAAATCTAGGATATGTAGAAATTTCAAGAGACACTTTTATATATAATTCAAGGGCAAAGAGGGTTCTTTTCCTATATCAGATTTGTAACCTTATTTTTCTCTGAACCTAAGCACCTCAGAGCCAATTACTACAGGATTAACACCCCTACAGCATGACAGTAAACTAGAAGTCAAGTAAGGAAAGGAAGAATGGTGATATTCTTCCATTCTCTCCCCAATGAATGTTGTACCTCCTGTAACTCTGCCTTGTAGCAGGAAAATAGAAGTGTTTCATCTCTTTGCAACAGTCATTAAAAAAGAAAAAGTAAAATAAACATGAGCTGGAGTTAGCTATGCAGAGAAGACTGTAAGGGCTCAAATATAACGTATATAACAAATATAACACATTATATATTACAACTGAAAAATGAAACCCAAGTTTAACCAGAAATAACATGCAAGAGAAAGCAGACATTTGGCTCCATATTGCTATATTTCACCTTTTCAAATGCAATCCCAGGAATACTCTGAACAAAAATCACATTTCCTCAACAATATTCAATATAACTGTGAGTTAAATCAAGATTTTTTTCCAGTTGTAATCCAGATGATTGATTATATCAGTAAGGTTTTACTAATTTAGCAGATATCATACAGATAACAAATATTATAAAACAATTCTAGTTACTAATCAAATTTTCATGGAAATTTACTTAATAGGTATTGAGGGGTTATTACTTATTATTAAGGTTACTACAGAATTGGAGCATCACAACACGGTGAATTTGTGGAACTTACCAACACTCTATGTCAAAAAAGATGTTTAGAACATAACATCTAAATGTAAAAGAATTCTATTTTGAAAGATGTGTAGGCAACACAATAAATAAATTGAATTCCTATACAAAACTGAAATGTTTTATTTTGTCATTAAAGCTATGCAAATCAATTAAATAATCTATCCAGCTTTTATCTACTTTGAATGAAACTCTGGTTTATTTCTTCAGATACTTAAGAAGTTGTCTAGTAATTCTTCCTTCTCAGAGCAATTTATGAGATTAAGGCTGTCATATTTAGCTGCAAATAATTCAGATGTATTTTTTGAAAGCACCTTGCCTTCAAGAACAAATCAGGCCCTAGAATTGTTTTATCATTGCTTTACAGTGTATGCTAGAAAAATTGCAAGATGTGTCTGAAAATGACAATGTAATTAAGACATAACTGGTGGTATTCCTAGTAGAAGTTGACAATTTTGTCACAAATCAGAACCATGTAAATTGCTCCAAGAGCAGTGGTATTCACTAGGGGGTTGCATTCATTCAAACAGAACAGCAAACAGTAGCATAAAAACCTTATCCACTGCACTCAATGAATATAATCTTTTAATCTTTCCAAAATATGATTACTCTGCCAGATCTGCATTTTCATTTTAGAATTCTAAAATGACTTTTTTCCCCCCACACACAGATATATTTATATATTTGTGAAGACTAGCACACAAATAAAACATTCATGAGCTGACATGAGTGGAGTTTCATAGAACAGGGACGTGTCATTTTGTGAAGAATTTTGAAAGAAGTTTTCATGTTATTGGGAACAGAAATTCCCCCATGAAAGAAAACTGTGAGAAAACTGAAGGAAAAAAATGATTTTGTGTAGATTTAAATACTTAGCCTTCATAAAATCAGATGTTTTAATTCTAACTTCTGATTTTGAATTACGATGCATAATACAGTTTAAGCTGTAAGTTATCTCAAATGAAATTCATTTTGCAATGGAAATAAAGTACTTGTAATTTCAAAAACGATGCCAAGCCATCTGAGTAATTTTTCTTTTTGGCTTCTGAAATTAAGGCTTGGTGAAAGTGATGTGATTTCACAGTCCATGTGATTTTGAAAGAAATTGCACTCTGAAGTGCAGTTCCATCATGATTTTTTCCTCACACAAGAGTTAGAAAGTAGGCTAGAGTTATACATAGAAGATCTAATAGCTTTTTTTCTTTCAAATGTAATAATATTCTATTTAATAAGTAAAAACTGTATTTTGATGGTCTTGCCAATGCATCTATTCTTTACTTGCTTTTAAGCAGAAAGTCCTGTGCATGTGCACTTCAGTAAACTTAGTGTAATGATTCAGTTTACTGTACCTTAAGCTTGAAACACAAATTGTTCCTTATTTAGGTAGGATAAGGAAACACTAAACTTTTTGCTGTGGAAATACTTACCAGTGTCACTTTATGTCACTATTGCATTACTGTCTGTTTTTCCTTTTGTTTTGTTTGACTAAGGTACGCCTTAAATAACCTAGCACATGCTAGGTCGTGCTGTCATGTCATTCCATTAAAAAGAAACCAGTTTATTAACAAAGAAAAGAAAACATTTAATTCAGACTGGAATATGTCGTATTATCTCTCTTACAGAAAACACACTTTATGATACACTCAGTCAAATGCCAGCAAACAATCTGGGCACAATCTGAGTTAAGCCTATTTGTATGCTTAAGCCATGTCCCAGTTACAGCATATAAATGTCTTCTTTCAACATTGCTAATCAAGCATAGTCCTTGTCCTAGCAGCTAACTCACAGAAAACTAAATAAGAACAAAATAAGAACTTGGAAGGGCCAAAATATTATTCTGTACCCATCAACAAAAGAATTTTTAGATTTGTCTAAACATGTAAGAATCTAACAAGTTGGTAATCCTGCAGATTCAGTAGAGAAGCTCCAGCTGCTAGAGTGACAGACAAAAATAAATTGATATGCAGACAGCTCAAATATACCTCTGCACTCCCACCACCTATTAGAAATCTCAGTGGAATACCTACACCAATTAACAAATAAATGCTCCATGGTTGGATCCTAAATCTGCTGAAGAAAGTCCACCTTCTCACACAACAGCTCAAGAATCAGGACTGTCTGCATAATGGAAGTTCAGCCCTGCTTCAGCTAGGGAAAGAGTACACTCAACACCTCGCCAGGATACCCCTGCCTGGAATGAGTACAGAAGAGGGTAATGTCTGTTCTGTTCACAATGTCCTTCTGGCATCATTAATTAAAAATCACAGACATAGGTATACACTTTTGGCAGTGACTGGTCATTTACCAAACTTGAAGACCACTTTCACTCACTCAGTCTCCATCTCACTGAAGGTTTAATCATTTGTTGCAACATGGAAGTGCTGTCTCATGAGCGTTCAAGGAATTCACACTTTTAAGGAATGAACAACATAGCAGTTAGGGTGTGCACATTAAATCATAGGAGACCTAAAAAAAAATGAATCAAAAAATGCATTCACTTCTCAGCACAGTGCTCAAGACACCAAGGTATAAAGTACTCTGCTGGGAAAAAAATTCTCAAATCCTTCTGTTGCAATAGCCTCATTTAACATAAATTCAGATAGTTCTTTCAAGACTGCAAGGAAGCTCCTTTTGCCTCATAGTTACCATTCGCTTTCTGAAGTTTTAAGCAGATGAGTAAAAGTTGAAATAAAAAATAGTTAAAAGTTTTTTTTTTTTAAGTTAATTGAAAGGTTGTATACAGATGTGCCATTGATGGCAGATCTGAGCTCCCATCTCTCATAAACACAATCAATTTTCTCATGCCACTGCTGAGAAATGATGAAGTCCAAGGACCTCTGCAGCTTTTCTGTAATCAATATTTGATACTTAATAAACTCTAGGTCATAAACAGATCTCAGAATCAAGAAGAAAAATAAGAAATACTTCACATTCTGGTAATCTTCTACAAGTTGCTAGGATGTGCTTTTTCCCAGGGATTGATTCAGAGAATTACAGATTACTGTCTAAATTCAAATTGCACAGGTCAGTGCAACACAGTTGAGGTTCTACAATTCAATTCTACGGAACAATTATATGATGAGAAATATTTTGGAGCTACTGCTAGAATTAGAAACTATATAAATGTAACAAACAAACTCCTCAAACCCCTTCAGCTCCAAAGAAGAAGGATTAAAAATTCTCTATATGAGCAAATGCTAGTAAATTTTAATTCCTGACTATATAAACTCACATTTACAACATCTTCGAAGAAGAAGTCAAGATGTGGCCTCTAGTTTAAACTAGGCCACTAGTTTATGGAAGAAAGTTTATGGTATTTCCTAATAGAGCCACCTACTAACTACAGTGTATATTTATCAGTCTTTCGCGTCAAAACCTGGCATAAAACCTGTTAGCATTAAATTTCTAATTATTTAAGCTGAAATGCTACTCTAGATCTTCATCTTTTAACACTAGAAACTACAGCATGTATTTTTTAAGACTGCATACTTACATTTCCAGTAAGGGATCATAAATTATTAAATAAGAGTCAGTGGTATTAAATATAATTAACAAAAAAGAAATTTTCTCAATGAACATATACATTTGTGTTACATCCTTAAGCACAGAAGTTATCTTCAGGTAACTTTATAGTTGATGACCTCACATCAGTCATGTTTAAAGCACTTCAAGAATTACACAAAGTGCTAAGGAACCAAATGCATAGTTACAATCACACTAAAACTTTATCCTTGGAAAATTTTCTATAGTTTCAGCAAAAAACATAAAAATACCTTAATTCCATATAAAGTGCAATGCAACTGTAATTGGTGCAATAATGCCTAATTTTAATAACTTGATTATAACAGGACCATCTATGCTTAAAGGATTATAGTTAATCAAATGTGTTTGATGTGCCACTTTGTAATTTCAAAATATTAAGTAGCCTAACATTGTCTGTGGAGTGTGTATGCATATTTTCATAAAACATGTATGAGTCTGAGTGCATCTGCCCCACAACTTGCCTCGCCTCAGATGTGGGAGGCAGAAGTTGAAATCATTGCTGTCATTCAGTTGAAGCACAGGTTTACACTCCCCGATTATACTGACATGTGAGTGTCTACTTGATTTTGTCTCAAATGCTTTGTTCAGCTTAAAAGAGAAACCATGAACATTAAATTTTCATTATTTAATTTCTGCACAGAAGATACAGAGATTCCTAGAAGAAAAGGCAGAAAACACAGCTTTTTGTGAATTTGAAGGTATTACAACTACAGATATCATCTCACTGCTCTCTATATCCTGCTCCTCAGAAACCTTACCTTTTTTATCACTTCTTTTATTTTTTACCTAATCAGAAAGCAACACTTAACATGCCCTGCTCCAGTAACATAACACAGATCTCACTTCTACTGACACAGCAGCAGAAACAGAAGGTGACCTATGGAGCTGCTACAAAAGAAAGTAGAAAGAAATGGACACTGAAGATAGTGTGGAAGAAAAAAAACAACTCAGTAAGTCATTCAGTTGAGGAGCACTTACTGGGCACCTCCAAAACATCTGAAAAGCCATAGGTGTTTGGCATCCCTCTTTATTCACAAACTCTTTATTCCTGCTTCTAGCAACACTAAAGTAAGGTTGAACTGCAAGTCAGTCAACCATCTGCCAAGCAGTCCAAGCATTATCAAACAACAATAATTACTCTATTTTAGTTGAGTGGAAGTTGCAAGCGCATGTAAGCAAGCTTAAGAAAGAGTAACCACAAGTGAGATTCAAATGTTATACAGCTACATAACTAAATCCATTTACCTGAGTATCGTGGAATGATATCTGCAGTTCATAGTTCTTCAAAATCCATGAATGTCTGTATAAATGTTGTAAGGCTAAGTGAATAGCAGGCAGTACGCCTGCTGTTAGGTTTTTCTGATCAATTAGGCAGCTGGCAGGTGAAAGCCCAAGAAGAGGGAGACGGGTGCGATCCCGTTCTTCAGAATACCTGATAATCAGCAACACAAACAGTACCAGAATATCTGGTTTCCAGTTGCAGAAAATCATCTTTCTTAATGTTTTTCTCTCTTTTTCTTTCCTTCTGCTGTCACCCTCATCCCTAAAGAACAGGTCTTAGCTTCTCTGGGTGCCCGATATTTTGCAGCTTTCCTTTGCCTCAGTCAGCTGTGTCCCACTAAGACAGAAGCTAATTGCTATTAAAGGATAAAGACCTCCCTACGACTGGCTTTTCCAATTTGGACAGTAATCCTACTCACAGCAGTGCTGTGAATCAATACTTCACAAGAATAATCTCTAGGCAAATTGCTCTGCCAAGTCTAATTTTAAACATGTGTCACCTAAAACATTTTTGCAGAATCCATAGTTGACAAATCAATAAAAAATGGGATAAACAGGGTTTGATCCCTATCCTTTAAAAATAGATAAACAGGGTTTGATCAAAGTGATTTTCAGTTTTCTGCATATCTTTGGGTAAGAAAACTACTTCCATTTGTTTTATCTTGCATCACATTTTCATTGAGCTTCTTATAAACCAACAAGATTGTTATGCTGGCCTATATATTGATAATATCTTACATACAGAGCTGTATAAGCTCACAGTTATAACCTGATTCTACTTTTCTCAGAGACTCTATGCTTCTGCTAAAATCAATGCAGGTTCTGGGTATATACAAAATTCATGTCTGTTCCTCTCATGTGCAGTCAGTCACATTATCTTTTGACCACATTTTCAGATATTACCCTAGCTAAGTAATTTCATGATACTATTTGCAGTTCTCTAAGTAATATTGCAGAATATGGGATGGAAAGCATGTTGCATATGCAGAAATGCAGAAATCCTGCAGAAAGCCTCATTTGCTGCAGAATGATCAGAAGTCACCAAGTTGAGAATACATATACAACCTTCACATCACAGAAACATCGCAGGAGTCTTTGCTCCCTGTGAGTCACAACCTGCCTTGCTCTTCATGCAGGGACCATTGCCTGTATACCCTCAGCAGCAAGTCAGCACCTTTGTGCAAGTAGCTATCTCTATCTTCTCTTCTCTCCTTTCAAGAAGCCACCTCTCTCCATCCCTCCCATGCATGGAATGACTCCTGTACCCACTGGGATGCTGCCACAGGCAGGGAGGGAAATGGGAGAGCCAAGCCCACACACAGGGAGAGAAGAGAATATGCCCTGTTCAGGAGATGCCTGTTTGTCCAAGAAAAAAAAAAAAAAAAAAACTCTTTTTCAGGGTACTCCATGTCATTACAAATACAGCTGAATAGCAAATTGTTTTGCTGTCCTGTGGGAATTCTGAGATTTCAAAAGAAAATTCCTGTGCCAAGCCGGAATAGGACCCCAAAGGCCCAGAGGTTTTCATGACTCAGTAATCTCATAGAAAAACAAATGGCAGGCTCCTAGGCAGAAAACCAAATCTGATACAAATCAAAATTCAAATAGTATGTTCAGAATTTGGCAACTGATTTTATTAGGAGCTGACATTTCAAAACTAAGCATTAGTTGGCTACCAAAGATAGGCCTTTTTTTTCTTTTTAATTTTCAAAACATAGTGTTGCGAAATATTTTAGGGTCAGTAAATTACTTTGAAAGAGACGTGCAACTAAAAAACTTGAGAAGAAAAAATCTTAATGAACTCTATTTATAAATATCCTCATTTATAATTGCAGTCTATATATTGTTTCATTGAAGGAGCTCAAAATAAATAGATAGCAAAACAGTATGGAATAGAAAGTAATAAATGCCTTTCCTGAATCTAGGAATTAGCCTCAAAGAAGTTATGCTCAGGTTATTACTAACTAAGCACAGTGATTCTTCTGCCAGCTCACCTGTGCTGAACTGAATAGTGAAGAACAGACCTCAACTAAGCGTTATATTCCTCAGTGCATTCTCAGGCACAAACATAAGTAAAATAGAAATACCCGTTACACATTCCTTACTTGCCTTCATCACTACTGCCTGTAGCCACAATGTTGTGTGTCTGTCCAGAGTCCTGTTTTGGGGAAAGTAGAACCTGCTTTTCTGCATGTATAAACTAAGCCCAGAACAAATGCAGCAGGGTCAAAATTTATGATCAGAATTCAGAAAATTAACTGGGCAAAACACAAAGTAGGAGGCACACTGCAGTAGCACAGTCCTGATAACAACAATTCATCACAATGGCTTAATAGGTATTTTCTATTCCTTATTCTTATGTAATTATTTCAGTGTAATTCAATGTAATTATTGAAAATATATTTATTAAACATTTTTAAAATCAAAGTGAAATTCTTTCCCAAACAGAGGTCCAATATAGGCTGAGATGTTGTTTAAATCCTCTTTAATTCCTTTCTTAGAGGCTTAAATAGGATTTTGCTGGTGAATAGTCCTTGGACCAGCCTTCCTTACCAGTATTATTTTGGTATTGACTACACTAAGGGTAAAAAGGGGAGAGGCAGGCATTTGTCCTGCCAAACTTCATCAGCCATGGTGCTCTGCTCTCTTTCTATGTTTCAATCTTTTCAATAACCAGGAAACAGGGAGCTCCAAGAGTCATAGCTTTGGCACTCATCTAGGTAGCAAAAATGTGGTTTGAATCTCCTCCTCCACATTGAAAAAATAAAAAATCTGGCACTGTCTGTCATCCTACCTCCTTCCCCTCAGCTATCAGGACAATAGCTTAAATCCCACATCAGAGAAATTGTGTATCAGAGACTTTGAAGCCTCTTTTTCAGCACCCTATAGATGGACATAATTTTAATTACGCACATTTTAGAGATCATCACCCATCCTATAGATATAGAATACACCTCAATTTATATTACTATTTCTTTTTTTTTTTTTTGCTTGTGTTACCTCTAGGTCTTCTCTAGAGCGTTAGCTCCTCTGGGTTAAATACTGCATTTAACCCAGAACTGGCAAATGAACAAATAAGTTAACATACCAGTGCAGTTTCATGTTATTTGCTTGCTTAGAATTTGTTTCCCAACAGAAATATTTAGTTATCTATCTAGTCTGTTTCAGATACAGAAGTAATCTTATTGTTAGCATTAATGCAACAATATATGCATTAAAACATGTAAAATGAGTTTTCATTTTGATAAATTGACACGCATATTTGCCGTACATGTGATTGATCACATAACTGTAATATTTAGGTATTCAATAACATCTGAGGTTTAATACTGAAAAAGTCTTTTTCATGTGATCAAAGTTTGAGTTTTTCAGACGACTTTTTTAGCTACAGCCTCAGAATTAACTGCTGAAACATAAAAATCTTGAAATGCTAGTCTAATAAAACAATTGTTATTTTAAATGTACTTCCTAAATTTGAAACAGAATTTCCAGTTATAATCAGGTAGTAATACTAAATCCGATCTTTGATTTCATTGATAGAACATGAGGGCTGTTTCATTTTAAATTCTCGCTTCCCACTTCCCAAAACAAGCCACTTGTTCTTCAGCACTGCAATGATCACTAGAGATTTCTGCCATGGCTGGATTTAATCCTGAGGACACAACTGGTGACCGGATGACTCATTGCTGCATCTCCTTTGTTACAGCTGCACAGACAAACTCAGTAATTTTCAGAAAGGAAATAAAGTCCTTGTAGAAGAGTAGTCCCCAGGAACTTAAAAATTGCTAAGTCTATTGCTTATGGATTAATACATGTATTGTCCTCTCCAGCACCTTATCCTCTGTATTCAAAGCATTTTAAATAGACTTCTTGATCTCCTGATAAGTATGGTCCCATACCAATCCATAAATCACTTTTAAGAGTTATTAGTCAATGTAGAAGATAGACTATATATTGTAGTAACTGTGTTGGCTATATATTTGAAGTATAGGTCTCTTCATGCCTTCCACACAATAGCTTCTTTTCCCTCAAGCAACACTCATTAACATTTAGAGAATTTTTGCAACCTAGTCTCAAATGTTAATTTTCAAATAGCTTATCATTCACACCTCTTCTCCCATGTGTCTCTGATCTTGCTTCTTATTTGCTAAGGGTAATTATAGAGCATTAACCTACCCCAAGAAACCCTGATAATGCACTGAAAACTGTTATAATGTATTTTGGATTGTAACTCCTGTCCTGGTAGACTGAGCTTCCCTCTATGCCAAGAAGGCATAGAGGGAAATACTATTGTCTGTTCTAACATGTGTAGGTTTTTAAGTAGCCAACTGTTCAGCTAAACTACTTGCTTCCTACAGCATTACTCAAATGACTAAACTATGTACTTCCCCTGGCCTGCAAAGGCTGAACAGATCTGCTAATAGCTAGTGAGACTGACGTGAAAATAGGCAAATTAAAAATTGGTGTTGACACAAAATATAGTGACTTACTCTTTATAAGTTGCCTTAAATTCTCATCTCTTTCCTTCCTTTCCCTCTTCCCAAGCATTGTAGCACAAAGATCAGATTTATTTCCTCCCTTCTGAACAGCAGTTTTAAAGAGGCAATATTACTAGCAAATACAGCATCAACAAAATTATTCCTGAAGCAATATGTCAAATTCTGTGGCAGCACTTTGAAAAACAAGTTATAAGCTGTGGAAGACACACACACACACACACACACACACAAAAAAAAAAAAAAAAAAAAAAAAAAAAAAAAAAAAAAAAAGA
>JAWLRI010000175.1:808919-852293 GCA_034781795.1 Crypturellus tataupa | reverse complement strand
ACGCGTCCGCGGTGCCCTTGTGCCCTTGCAGCCACAGCGCCCGGCGCCGCGCGCCCCCGCGGCCATCCCTACCTCCGTGTCGTACAGCCGCAGGTCCAAGAAATAGGGGTTGAGCAAGGACTCGTTGCGGATCTGATCCATGGCCAGCTGCACGGCAGGCAGCACCCCCCGGCCGATCTTGCTCTTCTGATCCTCCTCGGACGGGCTGAGCGGCATCAAGCCCATGATGGAGATCGGCGTGGTGGCGTTGGGAGGCAGGCCGGCCGCCCCCCGGGCGCTGCCCCGCAGCCAGCCCCAGCCCGGCGGCGCCCAGCCCAGGCACAAGAGCAGGAGCAGCATGGCAGGGCTGGAGGTAGCGGCAGCAGCCGGTCTCCGCCGAGAGGGATGCATGCTGCTTGCCGGGGGAGGAGGAGGAGGAGCAGCAGGGGTGGTAACGGGCAGAGCAGCGGGAGGCAGCCGAGCCCCTCTCACTCCGGGAGCATCCCCCAGCGGCAGGAGACAGCGTGGAGGGAAAAGAGCCTCTTCTCGCCGCTGCCGGGAAGCCCGGGGGTCTTCTCGCTTCGCCCACCCCTTCCCTGGCAATAATCCTTCTGGCAATGGCGCCCGCTCCTTCTCAGGTCTGCCAGCTGCAACCACCAGCAGTAATAAATAAATAAATAACTCCTCCACACTCGCTCCCCTCCGCTCTCTTTCCTCTCCCGCTGGCAGCACAGCAAGAGAGCGGGACTTGCCTCTGCGCTTCTCTCCCCGCGAAGGGCGGAGAGGGGCCCAAGCAGCCCTCAACGAACAATTCCCTCTTCTCTCCTCCAGGAGGGAAAAAGAAAAGGATGCTCCGGGAGAAAATACCGAAGAGCAGAAAGCCGCGATGGGGCGGCGGTGCTAGTGCCGCATTCCCGGGAGCCGCTGCCGCCTGCGGAGGTCTCCGCAGGAGCGGGGGCTGCCTGTGACCGTCCTTCGGTGCTGCGGAGGAGCCGCGGATGGCGAGGCTGGCGCGGGCGGCGCGCACCGGGCTGCGCTGACAGGTCGTCGCCGGCCTCCAGGTGAGGGCTTCGGCGCGGGGAGGTGTCCGCGCCGCCGCCGCTGCCCCTCTCCGCACTCCTCCCCGCGCCGCCGAGGTGCAGCCACCCGCCGTGCACACGCGTGCCGGCCCCACGCGTGCCAGTCCGCCCCTCTCCCCGCACACACACTGACACGTGCGGCCCTCTGCAGACGAGCTCGCAGTCCCCAGCTCCCCTACGCTCCCCATCACCACCTGCCCTCCCCCCTGCTCCCACAAGACATGCAAACACGTCAGGATTGCACCACACACACAAGCAACATCCTCTGGGCCATCAAAACTCAAAGCTGGGCGTTTTGTGAGGCAGAGCGTTTCATTATTCTCTCCCCTCCCTCTCAAATATCACTGGTTTGCTGGTGTGTGGCCCTGGTTATTTCTCCACAGCTGCGGCTAGTAACTACAAGCAAATTGATGTTGCAACAAAATTTACAGTTCTGCGGAGCTGCAAGAGGGCTCTCACAGTGCTGTTACCAGTCTGAAGGAGATGAGTCCTTTCAAGCCCTACACGCACAGTATGCAGCTCTTTCCTAGTTATCTCCACATCCGCACGCATGTGAAGCACATCCCACTTTTGTGAAGGCCTTCTGCCTTGCTCCCAGGTGTAGGTTCCCCTGCTCTTGCCAAGCATTTTCATACTGCCCATCCTTAACTGTGTTTTGCATGTCCCTTAGCCGCAGGACTTCAAGTTGAAACCTGCTGAGAAAACCCAGGAAGCAACTCGGGTTGCAGCATATTTCAAGACAGGCAGATTCATGGAATCACAGAATTGTTGAGGGATGTCAAGACTAGTTCAAACCCCCCTGTTCAAGCACCTACAGCACATGTATTGGGAAAATATAAAGTGCTAGTTAAACTACCCTTCGAACCTTACTTTTTATACATACACATTTTATTCCTGAAGTTACTCATAGCAAAGAAGATCAATCAAATACAATTAATTTGTATCACATTCATGTTAGTGACATTTTGGGCGATACACTGGAAATTATCTTTATACATTAATAAATTTTATTATCATAATGATCTGACCTCAAGCTAAAAGGCCTCTCACCAATAATCGTGTAACTCTCATTGTTTTACAGGCTTTGGAAAGATAGTCAACAGTGTTGACCTAAAGACATCAATAATGAAGAGTCTTTTGTTCATTAGTTACTTTGCTAATATGTATTTTATATTCAATAATAATTTGTCTTATTTCATTTTCTGAAAGGCTGATTTTCATTATGCCATGTATTCTAAGTGATCTTCTCTTACCTATAGCCTAAGATTAATCATTGCATTTTGCTTTTGTAAAATAATTAGTTTTCCTCATTTTGTAGATCTCTTTGGACTCCTCTGCAAAAGCACATCTTCTTCCACCTTGTGTATTAATTCTGTGTTTGTTCTATATTTGAACCTCAGAACTGGCAGGAGCACAGCACTGTACAGGTTGGGGTTTGCCCTATAGGCAAAAAGGTCAATTTTTTATCCTTGCAAGGTTGCCTTTTTATTGGAGTTTACTTTGAATCTATTCGACCTAAAAGCATGCTATCTTGGCTTTTGTGCATCTGACCTCGCATTACACTAACTTGAAATATGTGCTTTTTAATTGTACTAGTGACCTGTCCAAGTTTTTTTGGCACCTGCAAACTTATCACTTTTTTTCTTCCAATTAATAATCATTACACCTAGATCAGATCTTCTTACAATTCTAATAGGAGTATCTTAATGAGTCTCACTGGACAGCTACCTACTTTTTTCATCAGTAAGTGCCATATTGATTTTATGTAATACTACTTTTAATCAGAATTTCAAATGTTCTTTCACCATACTCAACCAGATCTGCAATAGATATCAAGTTTATTTCTCAAAATCTCTTTCACATAAAATCACACTAAACACTGAGCCTAGTTCTCTCTCTCCTCCCGCCTTTTTTATCCCCTTTTCTTTCTATCCCTTTTCTATTATTCCTAATTAAGCCCAAGAAGATCACTTCTTGGGATAGGGGATGTACCCTCAGGAAAGTATTCCAGGCTCAAAATGCTGAGAAAGGCAACATGTAAACATGTTAGCCACAAAATTGGCTGTCTAAAACCTGGGGTCAGCCCTTCTGATCTTAATCTCCAAGTTCTCTTTGCTTCACAGGCAGGTTGTGAAGGCCGAATAGCAAGAGCTTGGAAGCACTAAGATAATACAGCCCTCAAGATCCATAAAAAAATAACCTTTATTTCTTCAGACTGGGGACTTAATAGGAAGAAGTAAATAAGCCATATATTGAACTATATGAGGATTAAACAAAATAAACTTTCAGAATCCTCTCTGAGTGTAGACTCAGCCTCCCCAGTATACTAGGGAATAGTTAGTTTCCATCTTTTGCAAAATGCAAGAAATATATATGATCATGCAATTAGAGATATTGTGATGTAGATACACTGAAGCTAGTTTTAGACAACTTTATCTGACACTTTTAAATAGTCATTCGCAATCCTAGCAATGCTTTTAATATACATATACACATATGTTTTGATATATACATTCCATTTTATTTTGCAATACTGACTTGCTGTTATCAGCAAGTTTCATAGGTTGTATACTTATGCATAACAGATCAGACCAAGCCTTAATCTACTATATATCCAGATAACCCAAATTTTTTAATAAAATGAAACCTAAAAGAGCTCAAAGCAAGATTTTTTTTATTGTTGGATAGAACCTCCATAATCATTATTATCACTATTATTTTCTCTTAGAAACATCTAGAGTGCTTTACCACCATACAATCTGTAAAGCACATCCTCTGGAATTAAATCTTCTGAAGTAACATGTGTCCGTAAACTGTTATGCTTTAGACTCTCATTTGGTGGTCTACATCAGACATCCTTTATATGTCTTTCTACTTTGCTGGTTAAAATACTAGTCCATCAGCATTATAAATCCTGTTTTCTTTTTTCTAGAATTGAATGTCTCTTCTCCTGTATGCAACCCACTCATTTTGGCATTGCAACTATACCAGCCCTTCCACTATATTTCAGTAATAAAAATTGTATCAGGTAGATTTCTTGATTATAATTTAGCTCAGTTATTAGTGTCCTCTTAAACTGTATTCATAATTAACACTTTTTTCTCTGTATATTCCTTGGAAGATTTCTTTAACCTCCAGTCCATGAATTTCAGAATCAAATCTCTGTACTGCTTGATTAGTCCTTGATCATTTCCTCTTCAGCTGTAAATACCCTCAGTAAGGTCAAGAAATTCAAAACTCTTGGAAGCATTTCGAAGTATCTAGAAGTATTTATCTAGAGCCACATCATTCCTGCCAGTGCTGACTAGTTTCCAACAGGCTTTGTCTATTCATATAAATGCCAGTGAGTAATGGATTGAAAAATAGATTGAAAACTGTTGATCTTGGCACAGTAATTTTAGTAGTGCATATACATACCCAATTGTTTTCCTCTGCTAAGAGGAAGAGAAGGAATGCTGGACTGCTCTAACTGAAGCCAAGTCATCACTGCTGGAGGTAGTTGCTGCAGAGGGGAGGTCTCTTAGTCTTTTCTTCTCTTGTCCCTAAAGACTATTCTCACCTAACTTGGTCAGCACGATCAAGATTTGCCTTTAATATGAGATAGCAGAATCACAGAATCATTTAATTTGGAAGAGTCCTTTTGAGATCTAGTCCAACCCCCATGCTCAAGCAAGGACACCTAGAGCATGTTGCACAGGATGACATCCAGGCAGTTTTTGAATATCTCTAGAGAAGGTGACTCCACAACCTCTCTAGGCCCCCTTCCAGTGCTCTATTACCCTCAGAGTCAACAAACTTTTCCTTGAATTCAAGTGAAACTTCTGTGTTTCAGCTTGTGGCTGTTGTCTTTTGTCCTATTGTTGGCCACCACTGAAAAGAGCCTGCCCCCATCCTCTTGACACACACCCTGAAGATATGTTTATATACTGAAAAAATTCCACTCCCTGCTCTCTCTTCTCTTCAGGCTAAGCAGGCCCAGGTCTCTCAGCTTCTCCTCATAAGACAGGTGCTCCAGGCCCTTGATCATCGTTGTAGCTCTGTGTGGACTCTACTAGTTCCACGTCCCTTTTATAACGAGGAGTCCAGAACTGCACACAGTACTCCAGGTGCAGCCTCACCAGAGCTGAGTAGAGCGGGAAGATCACTTCCCTTGACCTGCTGGCAACACTTCTCCTAATACACCTCAGGATACCATTGGCCTTCTTGTCTACAAGGGCACACTGTTGGCTCATGGATCATTTGCTGTCCATCAGGACTCCCAGATCCTTCTCTGCAGAGCTGCTTTCCAGCAGGTCAGTTCCCATCCTGTATGGGTTTATCCCTCCCTAGGACCCTGTGCTTGCCGTTGTTGGACTTCATAAGGTTCCTCTTCACCGATCTCTTCAGCCTGTCCAGGTTTGTTTGAATGGCAGTACAGTCTGTAGTCATTCCTTCCAGTTTGGTATCATCAGCAAACTTGTGGAGGGTGCACTGTCCCTTCACATCAGTCACATCAGGTGACTCATGAGTACATTGAACAGCATGGGATCCCTGGGGACACCAAGCGCTACAGGCCTCCAACTAGACTGTATCACAATCCTTCGAGCCCTGCTATTCAGGTAGTTCTCAATCCGCTTTACTCTTACCTCTAAGGATGTTATGGGAGGCAGTGTCAAAAGTCTTTCTGAAATCAAGGTATGTAACATTCTCTGCTCTCCACTCATCCACCCAGTTCTAGAAGGCTCTAGGGATGGAGGTAAGGCTGACTGTTCTGTAGTAGATTATACAGTTCCTCAAACACTGCCAAAATCCTAGTTAATTATTCCTAAGCATGTATACACCACCGTGCCATCCTAATCATACATTCTTCCTAGACAACTTTATATCAGCATGTCAGAATACAGTCCAACTTCAAATTAAGCTCTAAACCTAAATACTTAAAATTAAATTAAAAAACTAACATATTTTGAATTACTAACCCAGTAGTATCACTTTGTAATTGTCAATGTTCTCATACATAAGAAATCCCATCAGTCCCTATGTTACCAACAACCATGATTTCTCCTTCAAGTAAATCTCATCATTATCTATAAACAAAAATAGAATAGCAGAGCAATCCAGAATATCGTCATACCATGCTGACCTCTGCAAGGACTGATGCAATGATGACAATTGTTTGTGCAAGCTATAGCAGCCCTCCATTGTAATGGTGCAACCAAGACTCCATGTAAAAAGGTTTTAGTGATTTTGATTGTTTGTCATAAAGAAAGTTCATATTCTGGCTTTCGGCAAAGGAAGAATCCAGTAAGTTCTTGTCTATGTTGAAGATCCATCATAATAGAATGATGGGAGAGACGTGAATTCCCAAAGATATTATTATGTAGATACACTGAAGCTAATTTTAAACACAACAAACAACTTTAAATCTGACACTTTAGAATACTTCATTTGCAACCCTAGTCATGCTTTTAATATACGTGCACACATATGTTTTCACATATACATACATATGTGTTTATACATAGTTATATTTTGCAAATCCTGTTGATCTGCTGTTATGAATGGAGAGACATGAACTCCAAAAGACCAGCAAGCCTGATTAGTAATTTAGATCCCAATGTTTCACTTTTTCGATAACATATTCAAGTAAATTTAATTAATGATTAAAGACTCCTCCCACATCCTTGAATATTCCTCTCACAGGGTGTGTTCAGCATTGAGCACAGAAAACAGGGAAATTACTGTGCATTGTTTAGTTACATATTTTTTTTTTCTTTTTTTTTTTTGTCTTAACCCTTTGTAGCTTAACTGTGGCAAGTATGTTTCATGAATAGAGAGATCCAGGAAAGATCAGAAGAGAGGGAGCAAAAGTAACATCTAATAACATAGGATTGTGCTGATCTTGTATAATACCTAAGAAAGGGTAGAAGTAATCAAATGGGCTATATTTACAACCAGACATTGAGGTAGGAATTAAAATGTATCTGAAAGAAAAAAAATTCTTCTCTACACTAGAATTTGCACATAATATATGCTGGCACTATACATTCTTAGGACAATTTGGTCAACTGATCTGCACTTTCTATATTGAAAAAAATGCTCTTTTTTGTTTGGAGCAGCCTTAAAGTACAAGGTCTTCAGAAAGACTGTTGAAAATTCCCTACTTGGTCTGCCAGTATCCAATTATTTTATGATACAGTTGTCATTATGCTTGTGTTGCAAAAGTTCTGTTTTTGTGTCTTCCTCATACAATTAGGGTTAGAGGGGAAAAGAAGAGCGAGACTCTAAATAAAAAGGAGTACTAAGTGAGACAATTATTATTATTAGTCCTTCTTTCAAACCAAGTGGAAAAACTATATTTTTCAAAGAGAATCTTTAGAAGCCAGACCAGGTTGAGTATTGATTTGCAAATGAGCCCCCTCAATTTTTCCTTTCTGAGGCACCCAAACCATTCTCAACTAAGGAGGAGTCCCATCTTTACCATGTGTTCCTCAGTCAGTAATGCTGAAGTCCCACAAAGGAGATGAAATTGTTCACTGGCAAATCACTGGCTTGACTGAGTTCTCTGCCCTTTGAAGAGGAAGACAGACTTTAATGCAATTTTATTGGGTTGAGAAGAAGGAAAAAAGGTAGGCTATAAGATCAACAGTTTAAAACATCCATTAAAGCTTGTATATGAACAGAAAGTCCTGCTGTCGATACATTCAGTGACTGCTTTTTTAGCAGAATATATGTGTGTTTGTCTAGTAAATATTCATCCCAGGCCTGCAGATTTGCTAATATATGTAAAGAAATGCTCAGTTTCAAGCAACTATAAGTGCGAAGAACCAGTATGTTCCTCAAAACAAGTGCAGAGTGGGAAGATGTATGAAAAAAAATGGCTTCTACTTACTAAACATCATCTGCATTCTATCACCTAAGTATAAAATCTTGAAGATCCAAACCTAAGAACATTCTCAGAGGTCACTGACAGTTTTGTCTGCAATTTTAATATAAGTTAGATTTTCATTAACTTATTAATGCAATTCAATCAAAAGCCTTGAAGGCAAAGCAAAAACAACCCAAATCTTGCTGTGTTGCTGGAGTTCTAACAAATCCCTCATGCAGACACCCAGTTTTGATTTGTGGTTCCATAAACTCAACACAGTTGCTGCTAGCAGGTGAACAAAAACACTAATGAGTTCAATAAAAGGAACCTGAGAGATAAAATAAAGTTGTTTTTCCCCAAGTTCTGCAAGTATCAGAGCCTAAGAGATCAAAGAAATGGCTAAAAGAAAACCATAACTATAAGAAAAAAAGTACAGTTGTAAAGACAGTTGCTACTCTGAGCACAAAATGTTTTATTGCTTCTAACATGAGTTTCATTAATCTGGATTCCAGAGACAGAACTGTGAAGGTGCTTACAAAAACCATTCGACCTACATGGTTTTATAAAGATCTTGGAAGAACCTTACATATGCATCCCCTACAGGAAGAATCTGTCCCCTCCTCTCTGATCATATAAATAGACATGCCAAAATAATATTCGGCTATGTGGATTCAAATAAAGGATTGTATACAGGAAACAAGCAGACAAATAATGAAAGAAATCCAAAATTAACCCAAACAGATACCAAGACTTCCAGAGGAAATAAAAGAGAGTTTTAAATTTTCATGCTTTAACTTGTAAGCATGCTTCCAATTGATATGTATAAAGGAAACTTCATTATGAGTTGAAACTCTTTTATCAACATTGTAATTATGATGGTCAAAACATCTATGTATACACTACTTGTCCAATGAGGTAAGGCAGATCCCATGTACCTCAAAAGACAACTTTGGTACTAGTGCAGATGAAACCCCATGTTTTCAGCAGGAATGTATTTACTGACATAAACAATTTACTTAGAAGAAGCACTGCCAGAGAAAATGCAAGTTACAAGCTTGAAGGCAATTCTTATATTATTTGTAAAATATGTCAATTCGTTGCAAATCCATTTTTGTTTATATATTCATTTATCAAACGCGAACCATTTAAGCATTTGCAGTTTAACTGCAAGACAGTGATATGTTTAGATTCATTTTCTCTAACTAATTTTGAAACAAACCCCTACTGTTAGAAGAATTATTGCCAGGTCTGATCTCACAAGTTTTGTACTTGTACAACTTAATGTTAAAACAAACTATGCAGTCTGGGATATAATTGCAGGGTGAGATCCAATTAGTTCTTCCCAGAGCCTCACAATTAAATACTGTCATCTTATTTGACAGGTGAGAAAAATCCCCATTTTACTCCAAGAACATCCTTAAGCACTACTAGAAACTCATCAAGTGCTATGAACATCTGAAAACATCACAATATTTAAGGTACAGTATTGTCAAGCATGTGCAATCAGTATGCATCTAGATTGTTATTTGTGCAAAAATATGAGGACCTACGCTCTGCCTTCATGTGCAAATCCACACTATCTTCAGTGAGAGTTCTGGGTAGCTGCATAGGGCAGAATCTGGCCTGTATTTACTTTCTTCATATTTAAAAGACAAAAAGAAAAAAAAAAACACAATTGCAGAATGTTTTAGTAGAAAAATAAACATTTTAAAGTTATTGACAGGTAATATTAGTGCAATTATTTTGACTGCCATACTTTGACTGCCACACAGTAGATATTGACACTTGTGAAAAGAACCAAAAACATTTTAGAAACAGTTATGTAGCTGCCAGAAAAAAAAGAGTGCTTAGTGCCTTTTAATGCTCCAGAGGTCAACACTTGTAAACCAATTATAGTTCTTTTCATACAAAAATATATCAACTATGTAATTTACAAAAGGGTGAAGAGCTGCTGACTAGAAAGGTAATATTTTCATATTTGGCTATGTAGTAGATGATGATGATATCTGGATCAAATTCGTTCTTTGAAGAACCATTTTTGGTATTCTGAATCAGTACATGGTCGTAATAGTGGTGCTGGATTACCATTGTAAGCGTTTGACTCTGCCTGTAAACACTTCTGGGTTTGTACATGAAGTAGAGTGCCATCCTACAAAAGATGAAAATAATTTTTATCAGGCTTGCATTTTAAAAGTAACTGAAAACATTCATAACAAACGTGTATCATGCATACCCTTATCTTGGGGCTATGCAGTGAATCTATATGGTTAACATAAGCCTCTCTGAAACTTTATTAAAGACTTTTAAACTTACTTCACTTTACAATCATATGTGTCTTGACATGAATTTATAAAGTATTTGCTACCTTTACTCACTTTAATTCCTTTTGTTACTGCATCATATCACATATGAATATAGAAAAACAAAGCTGAAAACGAGCATTAGGTAAATTTACCTAGTTATTGCCTATCTTTTAAGCAGAATTTAAATGTGGTTAGATAATTGCAGATGTTGCATATACTCTTAGCAAAAATGCGCTTTGCCTTTAGAAAATATATTTTTAGTGGAAAAGCGAAAAAAAACAGCATTAAAATGAAATATGTCATTAAAACTGATGAATTTAAATATTTCCTTTTATTCTGTATTGTCACTGTGGGCTTTAGGCTGGACTAGATTCAGTGAAAAGACAGAAGTCTTCAATTTACTTTGCCATCGATTTCCCAAAGTATATTCTTTAGAACTAACTTCCTGTGTGACAATACCTAAGCATAAATTTGTCAACGGTGGAATATGTAGATTTCACATATATTAGTTAGACCAAACATTTAAATATTTTATGTGTACTTAAATACATTATGTGTATTATACCTTTTCTCTTTGTTAAATGATGCCCAAGAACTTGACCATGGCCATAACTTTTCAAGTAATTTGCTTTCTCTCATGCATTCACAAACTCCTCCTGAGACCAAATCTACTAAACATAAGGTTTTCTAGGGTCACATTATCTTATTTCTCCTGTTTGGGGACAGGCACTGAAGAAGAGAGGTACAGATTTGTTGACTCCTCACACCAGTAAGATCCATCCCATCTAGGGTTAGGAGCGAAAAAGATCAAAGGTATCTTTTGATAAAACATCAAGTTGCACAAGCTGACTGCATTGCAGGAAAGCTCAGACAGTCCTTCTAGTGCTCATGGGGGATCAACAGGAATTATTTGCAGATGACAAGAGGAAGCTTCAAGAAAATAGGGAAGAGTAGCAGTGAAGCATAAAGGTAAGATATCAGGGATATATGGAGCTATAAATACTTTGGGAGTAAGAGAAGGCACTGCACGGAGAGCAAAGGAAGTCCAGTGCTGGGGAAAGGGAATGAAAGCATTGAGGTCCTCAGGAAAAGACAGGGGTGGGTTGCGGGAAACAAATAAGCATCCCACAGTCAGCAGCAGGTGAGGAGCAGAAGACAAACATATCTATAAACTCGCCCAGTTCCTCTAAAGATGTTTTCCTTCTTTCTACTCCTCATATGTCTGGGACTTCACCAGTGCAGCGCTGTTACTCTGTTGTTCTATGTGAACTGGTCAATATGAAAATTTCATGAGGGTAAATTTACTCCAGAGATGTAGGCCTATGGAAATAATACTCCAAATTCAAAAGTAATTATGAATTGCATGATGTGTAGGTAATGAAGTTTTTTGTGAATGAAGTTTTCCCTCCTACATACATATATTTATTTATTTATTTATTTCCCCCCACACACACCCCCACCTTCTTCCCCCCATATCAACCAACCAAAAGCAAAGCAGGCACACTTACCTCTCTGAAAATAAACTTCTGATTTTCAGGAATACTGTGAACATTTTCTTCACACAAGTGCATAGTCAAATAGTCAGTTCCTGAATCAACTGCTGCACAGGCTTCTGGCTGCCTGGTGTTGTAACGTACTTCATTATGGGATGTATATTCAAAAAACTACAAATCCAAGAGAAGAAATAGGACAAATGCAATTTCCTATGTACACAAGAATGCATTCATAAGAAAAAAGGGCTTACTAAACCTACTATAATTAATTTTACATATTAAATTTGCTACAGTGGAGAGAAATCCTGCAAAAAATATTCTAAGAGGCTTTGCTGCTATATGCTTACTATATTACAAAAATAAAAATCTCACCACAGCATTGCTCAACTCTGACAGCACCCCAAATGTATGAAAAAATGAACAAGAAAGCAGATGCTCAACATTAGAGGACCTATAAAACTGTAAGATATTACTTTCACATTCTATATTACCCTGAAAATAGGACAGAAACCAGTTTATGGACTGACATTAAGCCTTTTGAATTCAGTCGTCACAAACCAATGTCACTTAATTAATTAAGGAGTTCTTCACTGAATAGTTCAAAGGGAGTTTCGTTAAGGTTCATTTCCAACTAAAAAATACACAAGATGCACAGTGATGATGATTTCATTATATTACGTTTTAAGATACTGTTTAGCAAAGCTGCTAGAGCTACTTTGAAAAACCTGAGCAGAACCTTTAACAAAGGCAGTTTACTGGCCTTGCTGCTTGTACAATATTCTACAGAGATGTCCTGAACACGCTCTAAAGCATCTTTGCTCCCTGTAGCAATTATGGTTGAAGACTTCCTTGAAATTTTTGGAAATCTGCCAAAATTTTGGAGTTCATTAAAAAGAATGGTAAGAGTTTGAGAGATGTTTGTATTTAGTATCCTTGTGAATAATTTAGTGACTGTAGTTCACAGATGTGTGTTTAGAACTGATTTAGATTATACTCAGTAGAAAAGAGTTCTATATACATCAGATTGCTCATTAGCAGCAGCTAATGTATTAATGGAAAGCAATAAAGGAACGGACTTGAGGAACAAAAGAAATTCTTTTGTTTCTCCCCCTGGAAATGGAGGAAAAAAAGCAGTAAAAGGTGCTGTACTGATTCTGAACCATTGAATTAACTGAAAGGAAACACAGGATTATCCTCAACAATCATCAGTTAATCAGCATTGAAAGACAGCCTAGAAATGGAGTCACAAGATATAATAGGACCATAACATTTTAAGGATGGCAGCTGTCAAGTTACAGGTGTAAGAACTCTGTTACTGATTAAACTGATACTGGTGCCAATTTTGCCAGCTTGTAGAGTTTTGGTTTTGTTTTCCTAACAATGTAAGTGATCCCAGAACTAACCATGAATGATGGTGACATCATTCATTCAACAATGCCAGTCAGCTGTCTAGGCACTGATTTTAAACCTAGGATTTGTGAATAAAGATAAGGCTTCACTTCTGTTCCTTTGTCAGGAGACACTGCATCTCAGCATACTTTCTGCTGCTACTTTTATAAGGTGACAGCTTGTTCATTAGTGTTTAAGAGTAATTAAAGTTAATTCTTTGTAGCTATTTGTATTTGAATATCACTGAAAGTCTGCAAGTTGCTGATTATACCAGATGTATTGAGTAGCGGAAGCAGCTACTAGGATGAAGCATTTATTACTGCTGACATCTTCAACTGCCTCCTAAAGATGTGGCATCAGATTTGGGAGCAGAATTGCTAATAAAATGGTTAAATTCTGGATAACATTACAGATTCGAGTTATATTATTAACAACCAAGCATTCATGCCTCCTTGCTTAATGAACATTATACAATTATTTACCATGTATTGTTTTAAATGAAACAAGCACTTCAGACTTCAGTCATTTAAAGCTTCAGTAATACATGAGATAATTCCCTTCCTCCTCAAAAGATAAAGAATTCTTTAGCAGTATTCCCTTGACGAAAGACAAAGGCTGCATGGAAAGCACACATTTACAAAATTGATTTGTGGGCCAATATCTAGTGGGCTTATTGCATTTCTTTCTTTCAGAGAGCTGGTAGATTCCCTTAAGTGCCACAGGGAAACATGATGAGGCCCTTTACTAAGCTGCCTACCATTTCTGGGAAACCTATGGGATACGCCCCAGCTGCATCAGCACTCTGTGGTATAAGAGGTGGAAGATTTCTGCTACTTCACCAGGCCCTGAAACACTCTCCATATGCCTGGATACAGCGCTCTGCAGACAGAAGGGAGTTTGCACTTTCCAGGCACAAAATGGGTGATATAACCAGCAACACAATTACAAGGTCTGCCACAGAAAACATGATGGCAAAGACCTCCATTGCCTCTCCCTGCTTACCTAGAATTTATCAACCACAGATGCAAAGACTACCATGAACCAATCCCTTCTAGCCATTTAATAACCCAAATTGGAAAGCCTTTACTTCTGGCCTACCTGGATCAGATGCTTACACAAAATATTACTGGCTTAAGGTGCAATCAATGTTTTGCTTATTTTCTTCTTTTCTTCCACATATACTCAACTTCTATCCCTACAAATCATATCCTCACTTTTTGTTGTAACGAGCATGCTCATTACGCTCATTTTAAATACTCTACAGCTAGTTTCTTACTGCTTACACAAAAGCATTTCAAGGACTAAAGAGAAACCTCTCACTGAGGCTATGGCATTACAGAACTGGATTCAGACACAGCAACTATTCACCGTGGACTGTAGACAGTTCTCCAGAAATGGTTTTACTGACTAAGGCATAAAATGGATGCATGTGCCGGACATCATAAATAATCAAGAGCCCAGAGCTCTCTCCTCTTGGCACAGTGCACAGGTACTCAGAGGGTACTTTAAGCAGAGAATTGCTTCCAGTGAAGAAGAGCTTTTGGAGTTGTCCTCTACATAACCACCCACCCACGCTCATGCAAAAGGAGGGGTGTATTGGAGTGTAAAATATTTATGCCTAACCAAGCTAACATTCACTAAAACATCACACTAATTCTTCAAAATATCTTGGAGAATAACTATAGTGAGCTGTACTCTGGAGAATAAACATCAATCCCTTATCCTATGAGATAATGTGAAGGTGCAGCAGTGAGTACTACTGGAGGAAGAAAGTAATGAATGGTGAGGCAAACATCACAGTTGGAGGGAGAGATGAGGAGGGAAAGACTAGGGGAGAAAAAGTGGGAGGTAGCCAAGAAAGAAAAGACAAAGAGCATGACATGACAGACCACGCACAGAGAAATTGCTGGGATTAATAACTGGCAGGAAAGATGGAGCAAAGCATTAGAAAAGCAGCCTGGGAGCCAGCTGGCATGGCAGAGAGAACACTCACTGCATGGAGAGAAGAAAGTAGGGCTGAGACACACGGTACAGAGGAGCTGACTGATGTAAAATTCTGTTATAAAGCTGTACAGGGTAAAGAGTTGAGTGACAAGAGCACTTATAAGGGGAACAGGCAGGAAAGGAAGAAAGACTGGGATCAGGATGGTTAATCTCTTTCAAGGATGAAATGGCAGTTAAGGGCTGCCTGTTATCAGAGAGCATCTTCAAAATTTGGTAGTAAAGTGACCTGTTCTTCTGTAGCACTGACACAATCAGAGGCTGACAAACCTGTTGCTGCCATCAGTTCCTAAAGGAACTGTGATGGACCTGCACAGGGGAGATACGACTGTTTCTGGCCTGCTGTTATCACCTGAGCAGAGAGCTAAGAAACTCACCAAACTGAGAATGGTCTCCTGCCTTTTAGAAATAGCACTGCATGGGGAAGGGAAGCGAATGGAGACATGTTCTGCTAGAAAGTTCCACATCTACTTGTGAACCAGCACACTCAGGAATACAGACTCCCATTTCCCTTCACGTCACATGTGTGCTTCTAGATATTTCCTCCTCCAGCCTCCCTGTTCCCACACCCTCAGCTCCTGTTCATGTCCACTTTTCCTCATATAGCTACTATGTGTCAACCCTGCTTATCCTCCTTTGCTAGCTTTTGGCTTGGCTTCAAAATACTTCCTGTTCTTACGGCTCACCAGGCACCAGCATAGGGAGCACTAATTGCATGAGTTGGAGATCATCATGCTTGCAAGCCTGGTGCTGTCACAGGCACTTCGATGCCTCTCACAAACAAAGGTGCAAAAGAATTAGTATTCAGCGGTGTGATAACTTTGCAGTAGACTAGCAGTTAATCTTTTAGTACTGGCTGAACAAAGGAGAACTGTGAAAATGTCATCTATTAAGAACCTTTTTGAATAGCGATGGTATTTCTGCTTTCACTTTTTATCCAATGACATATTTTGGGGGGAGGTGGGTGGAAAGGTTAAAATTTAAATGAACTTTCTTGTCAAAGACAAAAATATTCTACCTCTTCCCTCTCTGAAACCCATAAAGTAATAAAAAAGTACCTAAAAAAAGTATGTGTTTATGAGCAGGTAATCCTACAGAAACACGTTCTTAATCTAGGAAAGCAACTGAGATAAGGAAGTGGTTAACTATCTTATCTGATTATTTATATGGCAGTATGCCCACTTTGGGCAGGGAATTGAACGGAGGGAGGAAAATAGGTTGGGATGCTGTAGATCAGTGTGCTTGACACACACTTGGCATTATCAAGTTCATTTGGCTTTAATGATGCATGATGATTCTCCTCCTCTCTCCTTCTGCCTTTACTGCCAGGACAGAAATTTTAGGAAAGTTATTTAAAAATCTGTATTTAGGTTATTTAATAAACCGAAAAATAGCACTAAATAATAATATAACAAAAAATGATATTTCCACTCCTTAGTGGAACAGTTCCACTGCTACAATAAACTTGCTGCTAGAAACAAATCTACTCGCTGCTAGATCCGAAACACAGCACATTGTCAAGTGAAAAGCAATTCACTTGTTAGAAACTTTCTCTTTAATATAGGCTTGGTTTTCACTCCTCTAGCTTTTATATTTTTTTAAAAGCAGAGGTGAGTTCAGATTCTCACACATGTTATGCTTTTCTAAAGCTGTTCTTTTCTAAAACAAAAGTTTGGATATATTTCCTAAAAAAGCAGTCAAGCCACCCACAGTTATGTACTTAATATCTAACAAGACTTTACTACCTAAAACCAAGAAAGCCAAAATTAAAGCTTTAGAAAGGATCCATCTTGACCTAGCAGGACCTTTATGTAGGACAAACTGCAGAAAAAATATATCATCCTGAACCTCCTATGCGGTCAGCCAAACACCAAGAAGAAAAGGCACAGGCAGATCACGCGAGGTTTGCAATGTTACTGCAGCACCTGGAAGACAGGCAGAAGTGGGTGGGTGTACTGTCCTGTCCAGTTAACCACATCACTGCACTGCCACGCTATTAACCCTTGCCAGCAAGCTCTGTGGAAAGGCATGATTAAGGTTCTTGTGGCTTCTGTTACAGGTAGAGACATTTTCAGAACCAAAAGTGTCTGATCTCAGGATATACTAGTATTAAAAACATCCAGTGGAAAAATCAAATAGAGATCTAGTTGTAAGATCACCTTACCACAGCAATGCAGTCCCTCAGTGCTGGAATGCTTTTTACCATACCTTTTACAATACAATAATAGCATTAATCAAAATGAAAATAAAAGATGAATCTTACCTGATTTTGTCCCATGCCATGACATGGGTACAATATAACCCTGTGTCCAGGTACTTCATGTTCATTTGGAGGGTTATAATCAAAACAGAAGTTCTCCATTCCTCTGTTCTTCAGCTAAAACAGAAGAGTATTTTAAAACATTTAAAATGCTTTACTTCTAAAATAAGGAGGATTACACTGCAGTCACTTTACACCCATACTGCTGGACTGGGAGGTTTGTATCTCAGAGCTAGAAGGAGTCGTTTGAATGAATTACCGTGGAGATTAATTAAAATTGGAGCAAATAAACCAAAACTGGCATGATAGTCCTAACTGAGGACACTGAACCAGCCAAACTCGATGTGTTCCCCTAGGAATGTGAGTGAAGCAGGTAGGAACAATGAAAAGCTATACTCAAATGCAACAAGTCGTACGCAAAGTGAGAGGTGCCTTTTATGTCATGTCTTTTATTCTCTGCACCCCTCATTTCAATTTACTTGTTCAATATTCTCATAAAAAAGGCTTCGTCTTTTTTTTTTTTCCCCTCTCCTCCAAATGAGATGTAGAAAGGATTTACTCCCTAAAGGACTCCACTCCAGGTTTCCTCTGAAGGTTGACAATCAGGCAAATGTTAGGACCAGAGAGAAATCTTGAAAGCGGATAATGATTGTCTTTTAAATGAGACACTATATATTTTAACATAGTAAATTATATAATTTCAAAAAGTCGTGTTAATTAGTAAGGATTTGCATTTTCTAAGCATGTAGAAGTCAAAAGTAACCAAAAATAAGTTGAACAATGCTGTAATGATTAGAGATTTTAAATTACATGGAACAAAAGAGGTCTATAAACACATTCAACCTTAATGCTCACTGAATCAAATTGTATCACACACTAAAAGAATAAACCAGGTCAATCTCAGTAGAGTTCCTTAACCAAGTATTTACCTCTCTTTGGCTAGTATTGAGAACTATATCCTCAGTTCTTCATGTAGAGAGTAAATGGACATGGAGGAATTACAAAAGGAGAAAACAAACAGATGGAAGCAAAGTCTTGTCTCCACAAACAATGAAGTTCTGTCCTAACTAGCTCTGTTATTTAATTCCTTCTGATCATATTTTCATTGTGCATTTGCAGGAACTTCAGTTTTTACTTTACTTTCAGTAAAGTAAAAATCAAAATCTGGAGGAATTCATGTCATTTTTTGTGTCACAGTTTACCAGAAATAAAAGAAATCCTCTGGCCACTATATACTCTATACACTCACTTTATTAACATTCTTGACACTCACTATACTAACATTCCTTTCTGCTGCTTAAACTGTGAGAAGAGTTTTGTTTACCTTCATAATACTAGTAAAGAATTACATACAAAGAATAAGAAAGCAAACATCTTCTATGGATACAGAACAGAAAAAAAAATTCATGTTTCTACATTCTGCTTAAAGAAATGCCAACCTGAAGCCATACCAATTTAAAAAAGGATTTTTTTTGGTGGTATGTGCAGACCTATTCCTAAACATGTATGGTCTCTATTTCAGCAGTGCTCTCTTAGTTTGTCATATCAGACATTTGTAGATGCTCTTTTATATGCACACACAACTAGTAAAACTAACAGATGATGGATATCTCTTTTGTGGAGATACTCAAGTACTAATCAGATAAATGATCTGGACTGAGATGAAAGAATTTAAATCAATACCACAATCCTATCTCAATACCTCAATATGCATAAAATCACCTGCTACCTCTTCCAAGAGAGAAAAAAAAGGTATGAAAGAATTTGTTAAAGCAATATTTTCTTCTTGTTAAATGAGTGTAGACAATTTAAGTTCCTTATACTTACAAAACACTACCAAAATAACAATAATTCATTCATGTCTAAAAATATCTTTCTCGCAACATCTACCATAAACAAGACACACAATAAAGAACAAATTTTCTCCATGACTTACCTTACTTTTTTTTCTGAATGCTGCATTAGAGAAACAGAAACAAGAAAAATTTTGATCATTTTGTCATTAAAATACACTGTGATGATATACACTTTCTAAAAAGTGATGGAAGAGTCCCTAAATTGCATTTTTATGCGTATTTTCTTGTGCTGGGCATCAGATCTCAAGGTCTAGTCAGCAATAATCTTGGGTACCAATCTAATTTCAGGTGGCACTTCCACAAATTCTAATGAAGTTGTAAAGGTTCCTCCACCCTAGAGGAAGCTCTTTTGGCATCTGATACCTCTGAGAAGTTGTAATATTGTGCATGCAATAGCCTTTTTAATTACATATCTATAGTCACATAACTCTCTTTGCATGTGTGCCTCTACATAATACCATATTAACTAGGTAATTTATAAAAGGATCCCTTTCATGTCTTAGCAGAACAAAACTCTTCATATTTTTAAAGACAGGAACATATTTTTTATTTTGCCCCCTCCCTGCCCCTTCTCTCTCCTGCTTTTTCTTTTTGGAAGGTTATATCAGGCCAGCCCAAAGACGACCGAGCATTTGGAAACTCCTTTGAGATGGCCTTGGGAAAAAAACAATGAAGAAAGCTGCTATTTGAAAAACTCAAGTTTTTGATCTCCTGACTAAATCAGTCAATCACAGAAGCCTTTAACGATAGGCGGTGAGAAGATCTAATGGTCTATCAGCTTCTTTTTTCACATCAATGTGGTACATCAGCTAGAAATTGCCTAAGAAAACCTCTCATATCAGAACATAGTATGATGAGCATAATATGCTCTCAAGTGATCAAACTTACAGAAAAGCCCTCATTTTTGTGTCTACATTGTCCTTTAAAAGCAATTTCGATACAAGTTCAAGGACAAATTTTTTGACTGACCAGAATCACTATCCTCAGATGCATGCCCTGAAGGCCAGCTGTGCTTAATACACCTTAGAAAGGAAAGGAATGCTGAATATTCCCCTGCTTTACAATGATGCATTTCTACATCCACCAACAACATGCAAAGATCACAGCACTGCCTGATTCCTCTATCTTTATGTACTTTCATGATGCCGCAATGTCACGATATTAAGCACACATGATAGCTCCAGGTCTACCAAATGCCTGGAACAAAGTTACTACAACCAACCTGGTGTTAATTAACAGGACTTGAAATCGGTCTCTCTTGATTTTCATGATGACTTTTGGAATTAGGAGAATCCAAGTAATGACCATAATGTCATTGACAAGGTACTCTGTGTTACACTAATCGTTTTTGTTTTCACTGTTCTCCAAAAACCTAGCTATAATTCCATAAATCTGTCTTTTGAAATTGAACATAGGAAATTGCTATTTCTACTTCTTTTTCCCTTTGTCATTCTTTGTATTATCATCTGACACTGGCAGCTTCACAGCTATTGAATACTCTCACCACTTCTAAGGTAGCTCCTCTTTCACTCTGGTTCTACTTTGTCTTTCTGAGAATAAACCCGTACCACACAAACAGCATCACAACCATTTTTGTTTCAGACCTTCTATGCATGTTGGCATACTTTCACTTTGAAAGGCTGGATAATGCTTCTTTTCACTGCTTTACAGATGTTAATACACAGAGGACATTTGACTATTCAGTTCACCACATTGCACAAAGAAATAGAATAATTTGTGTCTTTTTCCTGTTGTTTCATATTTCTGGTATCTCCTGTTGAGGATTTTCTACTTCCTCTTTCTTTTAGAAGCTTTTTGCTGATATTCAAACTGCTGACACTTGCTTTCAATATCCCAAAGGAACTATATAATAATATAATAATATTAATATATATTAATAGTTTCTCCTTGACCTCATACTCTTTCTTTTGAACCATAATTAATCCAAACCTCACCAGGGTGCCCTATACCAGACAGCTCAGATGCACCACAAAATATGTTTTAAAACTGGGTTCATCCGTTTTCACCATTATGATTTAGATAGACTAAGCGACATAGAAGCTTTATTTCCCTTAAAATGTAACTTCTGTTCCTTTTCCTCAAGAAAAGAAGAAAAAAAATATAAATTCAAGTCAAAATAGACACTGCTTGTACAGCTGTCCAAGGTAGTATACGGCTTTAAAAAAGGCACATGCCTTTAAAAAAGCCCAAGGGAAGAGACAGAGCATGCCTGCGCTTCTGCGCAGTCAGCTGAGGTGCTCTGAGGTGAGAAGAAATTCAATGCATGCCCATTCAGGGTGCAACCTGCTCTACTTGATGAATACCTAGTGAATACTTGAGCACAGATGTATTTCTAAACAGACATCTGATTCATAAGCCACTCATGAGATCCCTTCAAACACAGAGACACTTAATGTAGACAGGACAAGGGAGACACTTAACATAGAGCTGGATGCCTTTTGTACAACAGCCCATTAAACAGAGCACTTGTTCACTGGAGAGTGATCAGGATTTGCTTCCCACTTCACACTGAGCTGCACAGGATAGAGCAGCCCAGGACAGGGGCTCTGCCTCACATGCTGAAGTTTGTCTACTAGACATACAAACATTGCCGTTTCTATCTAATGTTATTTGGCTTCTGCTCTAAGTTAAAAAAAAAATATTGAATCTTCTATCTCCTAGACCTTCTTAAGCATGTCTCAAAATTTCATAATTATTGTAATATTGTCCCTAATATATGACATAGTAGAAGAAATGAATTAGGTTTTGAACTTCATAATACTGTTCCAATGCTAGAACTTCTATGCAAAATTCTAAGTTAAAAAAAAAAAAAAAGAGAAAAGCTTTTCATGAAAGAGAACACTTAGGAGTACTAAAGACATATTAATAGTACCATTCTATCAAAGTATGGTTTCATTCAGATGGCAGATTGAAATTAGCATTGAGAAATGCCACATTTCTGGTTGCTAAATGATTTTGGAATAAAATATACTATTTTTGCTAGTAAAAAAAGATACATCACCTCCCTCATTTCTAGGCCTCTGTCAGTCTACAAAAATGCAACAAAATGCAATAGTTCAGACAAAAACACAAACTGCTGAATGTTTTACTATATGTATTAAAATTTATCTATGTACCTAGAAAAACTTGTTAGCACAAATATTTCTCAGTACATGATACTGAATTCTACTCAATAGTTTCTTGCACTTATTTCAACTTCTGGTTGACCTATGCGTAATTTTTAGATAGATTTTCAGTTTCAGTTTAAAGACATTCAAGGGAGGCAGAAATCCCTTGGCAATCTCTTTCAACAATTAAATAGCCTCATATTAAGCAGAGTTGTTAACAAAGCCAACACTTCTAAACATAGTATTTTTATGAACTAAAAAGCTCTGTGCTGCTAATGCAAGAGTTAAGAACAAGATCAATGATTCACTGATGTTGGCAGATGTCACTTGATGTTTGCACTTAGAATATAACTGTATTCTAATCACTTTCTTAGAATATAACTGTATTCTAATCACATTTAAAATTCTTCCTACCAAAAAAATGGTATTCTCTTTATGCTCACAACTAGATGTCAGCATCTAAGAATTGTTTATAAATAAATATATAGAGAAATTACCTAAATTACACTGTAGATAACCCAAGCAGCTCTGAACAAGAAGCATTATATCTACGTATTGTCAATACCTTTCTTGAGAATGACACATGCTGCTAATCTTGAAAGAAACTACACAAATCTCTTCCCTTTCCCAAAATATTGAAACTCTGCTACCAGCATAGCCTAGGTTTTATTTGGCAGGATGAAGGACAGGGATGAAGAGGAGAGTAAAATTACTGAAATGCTGTTCAAATCTTATTACTTCAATTCTCTGACTTTCTCAGTTAACAATCTAGCACAGAAGTAATGCTGTATCGTGGCCTATTCCAGGTACTGGACAATGGTGCATATTTAACTGTCATGCCTATGATAACATAAAGGTACCTGTTTAAGTGACAGCGCAAAAAAAAAAGGTGGAACAGGGTGGCATCTTAGAGGTTCCTGCCCCAGTGCTGACTGATGCATTTCCCTATGAGAAATACAACTTAGAGAAACCGCAGCATTTTCATCTTAGGCTTTTTGTTAGTGTTGTTGCTCAGTACACAATGAAGTTATTAGGGAAGGCTGTGGGGAAATCTGGGTTACTGTATGCATTACAATGCCCTTTTTCGTTGTTTATTTTTTTGTTTGCTTTGGTTTTTTCTCCTCTAAAAATTGATCCAGTAGAGTGATCATGCAACTAACGTGCAGATGACAGCAAGACCAGACTGTTGCGATCCTGGTTGGATGAGATGAGTAATTACTAATGTTGGAATCTAGCTTCAGGATGATTGAGCTACCAACAAAAGCATTTAAAAGTCAATGTTGCATTTGTCGGAAGGTATCTCATACATCTCTGTCTGGAAAGAAGGGGCAGTCTTATCTTTCTAATATAGATATAGCAGACAGGTGCTGATCTTTCTGAAGCAGCACATGTTTACTGAAATATATCTGTCTTCATCCTTCCAAAAAAGATTATAGTAATGTTATGTGCATAGGACTACAGCTTATATTTATTTATAAGCTGCAAACAGTATAGAAAGCTGTCCTCTCAAAAAAAGAGAAAGGATTCTCAGATTGAACCTATGAAAATTGCTTATGATTCTGTTCTAGTCAAAAGTGATTTCCAGATTAAAAATTAAGGTGTTAGTTTTGACATACACATCAAAAAAAAAAAAGTGTTTAGGAGCAGCTTTCTTTCCTGCACAGTTTTCATCAGAGAAAACATGTAAATATTTGATACAAAACTGCTTTCAGCACCATATTAGGTATGTCTTGATCATACTTCCTGATGGATTAGCAAGGGAGTTCAGGGAGCCACGAGGAGGCTCTTTGCTGAGCCACATACCATTCCAAAAAATCCAGGTCTGTCCTCAGGTACATGAAGCTCGGGGTAAACATTCTCCAAGAACCATTTGAAGTCTTTACACTTGAGCTTCTCTCGAAGGAGTCTCCTTTCTGTCACATCTCCATATGGTTCCTGGAAGAGGGGAGGAAAAAAAAAAAAAAAAGAACAGATGCTCACTTCTAAATTATGCATACACATTACTAGGGACCTTAGACTAAAGTGCTAAAGTGAAAAGTACTACTTTTAACCAAAAACTACTCCCACTTTCAGGTGCTGGATTTGATTTCAATATCCTTACATTCGATCAATATTGTCGAAAAAAATAATATATACATTAATATATACATTTTGCCTTTATCACTAGACTGGCAATCTTCCTGAAGATCATTACCAAGCTGGTTAAAGGTGTACACCCACTGAACCTTATTGATTAGCATTATCAGCTGTTTCATTCTTTTTCTGCTAGGCATTTCAGGTTAAATAGCTCTTTGTTCCTTGGGCCACCTTGCTTAACAGTTTTTTTTGTTTGGCTTGGTTTTTGGGTTTTGTGGGGTTTTTTTGTTTGTTTTCTTGTAGTTGTTTTTTAATACGGCAAAAAAATGGCTTTTCCCTAATCTTAAAAGAAATCTGATTTTCCCAAGAAATTAAAAATTAAATATACACCTTTTTATGATTGGGAAAAAAAAAAAAACACAAGAAGTCATTCATGTTGAAAGTTAGCTATTTCTTTGAAAACAAACTCTATTGTAATTCTAAGTTTGATGTACTTCAAACTTACCAGGCGAGCATTTGGATTTCGATGGTAATAAAGTTCTTTATATTCATCCATCCATACTTCAGCTGCACGTACACTGTTTGCCAAAGCTTTGGACCGTGAGTAAGGAGCTTGTTTGGGGAAAACATGCCCCACATGAGAACAAGGGTGGATCTCAAGACTTCCTCCACACTGCCATATCTAAACAGAGAATTCACATTTCGCATAGTTATTGCCAATCTCTGCAAGCAGAAGTATACAATCAGGCTTGGCCAGGTAATGCCTGCTCAGGAATATCACAGCATACTATAAGTGATGCAGAATAGCTTTGTGAGATAAGGCAAATAATTGCCTCATTCTATAAATAAACCGGGCTAAATGACCTCCTCATGACCTCAGGGCAAATGTTTGAGATCAATAAGAAGATATCCTTATTTCTGGTTTGATCAAGTGTGCAGTTATCCTTATCTTAGCTTCACTTTCTCTGAAGGCTTGACGATAAATGGGCCACAATATTTCTGTATGCTGAAAAGTAGTCTATAATTCAAAATAGTTAAGTATTATTCACCGAAGTGCCATGTTTGTGGTCCAACAGCAATCACACCAATAGCCTCCTTGACTGATTTATCATCAGGAACTTGCTCTTTCTTTGTTTATATTCTGCTGAAAAGCTGAGCTGATAAAACCTGCAATCTTGTCATATCATCAGAAAGCTATTAATTGTTTTGACATTTCTATATACATCATTTCAGAGAAGAGGTACGAGCACCTAGCCTGGTCATAAAATACTACCACCACTGAGCTTTTTAGTTGCAAAGCTGGAAAAGTTGCCAAAGACACAAAAAAAAACCCCACACCAAATAATTATTTGACTGACACTTGGTGGTCTGATCAGTATTATCAAAATAAACTCTCCTATACAAACTAGGAATAACACAGACTTTCTGTAGAACTTTTTTGCAAAATAGCATCCCCAGGAGCTAATTCTCCTCTTGGATCCAGCTGTGCACACTGGGCAGCTCATCTTTCCTCTGCAAATGGAAAACCAGAGAAAATAAATGTCTAAGATATATTTAAAGGTGTGAGAGGTTGCTCTTTAATGACCCTCTTGTGTAACACATACATTTTTAATTACTTGTTATTAAAACAGACACAGCAGGAGCAAAAGCTAAGAGGCAAAAGAAAGAATTTCTATCCTTAACAGTGATAACAGATCAGGGTTCCTCTCTTTGGACTGCCTGGTATTCAGAAAGTCATTAGAGACTAAAATCTTTCAGCACATACAGAATGAACACTGCCTTCAGCCTGCTGTTTTTTAAATAATTATTTACATATTTCTGTCAAATTTCTTAACTTCCATATCACTGGATATTGTCTATGTTCTATTCATTTGATTTTTAGATAACGATGCCATAATGATGGATATATTTACGAGGCAAAATACTACATGATAAAATTGTAGATTCTCTAAGTTTTATGATAAAATTCAGACTTTAATACATACGTTTACTTTTAAAACAATTAGCTTTCTTAAAGGTATGGATAATTCATTACTTGACTATAGGGAACACTGGGTAATCTTCGTTTCTTAGATTTAAAATTTAAAATTTCCTAATTTTCACAGTATGTTTCTTTGTTCTTTTGCTTTTCTGAGGAAGCAACACATTTTTATCTTTTTAAAAGAAGAATGATTAAAGAAATCACTATTAATTATTTCCTTAAATCCAGAATTCTATCCTGTTATTTTAAACAATTACCATGTTTTCAAATGTAAATTACACTACTGCCATATTGAAAGCTGCTATGAAACCACTTATTGAATATCATTTTCAGATCTTCTTTGCTGAGGTTTATTTCAAAACAATAGCTTTATGTCATTATTTCTATATAAAATATTATATTTTTTAAATTAAAATTTATCAGGCATGATTTGTCAGTAAATATTGAGCTCTATTAAAATTTACTAAGGCATATCAATTTTCCTATTTCTTCTATCACATATAAGCATATTTTTGTGATCATTATTGCTTTCATCATCATTATTATTTCTTTAAACAAGATACAAGGCCACCCAGGTGTAAATGTAGTTAAGAAACACATTCTTCAATTTTTCTGTGATAAAGCCACAATTAACAGGAGTAAAACAGATTAGCCAATAATTCTGTTAAACTGCTGCCAAAAATAAGTTCCATAGTTACTGCACTTTAAATATTTAAAATTCTGAATAGCTCCAAAAACTAACTGAAAGCTAATAACTACTGCTGATTATATTCTACTGCCTTCGATACACACAAAGTTCTCTTCCCTTACTAGTACAAAAAAAGATAATAGTTTTCAGTCAAACAATTTCTCAATAGATTTAATGTGGAAAACATATTTTGAATTTGATATAAAATCACATTCAAGTGAATAACTAAAATAAAGAAAAAATTGCAACACGGAAACCCAAACTGATTATGAAATGCTAAATAAGTAACTCTGAGAAACATTCTCCCCTCAGACTAATTCCAGTTCCTGTAAGAGCACATTAGATTTCATTTATATTTTGCAAGCTTACATGCAGGCACGTATGTTTCTTTACTATGGCTGGCTACCTCAGACCTTGTCAATATAAAGGTGTTCTTTTGAACACACACACAAAAGAACAAAGTAACACTGACACTTTCACTTTGAACAAAATGATGCATGTGGACTGTGAATATTTTTTCAGACATAAATACTTGTGTTATGAAAAACTTTAAGTGTGTAGTGCTCCACTTGGAAGCCCTGCACATGCCAGAATCTTTGGGCAATCAACCTAATAGATGGGTCAGTGAAAGGTAAACAAAAAAGTAAATCTATTGTCAAAAACTAAGTTTCCTGTATTAGCTCTACAGCCTCCAGTCTAATATTTTAGTAAACTATGAGAAGAAAAAAAAAAAAAAAAAAGATGCTAACTCCTGAACTACAACAAGTAGCAGCAGAGAAGCTGCACACACACATATTCTCCTTTTTTTCCCCTCTCATTTCTTTCTGTTGTACTTTCATTTTTCCCATTTTACACCCGTGTACCAAAGATAGTGCTTGAGCACCATCTGCTGGGAAGCAGAGAGGAAAGGTGCTCAAAAAAAAAACCCTAAGACTGTCATGAGTTACATAAATCATCTCCAGAGTATTCTGTCTCTGAGAGAAATTTCCAGATCCAGACACAAAAAAACAATAAAAATAAATAAATAAGAAATGAGAAACCCCAAGCAGATAGAGACACAACACCCAGGAGCACAGATGGAGAAACTTCAAAGAAAGGAACTTTCAGAAAGTAAAATTGTATCTTTGAATATGGGTATTTTCTCTCCTGCTGTGAGAACAAGTTAAAGGACAGACAGCAGAGCATCTCTCCCCAGGGACAAACTTACATTACAGTGCTACTTACAGGACCCACAGCCTAGCCGAGGAAAAAAAAGTTGTAACTGGGTTACTCTCCCTTGACAGAGAACAGATAGAAGATAATGAAAAGGCATCATTCTGCAACCCTTAAAAAGAGGCATTTCAATGCTCATTATCCACGAAGTGAAATTTTTCTAGCCAGATCCCAAGTCACATTAATCTGATAGTGCATTCAGAACACAGCTTCAATTGCTCTTTGCTGTAAAGCTTTTAGCCAAAGCTTTGTCCCTGTTGCACCTTTTGAAACCTCAGAGAATTTCTGCAGTTCAGAGCAAACAAAACACAAGAAAAGTAGAGATCCAAGAACAAATCTTTTCGTGTCAATGGAAGGGTAATGTTTTCAAAGCAAGAAAGGCAATGAATTAATTTACAGTGAGTTTCAAGTATCTCTGCTCCTAATTTTCAGTTCTGGCAGGTCTAGAAACCAGAGGCACATCAGAATTAGCACTAATTTATACCTCTTGACCTTCTGCAGTGTTACGAGTAGCAAGTGCAGTAAAAAAACATCCTTACTTTCCACGAGAAGCCTCACCACAGGAGGCACAAATAAAATATGCCATGGACTGTGTGGCTCCAAGTGCCCTGACCCTGCTAGCTGTCTGCATGAGTAGAATTACTGAGCTTTGGCATATTCTTCCCCCTTCAACCAGCAGCCAAAGTCTCCCTCTAAAGCCCTCTCCTGACACCGTCCCCAGAGAGCTAGCTCTCAACACAGTGTACAGGTCGGCAAACTTCTCACTAAAGTGCCCCTCTGCCCCATTCTCAACCTGGGCACAACCTGCAAACACCTGGTCTGCCCATGTGTACAACAGCAGTCACAAACAAGTGTGTGTGCCAGAGTCTTTCAGGGAACACTCACACACAACACACTTACTGCTGCTGAGCCACACAGACATGGAAGGTGGTGTCTTGATCCGTGGTGGAGCTTGTTGCTGTGCTCACAGTCTCCAACCTCTGCTTAGTTTCTGCTGTAACAGTGTCCTAGTTGAGGAAATAACAGATGCATAGCTCATGGACATTGCCCTGGTCCACTCAGATGCCTTGCTATTTAAAGATCAGGCATTCCCTATTCCAAGACGCACAGTGAAGGACTGAGCAAAGACATTTTCCCTCACATGTCCAGTGTACACCTTAGCTTCCCCAGCCATCTGTACACTGGTTCATGCTGCACGACCTCCTACACAAAACTCCACTTCCCTAGGTTAACCTTTACCTGGACTACAACTGCTGCAGGAGCCCCACACTCATGAGTAGGAAAAGCAACCTCTTCACAAGCAGTGACAAGCACCACCATGTTATCGGGGCCTCAGTAACAAACCCTCCATCACTGGCTGTGTCTTCATGAGAAGCCTTACAAAAGGAGGCATAAAAATCATTTCCACAGAGAGCTATTTCATAGCTCCTGATACTGTGACTGAGCAATCATCCCAAAGAACAAGGGAAACAAAACTGTTATAGTGAGAAGGAGGAGACTTTGGGAACACACTTATGAAAGCGCACTACACCAGCACTGGAAGAAGCTATCTGGAAGACTTCTGTCTCAGACTTGCAACAGAGGCCAGTCAAATTCACTGGTCACGACAAGAGGGCACAGTGTTTGGACTTATACGCCACAGAAATTTTCTTTATGTGAGAAAGGCGTCCTGACAGATCAAAGAGCTATCACAGCTCTGAAAAGTCCAAGTATGAAGCATTGCTTTTCTGTATGGGATGATTATCATTTCTTTATCATTACCATTTCTTTTCCTTCCTTATTCTCCTGACTTCCTTGCTAGCTTCTCTGCACTACAGAACAGAAGACAGGAGAAAAAGCAACAGGGACTCCATGCTTTCTCAGTCAACTGCCCCATATCTGAAGTAGAGCAGTCTGCCTCACTGATGCCTTTCCCTCCTACAACCTAGAGACATACAAAAATACTAATATGACCATAAAACACATCTGATGACAAACAGAAAAAGAAAAAAGGGAATTTCTGGACAGTAAGTTATGAGCTCCCTGCGAAAATGTCATTACAGGATACTTTCCAACAAGCAGATTCTTTCACAAGCTAACAGTGATCTGGGACAGACCATAAACCGATAGAGCTCAGCAGGAAGAGCAGCAGCACTGGTAACAGCAGAGCAGAGGACAAGACCTTTTTGCTTATTAGTCTAAGTTGTCTCGTATCTTTTCTCTCCTCCTCTATCGTGCACCTTTTCATTTCAGGACAACAATCTACCTGTTTCACATCTGAACGCAAGCTCATCTTGCAGGGAGGAACTTCACAGTTCTGGAGGCTTTTCTACCCATCTTTTTTAATCTTTACACAAACCTTTCCTGACAGAATAAAACCTTAAAGTACTGCAGGGTGACTTTTCTTACCCCACTGATAACTTCTATCACCTTCCTCTTTTCACTCTGTCCAGAGTTATATTAGCAGAATTATAAATGTTGCTTTCCAGCTATCACCTCCAAGCCACAAAATCTGACCATATTTTATATTGGCATTCAAAAAAAAGACATGTTCAAAGAAAAGTTTTAAAAAGGCATTTTAAAGGTAAACACAAACATACTGAAGCATAAAAGCAATGAAGAGATTTATATGCACATCTCCATTAATATTCTCTATTTTTTACTTGCTTATAATAAAACTAGTTCATTAAAGGAGATTAAGAAACAAATAAGATTTTTCTTATTTGTTAAGGTAAGGGAGCCACTTACCCTAAATGAGAACTCCAGGTTTTCTCCCCCCCAGACTTCCATTCCTGTGTCATATGAACCAAGATAATCAAAATATTTCTTGCTAACAGCAAACAATCCACCTGCCATGGTTGGAGATCTATAAAAAAAGACAAATAATTCTGAATTGAATAAAAAGCCAAAAATACATACATGAATTAAAGCAACTATGTAACAGACAAAAAATACGGCCTTTTTATTTGACTGTTTTCTCATTCCTTTTCTGGATACAAAGTAAGTGTCAGCCACTAATCAATTAAGTATTGTATTTTGGGATCATTTATTTTTACTATGTAGTAACAAAATTGTTTCCAAAAAGAGCTCCACAATGTATTAAAATAGTGTCTTTGTGTATTAAAACGGTGTCTTTGTGACTGGTAATAAAAGAAGAAACTATTCCCTACCTTCAAGTAACATCTTTGTGCTTTATTAATAACAACATTCCTCATTTTACCACTATCAGTCGAATTAAAAAAAAAGACCACTCTTGGACGTTAACTGAGCTGGATTCAGTAACTATGGTCCCTAAAGAGAGATTTTCTTTTTAGAAATATCTGCTGTCGGTATTTTTGTTTTAATTATTGACCAGATTTGGAAAAAAAAACAAAAAAAAAAAGAGTTGAAAATTGGAAACACATCAAACAGGAGTTATCAAAGATCACAAGGCTCAAAACTAACAGCACAGTTAAGGAATATACTTTCAGAATATACTCAGCAGAGTAGTGTGTGCATGCATACATAAAACAGAATTTGTTCAGTTTTGCTCCTAATTGATTTCAATCTTGAAAATCTACCTTCTTTAAAGTGTTAAGCATATAATACTGGATGGAACTAAATTCATATGACATTTCATTATTTTTGCTAATGAAAACTAGTAAGGGTTAAGTCTGTGTCAGTTCTTAATCTGTTTAAAATATTTTAACAGCAATCTCTTTGAAACAAATCCATCTTACACTGGTACATGTTATTTCAAAGGATGGGAAGAGATGAGGTGAGACATAAAAGAAAAAACTAACTTCATAAACATTCAAGCTCCTCTGTCTCACTCCAGATGTAGTCTTCAAAGAACAGCTGTCAGCTCTGTCACTCTCTCTGCTAAGCACTCCTGCTTTCCCCAGACAACCATAACACTTGCCAAGCTCAAGGTCCCCAGCCCACGTTGCAGCCTTATCTCTCAGCATTTCCTCCTTCGGAGTCCAAAGACAATTCCTTCTTATTTGCACAGAAGAAAAGCACAACTTTTGGCTGGAGGCTTTTAAAAAAATGTAATCTATTCTTTAAAATTTCGAGGATGTTAACTATACATGCTGAGAAGCACTGAATTACTGCTTCCTTTTTCCCATTAGAAAACAGGTTATCATCTATCAATTGAGGATAAATTCATTAATATTTTTGAAGTCCTGGTTATTACCACTCAAAGCAGCCTAGAAAAGGCTAATGAACCATTCTGTATTTGTGTCAGGCTTTAAGATGATCAATTGTAAATAAAAGCAAGGGCTAATAAAATGGTACTGTTAAAAATACCAGACAGATGCTTCATTTCATACAATGCTCTGCTGAACTACAGTAGGTTCCAAGTTGAGTGAAGGAGAACCTCAACTCTCAAGATCTTATCGACAGTATCCATTTTCCACACTCCCTTTGCCTCTCCTAAAAATACATTATGGTCTGACAAATAATACCTAACCATTGTATCTTTTCTTACAATAAAAGAAAATTAAAACCCACTACAAAGACAGCTGCATGAGCTCCCAAGAGACAGTGGGGCAGGGAGAGCTGTATCACTTCATCCCAAATCAAGAACTGGTCAAACTGGTTTACTTCTGAAAATAAAGCAAGGAAAAACCATGATGGCTACAACACAGATAAAACCTTCAAAATTACTTCTACTGTCTTGCTGGTTTATTTATTTTTCTCTTTTTTCACTGTTGATTATGACACCTTTTATGTAATGTCATAATTGCTCCATTGCTTTGCACAAAGAACATCCCTCAGTCTTAGTTGATCAGTTACCATTTTCCTCGTGTTAATAAACACTACTGGAATTTGTGCTGCAGAAGTCAAACATTTACTTACGGAATAAAGATTTCACAGTAAAGACCACAGAGGAATTTCAACTTTTGGAGTGAATTTTCTTCCAGTAACCTAGTGACCAAGAGCTACTCTGAAGGCGGCAAACTAAGCAAAACACGTAATTTCAACGCAAGCTACAAACACTCATTTCTTGACTATTTTTCAGCACTGCAATTTCCAGCTGAAGTAAAAAACACCTACAACATTCACAGTCAAAAAATAGAGGCATAAAAATTCACCTGATCACATCAGTCTTAGATTTCCTTCGTTTTTGCTCTCTGTCAGGGGTTACATGCCAAGTGAAGACAAGTCTCCAGTCAAATCCGCCGATCTGTGGCTCTCCAGCATTTCCCAAGTACTCAAACGTATTCCAGTCAATAACATCAATAACAGGACAGACGACAGCTGTCTCCTCCTCTCCGATTCTAATTGGTTTTCAAAAGAAAAAAAGAGACTTCTTTTAGATCCACCTCTTAAAAACAAGGAGCAAGAAGAACAGAGAATCCTTACAAACATAAACTTCTAGTCCTTTTCAACTCCTACTGCAACACAAGGAAAGACCAGCTCCAAGAACAGCCAGTGCATTTTCATGGGGGGCGGGGCACATCAGAAGGATGCATCAAGATGGACCCAAACATAGGCATCTGGCAAGTATTCTTCTGGGACAGTAGGAGGGAGGTAGGCCAGATTTCTTCAAACAACATGTTCTGGCATTCAGCATCTTTCATGGTTGTATATAAAGCACAATATTCTAAGCAAAAAATTCTGTTTTGCTTTGTACAGGAGGCTGCCTTACAGATGTTACGAGAACAATGACACAGATGCTGATTGAAGTGGAATTCCAGGGTCTCCCTCCTCAGAGATGAAACTGCAGCATGTTTCAGCATGACTATCACTCTGTCACGTTGAAGAATGGGCTTTAAGATCACAGTTGTTCTTGCAAATGCAATCATCTCCAAAAAGTTACACTGAACACTACAGCAGTACCTCAGAAAGATATCATGAGTTTAAACAAAAACAAACAAAGAGTTCCCACATGGGAATTAAATCTGATAGTGAGACCTTAAGAAATTCCAGTACAAAAAAGAGAAACAAGACAATGCTGGAGGCTCATCTAAAGATAATCATTAGTGCTAAGAACATGTCACAGCTGATCTCTGCTTCTACAAGGAAACAAACTCCCTTTTTTTTCCCCTCCATTTCTCAATACCATGCAGGGTTTTCTGGATTCCTCTCTAAAAGCATTTCTGCATTTGCGCTTCAAAGGCTGTGGGAGCTTTTGCCATTGTTTCAGCTTCTCGAAAGGTTCTCAATACCAAAAGAGATCAAATTCAAGGCACACAAACACAGTATTAAACTTCTCTCCCATGAATCATTAGTAAACTTCTCTACACTAGTCTTTGTCACTGAGCTAGCAGGACAGACCAAAGTGGCTTGTCCAACATTAGGGTGCAGGAACTCGTCTTAGCCTTGCATCTTCTGATCTGCATATTTTAAACTAGAAATAGAAAACAAAAAAAAAAAGTTATTGTCAAACAAGGAAGATGCATCTATTATTAAAGGGGATTAGTCACTCACAGGATTATTAGGTTTAAAATGTACAGGCTGAACAAGGGGCTTGGGCTCAGTTAAGTTAAATTCACTGAAATTAGAGCAGTTTGTAGTAGTTAAATATAGAGAACAGAGGTGTTCCAAAAGCAACATGTTACGACTTGAGGAAGACTAAGTGACGTACAAAATGCAACAGGGAACACAGGACAAAGCAAATAAAAATCTTCTCCTACTTTCCTACTCGAGCTTGGTTTTGTAATGGGCACAGGAGGGCTTATAGAAAATTTTGCTCTCTACAGTCTCACCTGCATATTGCTTTTGTGCAAAGCAATGATAATGATATCCACAAAGGAAAAAAAAACTCAGTCAAACATACATTTGATTTGTTATTTCTATAAAGAAAGTAAAAAAATAAGTATTTGACACAATTTCAGTTACAAACGAAATCATGTAAGTGAAAAGTAATCTCTTTTTCTGTGAGCTAAGTTTTAACTAGATGGCACAATGCATAAACATTTTATGAACACAACTGTGTTTGCATTATAAACATTATGTTCTGTTGCTTCCATTCGAGCTGACCTACATCACGAAAGCATGCCCTTAGAGACATATATCTGCATCAACAAAATGATCATAAATTACAAGAGATTTCTTGGATAATTCATTACATTTGATTAACTAAAACTATCCAAACTCTTAATTAAGACTGCCATCTAGTGATTTGCAAATTGAAGAAATTACAGAATTTTCTCCACAATTATTGGTTGTTTCTTCAGAAGACAAGCATTAAAAACATGTTTATTCTTCGATTTTTGCTCCTTTACCTTCCTTTGCACTGTCTATATTATTCACAATAACCCACAATCAACTGAAATATACCTGAATTGAAATTTCAGAAACAGAAATTGTAAAAAGAAAATCATTCCAGATAAATTTTCAAATGTACATCAGGAATTTGAGAACACAAGTTCCATTAAGAATAAGAGTCACAATTCTTGTTATGATATGTGTTCTTAGCAGTATCTCTCAGAATTTGTACATATCCTTTTTTTTCCAGCATTTATCAGATTCCCCACAAGAGTTGGTGGGAAACTTTACAGGGTATGAGTCAAACCATTAGCCCTGATTTTTTTCTTCTTAGTTCTTAAAAGAAGTTTTCTAACCTGCCCTATAATTCTATGGTATAGATGAAAAACTACATAGCTATAAATTATAGTATCCCAGGACAGGAAGTGTGCAAGTAATAGTTTAGATATAAAGTTAACCTCTCAGTCCTGCCCCATAACGCTTTACATCATAATCATTATGGAAAGATGGATTAGCTGAACTCTCAGAACAGACTTATTGAATACATTTCCCATCTGCTTCTGTGTACACTGCCCCACGGTACTGGATAATTCAGGGCCCTCATCTATATAGGCCTTTGATTCATCCACTTCACAGGCTGATAGAGAAACCACCTTGGAAAAGCAGCACTCTCAGAAAGAGTCTGAAAATCAGACTGTGGAAGAAAACAGAAATCTACCTCCTGCTTTTCCACACTACCGTTCATTCTTCTACTGCCAGGAGAAAACAGACTGCCTCAGAGACTGCCCAGTGATGACCTTTGGTAAATGAAGAGTGTTTTTTCAACTGCAGAATACAGAAATGTGCCACCCTTTTTTCCTCTGCTTCAGAACAGTAAAACAGCACAGAAAAGAACTTTACCTTTGCAGAAGCGGTTCAAGCCAGCCTTCATGGCATTCACAGTGACAGTCAAGGAACGTCAGGATGTCCCCTTTTGCTATCGAAGCCCCCAGTAGCCGTGCTCTAACCAGTCCTTCTCTTTTATTTGCCCGGATAAGACGCACCTTCCGCAAGTTAGCCACATAGTTCTCCAAAGTCTCCTTTAAATGCTCTGTAACACAACAAAGAGTAATACTAATACTACTACTAATAAAAGAATATTGTTTGGTAACAGTTTGGTTTATGCCAGACTAAAGAATGCTCTTTGTTCATTAGTGTGTTGCTTAAAGCAGTGTTTTACAGACGTAGTATTTTAAATGCTGATTTTGCTATATCGTCTAAAGAAATTGACAAAGAAAAAGCACAGAGTGTGGATGGGCAAAATTCATGCTTATTTTTAAGAAATCAAATGTTTCACATTTGTTTATCTAATCCATTTCCAAATAGTTAAAAACATTACATAAAAGTTTAATAAACACAATTCCTGTCTGATGGAAAATACTAGTGTTTTGTGTCTCACAATTCAGATGAAAACAGATAATCTGGTAGCTCCTCATTATACCCATCCTAGGAGAGTCAGAACTTATTCAAATTATAAAAGCTGAAATGCTATGACCTGCATTTAATTATGTACATACGCAGGCGCTCTTGTTACAACACAGCCAGCATGTGCTTATCCATTCTAAACCAAACCAAACCCAAAATGCAAAATGTTCACTAGCATGCTACAGAAAGCCTATTTCCAATTAGATGCTTATGATGGAGAATTGTAAGGTGCGTGACCATAAACGTGGACCTTTTCCTCATGTGGCTGACAACATCCCTCACCCCCACCCCACAAACCTATTTAGAAATATCATTCCTACCTTTGTCGCTGTAATCATCCACAAGGATAACTTCTTCCAAAAGTATATCTGGAGATGTCTCAAGAACGCTATGAACAGTTCGTAGCAGTGTTGACCAAGCCTCGTTATAAAAAGCTATCACAACAGAGGTTTTTGGCAACCTGTAATAATCATACTTCTTCTCTCTGCACCTGTAAGGTAAGGGACTACATTTAGTGCAAGTACAAAAGCACTTGTAAACTTTCAGAAAACTTCTCAAATGAAGAATTTGCATGCTAGAATATATAAAGGTTCTTAATAGAACTGTGTGTACAAGGACAAGTAATTCAAAGCATTCCAAAAGCCCATATGCCTCTGCAACATTATGTCTAAAAATTCTGCAACCTTCAAAATCATATAAAAATAAAGATCACAGGAGGTATCCTGGGCTGGTTAGGTGTAATTTCTGCCAAAAATTACTCCAAATAAAGGAACAAGTAATGGTCAAAATATGCCTCATGAATAAGGGAAGGGAGAAAATAAAACAGGAGAAATAAAGAAAACTGAACAGGATAAAATTGCATAAATTACTGTTAACTTCCGGAAAATAACATAGAAGTGCTAGAGAGTAAAAATGTAACTGTGAAGAAACAGCAACATATAAAGATTTAAAAAGAGTAACAGAACTAAGTATGTACAAGGCATAATTTGAGAAAGACAACAGAAATGCCAAATAGAATAGTGAAATCCACAAAAACACAGACTTAAAAATGCATGGTTTGGGCTCTCAGGAGGGAGCCAGCAGGTTTCTTAGCCTTTGGATTAAACTCCAGAATATATTTCCTAAATGTATATGTGTGTGTATTATACATATACACACAGACATTATATATAATATATATATATACATACACATAAACACACAAAAATGCATTTCCGTAAATGAACATAAGGATGCCAAGAAACTTCCAGACAAGGCAAAAGTCATACATCATGAGTTAAAGATTCCCCAAATCCAAAACATTTTAAAAATAATGATCTCATTTACTACCTCTCCACCTGTCCTTTTCCTTAAAGGAGTCTGTATTAGCCACACCACCAGAAATGTTTTAGAGATTTCTTATGTCTGTAGTCTGGAAGGTACCAGTGCTTAAGAGGCAGAAGGATATACATTAATTTCTGTACATTGCTAGATATGTGTAGGTAACAAAGCAGGCGAGACATCCCTCCTATGAAAAGAGAGCATCATCAAATCTTCCAGAAACTACACTACCAGGAACTGAAGAGGAAACAAGAAGTTGACCAGAAGAGCATATTCTATTGGTTCATTCAATTTACAAGCCAAAGAATTAAAAAAAAAACAAAAAAAAAAACAGAAAATGATTCTTAAATAAAATGCACTGGTTACCTGTTGCATACTGAGAATGTACTTATTGACCATGTAATGCTGCTGCCATATAAGTAATGAAAAAAAGACTTCTAAGAGATTTCTTTAACAATTAGACAATATTTCTAAAGATATGAGATATAACAAGAAAAAAAATGAAGTGTGAATTTGAATGAATAATATCCCTGAAGCCAGAATTCATATGAGAAGAAAAAATAGTACTTCTGTAATAATTAACTTAAAATGAAAGAACTGTATCAAACCAGCGCAAAGTGACAGTGTTCATGCCCTAACACATGAAAAAACAGTGACATTTTAATTAATACTTTTTTAAACAGAACAACATTGGAAAACCTGATGCATGAATTCAACTGCTAGGACTATGTATTTATTTTAGCCTACTGAAAAAATAACATGCTCAGAACTACCAATATCACTCTTAAACATCACTGTCATTTGTACCAGGTATTATCAGTTCATTTCTTGATGGAAACAAGATTTTTACTTCGGCATTTTAGGAAACTGAAGAGGGAAAATAAATAGCTTAACAGGAGAAAACCTCCAGGAAAGCCTTCTCTGAAAAATATATCAAGAAGATTCATAGAATAATAATGTTGCGTTCCACTATTTAAAAAAAGAGAGGAAATCTCAAAATTCTAAAGATGCTTATAGTCCTAATTATAGATTCAACAGATTTGCCTGCAATTTACATGCTGGAGATAAGAATTTGGCAATTTCACACAGATCGAGGCAATCCCTGCTGCTGATTCACCAGGCACAACTACCTCCTTCTCTGAGCCTTACATTGTACAGTAAGGTCAGCCCTGCTGGAACATACCACAGTAGGTACTTCCTAGGTTTGTTAAGTTAAGAAAGGGGCCAACTTTAATTAAAAGAAAAAAGGCTTTTTACTGAGTGCAGCTATGCATTAGCTCAGTTGCGGAGGGCAGCATGGAAGTGAATAGACTCACCACGACTGCCGTCGCAATCACACTCAACGCCCTAAAAGCCGGCTCCTATCTAACTTGCATTTCAAACTTACACAGTACATCTTGTTTAACTTTTAGAAAAAAATAATTGCCATTTATCCATCAAATAAAATGTTTGAAATCTTTATTTAAAAAAACAGAACAAACAAGCCAACAAAAATCCATAAAATACATCTTTATATTATCAGAATAACATGTTTATCCTGGAAATTACTTTCAAGATGCATATTCTTTCCTAGATTATTGCAAAATCAGAACTCTCAGCAGGTCTCAAATATTCTTGCTAAAATTAAGACGTATTTTTCCTCATCTTTTTAAATTGAAAAAAAGAATTGGAGAGTTTTGTTCAATCTTAAAGAAAATAATAATCTCAGATTACAAACCTGAAGTGTTTAAACATTGGAAAAGTAATGGTCTAAAATTATAAAAGGGAACAAATTAATTTAATAATAAAAACACACATACGAACACAAAACATTGACAAGAAATTCAAATTTAAAAAAAAATACCCCTCACTTAAAGAGTAGTGATCGTAACTCAGCTTTTTCATTTCCCAACTTCCACGTACAACAGTACAGATTCTGTATTCACCTTAGTGGTTTTGCTTGCAGTGGGCAGTGAACAAAATTGACTCAGAAAATGTATTTTTTTTTAATTAGAATATAGTGAATATATTGAATAAAACAGTGGATGTCATTTTATTAAAAGTTGTGTTCAATTGGGACATTTTATAGATAGGGCTATTTTTGAATAGGGCTGACTGGGACCTGTTCGAACAGCCACAGAGGTCTGAATCCAGTTTTACTATCTTCACATCCCATCTGGCAAACTGCAGATGTGGCAAAGTGAACTGGAAGGTCTGTCAGGTCTGTTCACCTAAGGGAAAAATCTCTCTTGGTCCTTTATCCTCCTCCCTGACAAGGCCATGGCAGAGGACAGGTCTGGGCTAGCATGTTCTTTTTGCACCTGCATCCTTCCCTCTTCTGCTCCCAGCAGCAGATTAAGGTTCAGGAGGCTCATCCATGAGCATCCCAACCACAGCAATATGACACAAGGCGCTATGCTCGTTTCCAAGCCAAAATGTAGTTATTGAATCAGCGTGGGCTACCCTGGGCTGAATTTGCTAGTTGAACAGCCATTCCTGACTTGGGAAAGAGCAGAAAATCTAGATGCAAGCCAGAAGCTACTACATCAAAATCAAGGATATATTTTCAATGAAATTAAGTAACATGATAAAGCAGACTATGCTGACTCCTTCCAAACATTACCCAAGTTTTCATGATAATCTTTTAAATTTTCCTGCAGAAAAGCAATTTCAAATAACTGTTGGTACATCCTATAAAAAACAAACAAAACTTTATCTGAGCGTGGAATGCAAAGACTGTGCCAGATTTTGCCCAGCTACTTATCCCACACGTAGCCACACATCACAGAAACAGGTGCTGAGGTTTAAGCAAGGTGGATCCTCAGCTGATTAGCACAGTAGAGAACAGCAAGGTGACATAATCACTAAACAGGATTTTCTTTCACTAATACAATAGCTGAAGGAAATCATTGTAATTATCACCAGTAGTAGGGTGCGGATGCATATGATCTTTAGAGACAATTAAGTACAGTAAAAACGCTAAAAAAAAAAAAAAAAACTAAAGAAAGTAAATCATAATTATCATATTTTGTTCTTAATTAGCTGAGATTTGGGGATTGCATCAGGCAAAAAATGAACCAAACTAAACACTCGCCTTTAAAGGTTAGAAGAAGCTGAGGCTGTCTACAAGACCTTAGAGAAAAACAAAAATCAGAAAATAGCTTATTTCAAGGATATGAGCTCTTCTGAAGAATGTTTGATTGTTAAACAATTTGTAATGATAAAAAAAAAGAAGACATTTTTACAAGAGACAGGAAACAGCGTATCAAAAATAGTAAAATATCCTCAAAGGAGTAAAGCAATTGTGGAAGTATTGCTGCATTCTGTATTGCCAAAAAGTACAAGTCACAGACTGTTTTGCAGGTCCAAGGCCTGTTTATAAGAGCAGAGGGTAGCCACAGTATTATGAAGACACTAAAAGCATACAAAAGAGTTTTGTTCAAAGTATTTGCTTATAAACAGAAATGGGATATATCTTTTGGGCTCTGAACAAGTGCAAGAAGCAGGAATGCCCACATCAGACTGTGCCATGGGTATTGCAAAACCATCTTTGGGGAGCTTTTTTACACTTCCTCTGAGCTGAAGAGATGCTGCATATCTGCCATAGTTTAGTTCTAACTTTGGGGAAAGTACAGCACACTAAAGCAGTACATGAAATCCTATTTCAGAACACAATTAGCTCTGACATTACATCGACCCTGTTACCAATGTTTTTTTAATTCTACTGGTATGGATAGATTTTGTCATTTCAACATATATGAAAACATCAAAATTAGAAAAGGATGTCACTGCGGCAAGATCCATCCGCCCACTTATATCATTTTCTTCTCAATAATTTCTCTTTTTCCCCCTCTCTATGGCAATCCCTGTCTACAAACTGTGAAAATGGCAGGAGCCCAAGAAAATCATTAAAATAAGTAAGCTAAAATCTTCCTGTGGACATGCAACAAGAATAGTCCTTTCAGCCTATGGTCTATGGACTATTTCTGGGAGGAGCATAAAAGCTGAGCAAAACAAGGCTACTGTCAGCTTTAAATTTACTATAAAAACAACCTGCACTTCCACCGCACATTTTTAGGAGTTGCCACAGGATTTGTGTTTTAGACTCGGTATCTATACACAGAATTGGGTGAACTCCTGCAGAAGTCAAACTGGAGTGAACATGTGGCAGAGACTGAGCCTTTTTTTTTTCCACAGTTCCCTCCAATGATACAAACCTGTTGCAGCAAAATGAGCGCATGGCTGAGGCTAAGCCTGAGTGAAAGAGCGTGCAGAACTGTGAGCAGTTCATAGCAGCTAGGGCACTCTCCCCTTTGGCTGGAGACTCATACCCATAATTGGTCAGCTCTGTTCTTAATTTAAGATTTTTCCTCTACCTCCTGACAGTCCAGTTAACAGGACAGTCCTTCCCCTTCTACGCTGCTTCCCGCTCCCGGCTGCGGAGGGATGACTGAACAAAACAGCCTTAACAAAACATGAGGCAAGAGCGAATCATACACTATGACCTTCCCACATCATGTGAAGCTCTCGGTAACCTGTGTCTGAACACTTGCTGTCAGCACAACCTGCTTTGTACAGTGTGCCAGATGTTTTACTGCAAGCAGGGCACAAAGCTGAGCTTCAGGAAGCGTAACATTTGTAAAGCTGAAGGGAATTTTAAAAGCGTGCTGCCTAAATTGCTCTAATCAGGGATTGACATGGGCAACGGGTGCAGAAGAAACATTGCAGGATGTTTATACATTTACGTATTTATACAGGCTGAAGTAATTGGTGCTGCAGGTGGAGGAACTCAGTCGCTCCCAGGTACACAAACACACCCACCATCAGCCTGTTTGTTTTTCTGCCCTTGGAGGAGCAGGAGCCGGATGAAGCGGCGCACGTCGCGCCCGCCGGCCGACGGGCTGGTGCCAAAGGCGGGCGATACTCACAGCGGGTGCCAGCGCTCGGGCAGGCGGCGGTGCAGCGAGATGCGGTCGCTCAGGTAGATGTTGATCTGGTGGCGGCGGATGCTCTCCTCCTGGCGGCGCTGCTCCGCCGGGCTCAGCTCCAGCCGCACGGCGCGGCCCAGCTCACCCAGCGCGCCCGGCTCCGCCGCGGGCTTCTCGTACACGGGTCTCCGCAGCCGCGCCGCGTCCAGCGGCGG
>JAWLRI010000175.1:775145-801918 GCA_034781795.1 Crypturellus tataupa | reverse complement strand
CCATCCGCCGCCGGGGCCGCGGGACGGGCTCCTCGCGCGCGGATCTGCGGCCGCTCCGCGTCCCTCGGGCCCGCGGGTTCGCGCCTGCCCTCCCCCCGCCGTGGTCGAGCGGCTCCTGCGAGGGGCTGGGGGGCTCCCGGGATGAGGCTGGGAGAAGCCGCCGTCCCCGCGAGCGCCCGTGCGAGCCTCGCGGGGGAAACGCCACGTCGTGCGGCCCGGGCAGCGTGTCCGTGTGCTGAACGGGGCTGCTGTGGAAGGGGGTTGTTACGGGGCATCGAAGTAGCGCCCCTTTGCTTAACGGCAGGTGACTGACTGGAGCAAGGGGTTGTCAAGTGTAAGCTTATATAACATATAAAACTGAGGATTAACTTTTTTTTTGGGTGGGGCACATGGGTTGTTGGGTAGCATTTAAAGATGTAGTTACAGCTGTAGCTGCATTTTGTTAATTCACTAAAATGAGCGAAGGATCACCTCTTTCTGAGACTTTGAGGGTAACCCGGTCATGAAAACATTACCCTTTTTTTTTCCCCCCTCCTCATTAGTTGGAAATAAAATATATATAATATGACTTTTTTTTTTGTTCAGAAATCTATGATTTAAATCATAAAGAATTAAAAGGAAATGCTTCATTTCTCTTGGTTTTTCTTCATTTTCCTTAAAAGCTCTCTGGGAGTATATGGAAATTTGTTTCTTAAGAGCTTTAACAACAAAATGGGTTGGTTTTCGTCATCTATTGCAGTCATTTTGGTATTGCTCCCTATTGGGTTACAATAGATTCCAGTATTGCTAATGCTTGCATTTGTGCTTATCTCTACATAGATGAATACCCTGTGGATTATTATGTGTATTTTCCAAATTTGGAAAACACTGTTTTCCTGTAAGAATTGAATGCCTGAGTGAGGGTTTTTTTTTTTGTTTGTTTGTTTGTTTTTTGTTTTTTTTTGTCTCTATTTCATAAGTTTAAAATACTCGGAAGAAAAAAGTTCGTTTGAAAGTCAACATTCTCCGTTTAATTAAAGCCCATAGAAAGTTTCCAAAGAATGAGTCACACAACTAATTTTCCAGTAAGAACAAGGAAGACAAGGTTCAGTAATTTTGTTATTTTCTTGAAGGCTTAAAAAAAAGAGAGAAGGATGAACATTACAGAAACTTTTTTTTTTCTGTTAATGAAAGTCTTGCATTCATTCTCAAAAAACAATAAAACTAAATGACCGTAACCCTCTAAATATTTTAAAGAAATGCAGGAAATACAATCCTTTCAAATACTGGTCAGAAATTATGTACATGTTTAATTTTCTGCCTGTGAACAATGTACGTGTATAACACCAAAAATGTACCGAGTAGCTGAGGAGCTACTGTGATGATAGACCTAAGGACTAGACAGTCCCTGGAATGTTCTTTCTGCAGCTGTGTAATTTTTGGAAGAAAGATGGGGAAAACAGTCTTTTTTATGGTGTTAACTGTTAGTAGCTTTATGTTTCCTCCATTTGTTTCACTGCAGTGTAGAAAAGCTGCTTTCTGAATCCAAGCTTGATTGTATTAAATACTGTACAAACGTATAGTGATGTATGGTATCTACATCAAGAAGCACAAAATCTATTTTACATATGTGTTATGTTTTAAAAAATGTGGAATGTCTCCCCAATTGAGGAGGGAGGGAAGGGATTTCCATGTTCTCACAGGTAGTTAGCTGGTTGGGTATGTGACATGCATTGCTGGTCGTAGCCTCTTGGCAAATTAGCAGATCTGCCAATAGTCAATTGGTGTTGAGGCCTTCCTTTCCCTAGTGGAAAGGAAGGGATGGCACTAGTATGAAAGACTATCTAACCATTTCATGAAGTAGTCTTTTTATATATTTAGATAGATATAAATATTTTATTTTATTTCAGCATTGCTTAAAGTTTTTATTCCAGTCATTCAGTTGTAGTCACCGTACTTAGGATCTTACTAAATTACCATATGCAAGCAATCTGACTTGCATTCCTCTCTGTGACACAGGCCTAGAAATGAGGATGAAGGGTTTATGGCGTTTTGATATTCTCCTGCAGTTAAAAATGAGGCTAGCACATTGCTACATTGGCTGGAATACCCTCTTAAGGCAGTGTATATACTATGGACATGGTCACTGATCAGGAAGGCACAGGTTTCAACTGACGATCACACCTCTCCAGGGAAAGTGACCACTGTCACATGTAGTGGTGCATAAATGATCACGTGGAGTGTTTCAGTCCTTTCTATTATTTGACAGACACCAGTTTAATAACAAAGTTTTCCATGTTAAGTGTATATCGGTTTCCTTGAGAAGCTTCTGCTGCCTCGGGAGTTGATTAACTTCTTACCTCTGCCTGTCAAGGTTTGGACATATAAGCGTGGCTCACATCCTGCTGGAGAATGGTGCCGATCTCAACGCGCAGAATAAGCTGGGAGCCAGCGTGCTCACGATGGCCTCTAGAGGTGGCCACATCAGCATGGTGAAGCTGCTACTGGAGTCTGGGGCCTTTGTAGACAACTATGACCATTTTAGGACGGGCTTACTGAACAGCAGCAGAGAAGACCTGCCGGATATCACCCCGCTAATGGCAGCAGCCCAGCATGGACATGAAGCAGTGGTCCATCTGTTGCTAGACTGGGGAGCTAACTGTAATTACACTGTGAAGACGATGGGCTGGAGTCCTTTAATGCTGGCGGCTGTTAGTGGAAAGGTGAGCCTGGCCCAGCAGCTCATGGACAAAGGGGCCAATGCTGATCACCTAAATGTACTACATAAAACACCTTTTGAGATCTCTGTTGGTTTCAAACACAAAGACATGAAGGACTATCTGGAATCTCTGACAACAATCAGGCCCCAGGCAGGTATGGAGCAATAAGTTTATTTTTTTGTTTTGTTTTGCTTTCCTGAAGTCTTGATTCAACATTTACAAATTGATGTAATCTTCTTTTTTCTTTTCTAATTGAACATTTATACTGGATTAACTGAATTAACAATGCAAATCTCAAGTAAAGTGAAGTTTCACCTGTAGTAGTACATCAACAGCATAAAATCCTGCTCTTATGGTTGCTTTAATTCTGCCTCTTCCTTCATGGAATGAGACGAGACCAGAAAACGAAACATTCTGCTACTGTGTGATTAAAGAATGTGCCGTAAGAGTGTGGCTGTAGCCGTGAGGATGTGAGAAATACTTTTTATACACATTTTAAATAGAGGTGATATCTTTTAGTAGATGGTTTAGTAGTGGTTTAGGAAAAGGCAAACTAATTTGAACTTTTTTTTTTTTAAATACAGTCTAAAATAATATATGCACACTAAAAGGTGTTTATTCTGTACGCATAGAGTAATATATTAGTAGTATTTTTTTTAATTTTTTTACTGTGTTTTGAGTATTTGAATTAATAAGCAAGTTCATACTCTCCTAGTTTTCGGCATGTAATTTTTATTAAAGAGACATCACATACTTACTGTTATCTGGTTTTCTGTCACTTTGAAATGCTAATACATTTAGTTTCTTAAATATTCTTTGTGGATAAATGTGCAGAGATGAATAAAAATTCAGAGTGGATGTCTTTCTCCAATTATCTTTCCAAACTAACTTAGCTTTACATATATATAATATATGTATATATAAGTAAATAAAAATGAGTGTCGTCGTACACTAATCCCCTTCAAGTATCATGGATTAGCTTTTTTATTTCCTCTCCAAAATTTTGGAGCTTACAGAAAGATGTTAAATCTGCTTCTGAAATGATTCAATTTGGTTTGAACATTGCTTTGGACATTTGAGCATCAATAAGCCATTTTGAAGTTTGAGACCTTATTCTACATTTGAATGTTTGGGGATAGCTTTCAAGATATTTGCGCTTTATAATGTAGACAGATGTTGGGAGGTGCCGAAGAAGAGGGTTTGGAAAAGCTGGCACCTAGGTTTTTACTCACTGTAGCACTTACTTTAAAATCTAAGGATATGACTAGTCCTGAAAAGGAAGATTTTAACTTAGTCATGTGTTGATTTATAGGCTAAGTTGAAACTTGGACTCTCATATAGCCAAGCCACCAGGCAGAACTGGTTAACTGTAGACATTTGGCTGTGACCAGTCTCAGACAGTAAACATGAGCTAGTCAGAGTGCAGAGAAAGTCTTCCATAATCATCCATTCCAACTCTGCTGAGGATGTTTTTGTCACCTCCGCTGAAAGGTAGAGAGCATCTGCAGAAGAGTAGTAATTAATTAAAGCAGGGAGGGATAATAAAAATAAAAACACCAGGTATTTCCAATGTGATCTTTGACCATAGCTTATTCTTTTGTGAACGCTGGAGTATATTCTGAGGGGAAAAAATGTAAGTCATTAGAAAAAGAACTTCTGATGCATTGGTATAGATAGGAAGCATTGCATCTAAAACAAAAGTGACCTTCATCTCAGTTTTTTTTTTTTCAGAAACAAAACTTTGAACTGCCTGGTAAAGTTCTGTTGTTCCCTACACATTGTCTTTGTTCTTGCTTCAGTTGTACAGTCTGCATAACCCTCTCTTCCAGTACCTCATCATTTTTCAGACTTGCCAACAATTGAAAATTGCTTCCTTTGAAGTCAAACTATGGCAATAACTTTTTTTCTCCTGATATATTATAAAAATGGCAAATTCAGACTGAGATCTCTCTACTTCTCCTGTTTTTCTTCAAAACCTTTCTATCCCATTGGTTCTGTAGTTTCGTTGATACTTTGGGAGTTGGAGAAGGATGTATTTTTCTAATTTCAGTCAGAAAGGGAAGGAGTAAAATAAGCCACTATTTTTTTCCCTTATCGTACATTGTGCCAACAGTCTCAAAGCACGTAGAAAAGCCCATATGAATTAATATCCTTTACTCAAAAAAATTTAACTTTACAATAGATATGCTTCTTCAGCTCCCAGTTCGTCATTCCCAAAGTATCTATGTTGATGTATAAGTAGCAAATAATCTGGGTAGTAAAATTAACAGTATTTTTGTGAATTTAAGAAATTAATCTGGCAGTACTTGAGGAGGGAAAAAAAAGGGAATATTTTTTTAAAATTTCTTTTAAGTTACTTTTCAAAGTCCTTTATTTCAAGTCCTTTACTTGCTCAATGTTTACACATCTACAGAAGATTGCACCATCCCGAAGAACCTTAATGTATCTGTTTAACCGATATTTTACTCTCTCAGATTTGAAACCCAGAAGTTTCCAAATACCATTTCCAGATACAGAATAGACATTGAAAAGCAGAAGTCTTTAACATACTTTTTTTAACCTTAACTGCACAGAAAGCCATTCAGGTGAACCACTTCTCCCAAAGGTGTCATATAAAGTCTGAATGCTTTCTTTATGTCGAAATGATGTCTTAGTAATTATCTGTAGTTTGTTGGTGGGTTTTTTTTTTTTTTTTTGTACTTTACAAACTTTACTAGAAAACTTTCATTTTGTAGTGTTTGTTGTTATAACTATTTGTATCTTTTCAGATAAAGAAATGAGGCAACCTGATGTCTTTCATGCTTTGAAATTGGGTACGTACTGACTGGATTTTTCCATGTCTGGTTCTTGCAATTCTTTCCTCTAATGGGGACCTGAGACTGTGTTAAATATGTTAGATAAGGATTCAGTGACTGCTCGCCTGTTGTGTGGTCATTTACTTCTGAGCAAGAATCAAGGATGTTAAATTGCAGAGGTCATTTAGTTTAAACTTTGAAGTTTAAACTTCATTTAGTTTAAGCTTTTCCCTTTCTGAATACAAGGAAGTTAAGCTCTGGAATAGATTGCCTGGGAGGCTGTGGAATTTGTGTCAGTAAAAGGTTTTTAAGAACAGTGAAGCACTTTTGTGGAGGGCATATTGACATAGTGTCTGTATGACACTTGTATTGTTCTTCCTTCTTAGGGGCAAGGAGTGATCTCAATCACCTTTCAAAGTGTCTTTTTTTCCCCATTTTCTTTGATTCCAGAGCTGTCTTTTTTTTTTTTTTGTGGGATTTCTGTTTGTGAAAGTAAGATGAGGCTGAAACGCCATGGTTTGTGGATTAGAATCCTCAACAGTTTTCTTTGTACAACTTTGTGTTTTATGACAATTTTATAGAAACATCCCATACTGGTGTCTTCCAGTAAGTCATACAGCCTTTATGTTTAGATTTATTTTGGAAAATGATTCCTTAAGGGGATTGTAGCATACATATAAGAAAAAAAAAGGAAAAAGAAGAGACAATTCTAAAAAATCATAAATGTGAAACAATGGAGTAATGTATGCTTTACTTTTTCTGATTTAACTCCATTGATTAACCATTAATGTTAGTAAATCAAAATAGTCATTAATTCAGTGGCCAAGCAGTTATCTATTACTTGTTTTTTATCACTATTTTGTAGGAAACTTTCAACTGCTTAAAGAGATTCTTGAAGAAGACCCAAATCAGGTCAATATTACTAATGGTGATGGTGCATCACCGCTAATGATTGCTGCTGTAACTGGACAGCTGCCCCTTGTCCAGCTCCTTGTTGAGAAAAATGCAGATATTGACAAACAGGATAATGTTCATGGCTGGACAGCACTAATGCAGGCAACGTACCATGGGTGAGTTGTATGTTTTCTTGAGGTTTAGCAGTAAATAAGTTTCAGTCTTTGTCCTACATCTAAATAGAAATCTTTTGGGGTATTGGCCCAAGTTCTTGAGGAACTATGTGCTTCAATTCTACACAACTCTATAGTGCTGTTAGGTTTTCAAGGACAGATGTGACACCATTTTGGTTTTAGTAAATGAACTGTGTGCCTGGATGCTTACACCTTGCCCTGGAAGTGTTGAAAGCCTCATGTGCCAAGTAGGTACCAAGAACTTTTGTGCTTTCAGTCTTTACTTATTTTTAGTGTTTTGTAAGATAATGTCATCTGATATCAGGACTGTTAGTTTACATGAAGTTGTGGAACTTGAGTCACCTTTTCATGTGTTATGCTTTTCAGTCTTCCAACCATTCTTATGAGTTGAGACTTATATAGCCTTCAGTTTTCATTGTCTTTTCTAAGATTTGTCCCACCAGAGACATGACTCTTTTGCTGAGGCTACTGAGAAGGTTTTATAAGTGGACAATGGTAGTTAAGAATCAGCCCTCAGAAGCAGGTCTGGTACTGCACACATGATCTCCATCGTACAGAATCACAGAGTGATTGAGGTCGGAAGGGACCTCTAGAGATCATCTAGTCCAACCCCCTGGCTCAAGCAGGGACACCTAGAGCACGTGGCACAAGGTTGCATCTGAGCAGGTTATCTGAGTAGTGGATCGCTGTTTGGAGAAGCTGAAATTTTCCCAGTTATTACAGATGAGACCATTACAAAGGTGAAGATGAAGCTGTTTTGATCCCACTGGGGTTCTGGAAAGTAGGGAGTGCAGCTGAGAGCTGCACATGAACAAAAAATACTGTTCTTCATGTTTTCTGGGAGGTGGCAAATTATCAGCCTGCCAGAACCTGAGTTGTAGCCTTCTCAGGAGGAGCAGCAGCAGCACGGGTAGAGTGTTTTGTTGCTCTGTGTGCCCTGAATGGAAAGCAGGATGGGTGACAAATTTTTAGAAGGCAAAATGCATCAGGAGCTGTGGTGTAACTTCTGCACAAATTTTAGACCTGGTTAGCCATTGGAAAGCTAAATCACTATGTTCTAACAGAGGAGCAATGTATGGAAGGGTGAGAATGAAATATTAGGCTTCTCTCTCTCTGCCAGCTCCCGCCCCCCCTTTTTTTTTTCTCCCTAATGTGACTCTCTTTTTATCTTTTCTCCCCGGAAGAAACACAGAAGTTGTAAAGTATTTGTTAAATCAAGGAGCTGGTGTCAATCTCCGTACAAAAAATGGATACACAGCTTTTGACCTGATAATGCTACTGAATGATCCAGGTATGTTTTTTCAAAGAACACTGAGAAAATGATTGTCATCTTAACAACACAGTGGAAAAACATCTCTTCAAATCCAGAAAATACATTCACCATCAGAGTATCTCTAGAGGGTGGTGAAATATTGAAAGTGGTGTTTGTTAATTGTTTAGATGAAAGCATGCATTTATGGGTTAGCAGATTTTGTGCTTATTGCTCCAAAATACACTTTCTGTGGCACCAGACCCAGTTCAGTGGCATCTGGATGCGGTGGCTCTGGTTACTGACACAGAACTAGGGAAATGCCCAGTTAGGAAGCTAGAAATTTCTACTTAGTAAATGGTAATAAAGGCATGGGACAGAGAGAATATAGTTTGGAAAGCAGTGAACTCCTGGCTCAAGCTCCTATTAGAAAGCTGAGAACAAATCATATTTCAAGGTTCCAAACTGTTTTCTAGGAAATGCTTTAGGAATGAAAAAGCAACAGACTTCAGGTTGGCTTTGGTGAAATACGTTAAGGTTTTGTTGTATTTTGTTTAGACTGTGTAATTTGGCACTTTCTTATTAACCTTGTCTGTTACCTGAATTCCTTTTTCTGAAGACAAAAGTCTCTTACTTCTGATGGAATAAATGTTTGTTTTTACTTTATTTACTGATGATGGTATTAGTTGACAGTAGATACCTTGTCTTTATCAACAGTGAAGCACTAGTAGTATGAAATTTAAGAGACTAAAGATGGTAAATGTTTTTCTTTTAGCTAATTTATTTGTAGGACAGACTGATTAGGTTGTTACCTGTTCAACAAAGGGAATATAAATATTATTTTTATCTGCTCTTCTGCCAGTCTTTTTCTGACTTCTGTACAAAATAGAGTTTTACAGAATAATTTTTGTTTTCCTATCTTCATCTCTTATTCTTCCTCTCCTTTTTTTTTTCCCTAAACCTTCTTTCCTTACTAACTTTATTCAGCCGTTTCATTGCCCAGGTTGAGCATGCCTTTTCTCTTTGGGATTTAATTGCAAGCTTCTTTTCTGAAACCTATACTTGAAGAAGAATTTTCCTCTGCTCTCTCTGGGTCAGGTGAGAAAAGGATAAGTCCCAGTGTTAATTTTGCCTGCATCTTAGCCACCTGGTTATGACTGAACAGCATACTTACTGAGAAATACCTTGAGAGGAATGGGAATAAGTCTGCAGTGCGTGTGTGAGGAAGAGGGATGGGAAACGTAGGCCGAGCAAACAAGGTTTTGGAAACTAATCTACTTCTGGGTTTGAGAGTTGTTTTAGAATGTTATTCTGAAGAAGATGGAAGGAAAGTTAGTTTGAGACCTTGACATCAGAGTTTTATATGGATTGTTGCATTACATTCACAGGGAAAATGTTAGCATATCAGTCATGATTTATGTTTTAAGGGACTTCGAGCAAAATAGACCAAAATGAATTAATTTGTTTTCTTTTAGACACAGAACTTGTACGGTTACTAGCATCAGCATGCATGCAAGTAAACAAAGACAAGAGTAAGCTGAACTGCAGATCATCTTTGCCTTACTCCAGAAACAGGCATTGCTTAAATGTTCCTATGTTGCCTGATGACAAAGGAGGATTAAAGGTAAGTATATTTACTGTTTTTGAGGAATTTTCATAAATAACCAATGTTTCGTTTCCTCTAATATACGAAGCAGAGAATGTCATTGCAAAGAAGTACTTTGCCTCTGACATAACTATTTCTCTCCCCTAAGAATCTGTATCAGAGCATTTCAGTGCCTAGTAATGTTTTATAATAAAATAGTAAAAGTTATGGTGTTTAAGTTTGAAATTGAATTTCCATTATGATCTTAATTTTAATTCTCCTTTTACAGTCCAAATATTGTACAGTTTTAGTAGACACTTCCTATACTCATGGGAAAAAACATAGAATTTGTTTTCTAAGTTTTGTTTTCTTTGAAATTGAAGTGCAACAAAGGGTCATATAGTAACTCTTGTAATAATGTGCCACAAGGGTCTAACTGAGTTCACAAAGGATTTTCTGACAAGGTCAGTGCAAATCACAGAACACGAGTTCCACTCAATCACAGAAATGTAAGGACAACAGGGAACCTAAGAGGCTCATGTGCCGTTGTTAAGTGAGGAGACAGAATGAATAAGTCAAGAGCATCTTTGGCTGATGTTTCTATGCTTCTGTTATCAGGTCATGATCAGTACTGTTGTTAGCTTTTTTTTTTTCTTGGCAACTGTTTTACCATTTTTCCCTTTTTTATATTTCTACACTTGATACGTTTGATTTCTGTTTCCTCCATCTCAGTCTGATCCTTCCTGAATAATGTAAACTTTACTGTCATTTTGCGTTCCATTCTGAGATATTTGGAGTCTACTCCCCTAGGATGTCTCCCATAGGTTTAGAGGAATTTATTGCCTGTTTCATTATTCCTGTTGATGAATATTTCCAGACTCTCAGTCTGCTAAATATATGCTTCCTATTTGACAGTGAATTCTTGGTATTTTGTCTCTTATGTTTTGGTGGTGATGCTTGCCCTACATTTAATTAGGATCGTATTTCCCTTGTGTGTTCAGAGAGTGTCATGTGGAATAGTGATAAAAGCTTTAATAAAGTCAAGACACGTCACAGCTTGTGCTCTGTTAAACAAAGATTGTTTTCATGCATTTTTTTTCATGACAAAGCCACATCAACTATTTCTTTAATTTTCAAAACTTCCTCCATCCTCTTGCCAGTTCTTGAAGATGATCAATATTGTTTCAGAGGCTATTTTGACTGCAATTAGCCTAGAGTAAATTTTATCTGTTTTTCTTTTTTTATTCTTTTAATTTGTGCGGCTAATTTAAGTATTTGAACTGCATTGTTTCCATGTTACCATTGTTTCTGCTTTCCTGATGTTAATGGTATTTATACTAAAAGATCTAGCCACAAATCCACAAATTATCTTGTTCTGAAGTGGGTTTTTTTGTTTGGTTGTTTTTTTAAGACTACATCAAATTTTTGCATATTTCCATTGGATCATTTTTTGTCATTAAGTGGTAGACTTGTTACTTTCATTAGTTTTTCTTTTATTTCTAACAGGCATAGTATAGACACTTATTCCTTTACCTATCGATTATGTAGTGAATGACTGCTATCTTTACGCTTTATTCCTGTAACCTCACCTAGGAACTTCTACAAGTTTGTTTCTCTGCATTTTGTGGACTTAACAAACTAGTGCCTTCTGCATATACAAAACCTTTTTTTTTATTTCCTGTTTTCTTCCTTCTTATCCTTCTGCAGCAAATCTTACTCTTCATATAGGTACTGTGGAAGTGGGAATTACCACCTTCCTTTATTTTTTGAGGGAGCAGGAGGGAGAGTAGGTTGTGGAGTGGCGGGATGGTAGGAGGGAGCTCAGGAGGGAGCTCCTTTGAGAACAGGTATTTCCTGTTCCTTTGTTTACTCCTGATATTCATGCAACTATTTAAGGTATTTCTCAAGTGGCAATGCCGTTTTTTCTCAATACCACTGAATTTCCTGTTATTACTATATTTCAGCCTTTCCACAGATGATAGTTTTACCCACTAATGTATTTTTTTGTTACAAGGTGACTACAAGCAAATGACCTTATATGAGTAGTCTCTCTTGTAAGCTCATTGTGTTCCATATAATAACTGAATTTCAGTTTCTGTTGAAATGTAAATGCTGAACTATGTACTTTTCATTGTTTTGTCAAAACTGTTTTTCTCTTACTTGTATATGGTGTGTTGTTTGCAAGTGTTTTTTTCTCTTTTTCTTTTTTTTTTTCTTTCCAGCAGCTCTTTGTTGCTGAGAGGATTTTAAATCTTGGTGAGAGATACAGGAGTCCAAGAACTCTCTGCTTCTAATGCTCTGTGCAGATATAACATCTTTTTAATGATCATCTGCTAGAGGGATTGATTTACATGGAATAAGGGGATTGAGCTAATATTAGTGTGGCAGCTGGGAAGACATAAGCAATTGAAACAAATGCAAAGGAGGGAGAAGATATGTAGGATCAAAAGGAATAGCAAAGGATAAAAAGTCAACTAGGAAAGTACCTATCTGGATTATGTTGTCATGCAAAACATACTTTAAAAATACTTTAATATTTCAAATGCTCAGGAAATAAGTCTTACAAAAATTAACAATTTACATATAATAATTTACACTAATAAGATTTAACAATAGTAAGATTATAATTTATATAGCTATATGCTTTATATAATAATTTATAAATATAGAATTTATATTTACAATTTTTTTATCTCCAAGCCATATAATGCTTTCTTCTTCTACTCGGGTCTGATGAGTATATTGTATATTTGAATATTGTGCCCAGTTCTGGGCTCCCCGATGCAAGAGAGACATGGAACTTCTAGAGAGGGTCTGGTGAGGCGCTATGAAGATGATTAAGGGACTGGAGTATTTATGTTATGAGGAAAGATGAAGTGAGCTGGGCCTATTTAGCCTTGAGAAGAGAAGATTGAGAGGAGATCTGATCACCATGTACGAATACCCAAGGGGAGAGTGTAAAGAGGATGGGGCTAAACTCTCCTCGCTGGTGGCCAGCAAACAGAACAAGGGGCAAGGGGTACAAATTAAAACACAGGAAGTTCCATCTCCATATGAGGAAAAACTTCTTTACCATGAGGGTGACTGGAACAGGCTGCCCAGAGAGGCTGTGGCATCTCCTTCTCTGGAGATCCTCAAAACCTGCCTGGATGCCACCAGGTGTGCCTGCTTGAGCAGGAGAGTTGGACTAGATGATCTCTAGAGGTCCCTTCCAACCTCAGCTAAGTGTAGTTTCTAAAGTTTGGAGAAATGTACCAGGAAAGTAATAGAGGATTCTTCTTGAAGCATCTCTGTTTTTGTTGTTGTTGTTTAAATAAAGTAGGAAATATTGTAGGAAGCTGGTTCCCTCTTGTGACAATCTCCATAGGTACTTTGTTTTTATGGGTAGATGCGGTAGTACAGTATTCTTAAGATTTATGTCATTTTGGCAATTCATATTTCCTCAACTTGCGCTTACTTGGTCTATATTATTTGTGTGAATAGAGTCGGCAGGGTATAGGTCATCTGTCTAGCAGGATGTATATATAGTGAATGGACAGGAATACTGACTGCTGACTTGCCACTGTTTTTTTAAAACCTGATCTACGTGAAAGCCTCTCCTTACTCTTATGCATGCCTTGAAATAACTGGAAAATATTACATGCTGATTCCTTGATGTCAGTGACTATGATAATGAATGATGAAATTGGTCATTTATTGGAACACTAAATAACTGCTATGTTCTTGTAGAATGTTTCTATTCAAATTGCTCTAATAAATTCATTTATCATCTAAATTCATCATACTTTGTCTTTCCAGATTGTGTGGAAAAATATTCTAAGCTATTTGTAAAGTGAAAAATAAGAGAAGAGGTTAACGTTGCCCAAATTGTGGTGAAGGGTTTCGTTGACGATTGTAAAGCACTTTAACAAATGCTTTTGTAGTTTAAAGCTTCTTGAAGATTACTTAACTCTGCATTTTTTTAATTTAGTAAGAACTAAATTATTTTCTTATTAATCTAGTCTTGGTGGAGCAGGATGTCCAATCGCTTCCGCAAGCTGAAGTTGACTCAGACGTTGCGTCATGGATTTTCTTCCAATCAGTTTGTCTCTTTTGCTGATGAGCCTGAATCTTCATTAAATGACACCATTAAAGCAGTTTCACAGAGTGACATGGACAGCCCTGGAAACCCTGATGCTTCTATAGCTCGGATCACAAATAACAAACCTATTGGTAAAGCCAGAATTGTGTTATGGGAAGTGCTTTCTTACGTTAATATGACACTATTTCTAATATGCTTAGTTTAATATGGAATATATTTAGTTTATTATTAAAAGATACATGATGTATGTGTAAATATAGTTAGAATTAATATATAGAATTAATATGTAGTTAGAATATCACATTCCCATCATGTCTTTTACAATGTCAATTAAGCAGGAAAATGCTATGTTAAATGTGATTGCTTTTAGCAAACACCACTAAATTGGACAGCTCACTCAGATGTTAGTATTCTTGGTAAACTAATTTATGTAATGAAAACTGAATTTATGTATTAAAAAGAGATCAGAAAACCCCAAATCATAAAGCACGTGCACTGCAATTGTAGGGCTCTCAAAGCAAAACCCTAGTAGTTTGTGATACGAAATAGGAGCGATTACCTGACTTCAGTACCTAAACAATGTTGATGGAAAATTTGGCTCTGTGCATTTACTAAAAGTAAGACATTTGAAAGAGTAAAATATCCTTGAGAATAAGAAGTAGGAGCAAGAAATAATCATTTATATGTTTTTTCAGATGTAAACACTGTAAAAGGAGGAAAGGATGATGTTTTGTTGACAACCATGGTAAGTTGCAAAGTTCTTGATAGGTTCAGTGTAACTGAAAAGGTTACACAGCTCTGTCAATTTTTACCTTCCTGCAATGGACCATTAAAAAGAGAGCTGTCATTTACTGGTAGGCAGGAGACAGGAAGTGACAAACTGTGACATGTTTGGGCTTAAAGTAAGAATACTAAAAATAATATAGAGTGGTAGTTGATGATGAATACTGACTTTTCTTCAGAAAAAGGAGTCCATACCTTTGTATGATCAACAGTGAATTTATAAAACTGATTGGACAGCTTTTGATGTGATTGACTGAAAGAATTCAACGTTAGAACTCAACAAAGAATCAATATTTTTTTCCTCTGGAGAATGCACAGAGCAAGATCAGGTAGTGTTCAGTGTTCCAAGGTGTCTAATCTGGGAATTTGGAGGACCACTTGGTCAGGTGCCCTGTGTGCCACTTTTTTGTAATTGGATTGTTAGTATTCCTGTTAAAAATCAGCCTGAAGTGGGGTTCAGCCTACTATTCTATTGAGTTCTAAAATGTTCCTGCTCCACATTTTTCTTACTATTAGTACTATATACCTTTGTTCTGACTTTAAGCATGCATTATTAGCTCCCAGTAATCTTTCTAAAATAAGGCTCTTTTTTCCTTTCTTTTTGTCCTCTCAGTTGAGAAGTAGTGCTCCATTTACTAGGCTGCCCAGTGATAAGCTGAAAGCAGTCATTCCACCTTTCTTACCACCTTCAAGTTTTGAGCTTTGGAGCTCTGACAGAACACGAATCAACAGAGATGGTAGAGCTGAACAGGTGAGAACTGCCTGGCCACAGAGAGCAATCAAGCATGATTTTAACAGCAGTGGAAATTCCGATATAGTAAGTAAATGGATCATATAAGAAAACATTGTGTACCAGTCTGTCTAGAGCATGCTGGCTGATAAGTCATGCCAGTTTTGTACGTATTTTCTCCTCATCCTTCTACGTCATCTTCTGTGTGTGTTTTTTTAATGGTGAGAGCACCATAATGTTACGATTAGAAATGACTTTATTTCCCATGTCTCATTAGTGCTTACTTATGAGAAGAGAACACTTCTCTCTGGGAAGAAAGTAAATGAAACAAAAGTTTGCATGAAATAAAAAATAAGTGGGGGAAGGGAAGAAATACTTAGGAGATATTTTATGTGTATACCTAGACACAACATTCTGAAAAAGTTGATACGTGATAAAATCATAGCAATTAGTGACCCAGTGAGCTTAGAGTGCAAACTGTGAATTGAAGTGTGTATATTGTAAAAAATGAAGTGTTTGTGTAAATTCTTTTTTAGAAGAAATTTACCTTTTTTCTACAGTGTGCATTTTTTTTTTTTTAAGATAGGAAGCAAAGCATCCTTGGCACCTGCTTCCATGGTTAGTAAAAGAGTGCTGCAATGAGTGGCTGCAGATTCTTCAGAAGGGATAGGCAGAGAAGGAAAGGAGAGAGCACTGTACGTTAGAGAGTGTTTCAACTGCATGGAGCTCCAAGTGGATGATGGAAAGGTCAAGTGCTTGTGAGTCAGGATTAGAATGAAGGCGAACAAGGCTGATACCTGTGGTGGGAGTCTGCACAACCAGGATGGAAGTGTTAGATGAGGCATTCTACAAGCTACTGGCAGAAATCTCATGTTTGGCAGCGCTTGTTCTCATGGGAGACTACAACTTACCTGTTGTTTGTTGGAAATACAATACAGCAGGGACAAAACAGTCTAGGAGGTTCGTGGAGTGTGTGAAAGATAACTTCCTATCACAGCTTGTAAGTGAACCTACCAGGAAAGGTGCCCCTCTTTACCTACTCACTGTGAACTGAGAAGGACTGATGGGAGATGTGGTATCTGGAGGTTCTCTTGGGCATAATGACCGTGAAATTATAGTTTTCAAATCTTGGTGAAGGCAGGAGGGCCGTCAGAAAAATCGCTATCTTGGACTTCAGACTTTGGAATGTTTAGGACATTGTTTGGGAGAGTCCTTTGGGAGACAGCCCTGAAGAGCAAAGGGATTCAGGAAAGCTGCTCAAGAAGCGAGTGTTTAAAAATGCACGAGCAGGCCATCCCCATGTGCCTAACCATGAGTTGGTGGGGAAGAAGACTGGCCTGGATGAATATTGTTGAGACTCAGGGTGGGGGAGGAAGGAAGAGAGTTTACCACCTTTGGAAGAAGAAGAGTACCAGGACATTGTAGAGAGGAAATTAGAACGCCAAAAGTTCATCTGAAACTCAGTCTAGCCACCGTTGTAAAAGACAACAAAAAGTGTTTCTACAAATATATTAACAACAGGAAGAGAGCCAAGAAGAATCTCTATCCTTTACTGGATATGACAGGGAACATTGCCACCAAGGATGAGGATAAGGCTGAGGTACTTAATGCCTTCTTTGCTTCAGTATTTTACACCCACATTAGTTATCCTCCCAGTGCTTGGCCCCCTGAGCTGGAAGACACCTATGATGAGCAGAATAAACCCCCCATAACTCAGGAGGAAACAGAGGAAACCTGCTACTCTGCTTGGACAATCTGTGTGGCCAAATGGGATGGAACCCATCAAGAAGCTGCTGAAAGTGTTCCTGAAGAGCACTGCTTTCTATCATCTATCAGTGGTCTTGATCAACAGGGGAGGTCCCAATCAACTAAAGACTTGCAAATATGTTTCCCATCTACAAAAAGGGTCAACTAGAGGATCCAGGGAATTATGGACCTGTCAGCCTGGCCTCAGTATTGGAGAAGGTTGTGAAGCAGATCATCTTGAGGATGATCATGCAGCACGGACGTGACAACCAAAGGATCAGGCTCAACCAACATGGGTTCATGTAAGGCAGGTCCTGCCTGGCCAACTTGATCTCCTTTTGTGGCCAGGCTGCCCAGCTAGTGGATGAGGGAAAGGCTGTGGACGTGATCTACTTAGACTTTAGTAAGGCCTTTGGCACTGCCTCCCATGGCATTCTCCTGGAGAAGCGTGGCAGCTCTTGGCTTAGACAGATGTACTCTGTGCTGGTTGAAAAACTGGATGGCCATACCCAGAGAGTGGTGGTGAATGTGGTCAAATCCAGCTGTTGACCGGTCATGAGTGGTATTCCCCAGGGGGAACCAGTGTTGGGGCAGTCCTATTTAATATCTTTATTGATGATCTGAATGAGGGGATTGAATGCACCCTCGGCAAGTTTGCAGATGACACCAAGCTGGGAGGAAGAATTATCTGCTTGAGAGTAGGAGGCTCTACAGAGGAATCTGGACAGGCTTGATTGATGGACTGAGGCCAAGTGTATGGGGTTCTACAAGGCCAAGTTTCGCACTTTGGTCACAACAATCCCATGCTTGGAGCAGAGTGGTTGGAGAACTGTGTGACAGAAAAGGATCTGGAGGTGCTGCTTGACAGCTATCTGAACAGGAGCCAGGAGTGTGCCCAAGTGGCCAAGAAGGCCAGTGCCATCCTGGCGTGTATCAGGAACAATGTAGCCAGCAGGACTACGGAAATATCATGCCCCTGTACTCGGTGCTTTGTGAGGCCGCAGCTCAAATACTGTATTCAGTTTTGGGCCCTTCACTACAAGAAAGACATTGAGACACTGGAGCATGTCCTAAGAAGGACAACAAAACTGGCGAATGGGCTGGAGCACAGACCTTATCAGGAGCGACAGAGGGAACTGAGATTACTTAGTCTGGAGAAGAGGAAACTCAGAGGGGCTTATCGCACTCTACAACTACCCAAAAGGAGGTCATAGTGAGGGATGATCGATCTCTTCTCCAAAATACCTACCAAAAGTAGAACAAGAGGAAAGGCCTCAAGTTATGCCAGGGGGCATTCAGTTTGGATATTAGGAAAAGTTTCTCCACAGAAAGAATGGTGAAGCATTAGAACAAGCTGCCCAGGGAAGTGACGGAGTCACCATCCCTGGCAGTGTCCAAGAAACGTGTAGATGAGGCACTTTGGGACATGATTTAACAGACATAGTGTTGAAGGAAGAACTTATTTTACTAGTTTAGCGTTGCATTTCATGTCAATTCTATAAATGGTACAATAAAGACTTTTGTTCAGGATTTTTTCCTGTCTTTGTATTTTAAGTCAAGGTTGACAGATATTGTTAGGGGGAAGAGATGAAATGAGGTAGTATATTGGAATTGCTAGATTAGAGGATGGTAAATATTGGTTTGCCATCCTAAAAAAGATGCAACATTAGTGGATAGCTAGCACCACCATACAAAGTGAAGCATGGGTCAAGTAGAAGAGGACTAGCTACAGATCCTTTTGTGGAGAAAGGAGGGTTTCAATCAAGGAATAGGGAGAGGGAAAGGAAATGTACAAAATTAGAGTCCAAAAGAAAGATTTGAGTAAAAGGATAAGAAACTGCATAGGTAAAGCATGTAGTGGTTAGTGGTTGATGGCATAACAAGCAAAAGACTTCAAAGGGGATTTTGGATGCAGTTAATGGTTTGGCTAGCACTTAGCTAGGTCATTAGAGCTCAGGGCCATGTAGACTGAAGAATATTGAAAATGCGACAGGGGAGAGAAGTTTGTTTATGTCACTAGTTGCAGTTCAGTTAAAAAAAGATGATTATGGTAGCTGAGAAATAGGTGGTACTGTGTTTGTAAGATATGAGAAAAACATGATTCTGTATGAAAGAATATACCTTTTTTTTCTTTTTTAACTTTTTTGCACAGCTCATAATATTTTGTATTTCATATCTCAGACATCACATTCTTATTTTGTGTTGGGCAAAGGTGGGCATTTCTGTTGCTGCTGCAGTGTCATTGCTTTTTAGAAAATATTTTTGAATATTCAGTATACTTTTATAAATATGTATATTTAATATTTTCTATATATTTATATAAGTATACCCATATGTAAAATAAAATTATGATGAGCTTTTTGTTTTTTGGAAGAACTGAATTTATAATACATCAAATGATGTTGGAAGTGTGATCTCTATTTGCTTAAAGGGTAAGCATTATTTTCCTCTTTGCTTGTCAGGTATCTGTTAGCAAAGGTACTAGACCAGTCAAATTGCCAACGTTTGCAAGAAGACCTGCATCTCCTTCAAATTCTAGCAACTTCAATCATTCTCCTCATTCTTCTGGTGGATCCAGTAACATTGCGGGAGTTAACAGACATGGAGGAGAACTGCATAACAGATCAGGTACTATGTCATTTTTATTTTTACTATAGGAGTTATGAGTTCAAGTAAAATTAATATTCATGATTAAAGCAGAGTGTATTAAACTTTCTCTGAGTATTCCTACTGTTGTGTAAGACTTTATGTGAAGCTTCCATAAGCTTTCTTGGAACAGCATTGAACTTGTGGATGCATGAACATTTAACACATAGATAAGGGATAAAGGGAACAAAAGTCTTGGACTGGTTATGGAAGTCTTGTATGTTAACCTCTATCTCAAAGTCCTCATTTATTTTATTGTGTCCAGTCACAACGGTTCAGGTGTATGCTGATGGTGTTCATTGCAACATATATTTTGTTTACTTTAGTCTGTTTTCTATACTTACCTATCTTTTTTTTTTTTTCTTTAATGTTCTATGTCAATTAAAAACAAAGCTACAAGCATTGCTTATACCAACTGTAAAGAACTTCTGGTGAAGCAATTTGTGAAACCTGGCTTCCAAGAATATGAAAACCAACTGTATACATGTGTGTCTTCAGCTAACTTTGGCTTCTCTTACCTTTACCACCTCTCATAAAAGCTGAAGAACAGCTCTGAACCTTTTAATTCTAATTCATGCAGTTAGTTTTTAAGTGGAAGTGAATGGTTGAGAGAGATGAATTGAGATTTAATACTTTTTTAATGATTGTTTACTTGACTTTATTTTTGTTTCTTAGGTGGTAGTGCAGATAATGTTTTGTCTCAAATCGCAGCCCAAAGGAGAAAAGCAGCAGGTCTGCTTGAACAGAAACCCAGCCAACATCATAGTCCAGTCCAGTTGACCCCTTCATCTACCCTGTCTGATTTGCAGTGTACTCAGGTTGCTGGCAATGGGCATGTTGTAAAGGTATAGTTCAGTGTAATTTTTTTCTGCTTTGAAAATGGCTAGTCTACATAGAACATGTCTCAGTCATGGATGACTGACTAATACAACTGCACAGCTTAAAATGGGTGAATTCTTGTTATGGTAATGGAAACGTTTCAGTTCCACAGACCTTGCTTTTAATTATAAATCCACAGAAGAGCAGACCTACATATAAAACATAAGAAAATTTTAAACATGAAGTTTTTAAATCTTCAAAATTTGCATACAGACAAGTTTGAAAGCAGCACCATCTTCAAAAACAGGAGATATTATGTATAAACATAAAATTAACTTATTCATAAGGAAAAATCAGTAACAGATGTGATATGTTATTATAAAATATTTGAGTTTATTAACAAAGAGAAACCTCGGATTTCAGAGTGTGGATTATGGAGAGCATGAAGTCTTCAACATATTGGCTGGAGAAACAAAAATTGTTAAAAAATAATTTGATTGCACTTGCTGTCTCATTCTGTGATGTCTTATATGGCACCAACTTAAATATGTGTGCTTAATGAGTTAATGTCAATGGTAAATGAAGTTAAAAACTTTTTGAATGACTTAGTGAAATTGCTGAAGGAATCAGAATATTCAGCAATCAAAAAAAGAAAAACCTGCAACTACAAATGCCAGAACATTTTTCATGAACAGTCAGTTTCTCTGATCTGTCAGTTTTCAGCTGCAAGGGACTACTGCTCACTTTTCAAAGATGAGATTGGGGTCTAAAATGTATAAATGTGCTTGACCCCAAAAGCTGTGGACTCATACTGGTTCTTTGACACACTGTACAGCCTTTCCTCCCTTTCTACCCTTACATAGTTGCTCCACAAATTATAGATGATCTGTCTCTTTCTTTCCTGTGGACATAGCCACTTTATTATCTTCTTCCTTTATTGAAGTCTCCTTTACAGGTACCAAATGTTTCTTCTTTCAGAGGTGCTCTGACCAATGTATTACTAATTATAGTCTTGGCAGTTGCGTTCAGCTTGTTTTTGCTTTGGAAATAATTTCAGACATGAAAAAAAATGGTTGTGTGCCTCAAAAGCCTGCATTTTGCTTTTTTGCCTTTTTTTCACCAGTTATAGTAGTTAGTCTAATAAGATAGATTACTAACGAGTAAGTAATAAGAGAGATGAGAGATAAGAATAAGAGAGATACTTACGAGTTTTGAGCTGCAAATTTAGGGCCTGTTGCTTTAAGTGACCTGGTGCCACTAAGAAGTCAAATTACTGTTGCCACACATAGTGGAATACATTTGGGGATAAAGCAGTGAAATATAGTGCCCTACAGATTGCCTTCTGTGAAGGAAACTCATAATATGGCTAGGCATACTTTAAACAGAAATTATGAAAGTGTGTCTCAAAGGCAACAGCAGCACTGCATCTAGACATATAAGAACAGAGGGCCTTTGGTCAACCCAGCAATGGTGCATCTTGTAGTCAGCATGGATCTCATCATAGACATTCGTGTACCACATTTTTGAGACTAGTGTTTCCTAGACAACAGTAACTATTAAAAATACTCTGTCACATAAAGATCCACACTAGCTGCAAGAGCATAAAAGCCTAGTTTCCTGTAAATCAACTACCTAAATAAATGCTGAGATTTTAACCTCCGTATCCATAATGAAAACACTTTTGCCCTTCCATTAGAATCCTGCAGTTAAACTTGGGCATACGTGATCTAAAAAGAGCAGTGATATTACCCTGATGAATTTTGCAAAAGCTCTCTTTGAGGCAGAGACTGTACAAGTCCTGAAGGAAAAGAAACTGAGTAATAATTTATAGGATAATGTAATTTAAACACAGACAGAGCATTTGAGAAGGAAGAGCATCTGCAGCCCAAGTAAGTAAAACAATACACAGGAAATTTACGAATGTAGTAAGAGACAAAAATAAACTGACTTGGTGCTCTGCCAGAAGATCCTCAAAAATACTGTATCACGCTGAGTAGCTTTTAGTCATCTCAGAAACAAAGCTAAGGATTCAGTACATTCTGGCAGAGTATAGCGTACTGGAAGAATTTTACCAATGTTTATACTCTGTCTTTTAAATCTACATCTCATTTACTAACCACAACTGTTCCCTTTATACCATAGCACAGAAACAAAATTGTAGAGGCAGGAATAACAGTCCCTCTCTCTTCTTGACTTCTTGTATTCCTCAGCCTTTTTCTTCCAGGTTCTTTGTAGCAGCTTGACTGGTTTAAGTTAAATGCTAAATTGAGAAATCCGGGAGAAACTCATCTATATTACTTTTTAGGTTATATAATGCAAATGTTGAAATCTTTGAAGTAATAGACTCAGGAATTTAGGAGATGAGGCGTAGTATCTGGTTGTATGAGAGGCTGATACACACATACATTAATGTGTAATACAGACATACATAAATATTCTTGTTTCTCATCTGTCACTTATCCATTTCTCCCTTTTCCATGACTCCACATCTTTTATTTGTGCAATGAATATGAGTGATGTTAAGTGTGATCATAAGCTTAATGTTTAACTGAAAAATTAAATTCTAGTGCAGCAAAGTGTTCAAATGCACCTGAAATGTGAGTTTTTTTCTTACTGTATATTTGTAGTTAATTCATCTTGAAATGCAACTTTAAATCGGGTTCTAATACACTTTGAGAAGCATAGCTTTTAATTAAATCTGTGAATGAAAATGGCCTGTGTTCAGAGATAAAATAATTTAAGCTTTTATAAACAGAATATTGCAGTGCATATGTACAAAACTGCTTTAAAAAATTGTCCTTAATGAAGGTATTTTTCTAGATGTATTTGAAGTATTCTTATCTTAAATAAATTGGTATTGCTCTAATTATTTCAACCTCAATAAAGCAGAAGCATATGGTTGTAACTACATGTTCTGCAGAAATAACATGAACCTTAGAAAATACTGAAGAATTCTAAAAGTTTATTTTAAGCATTTTTTAACTAAAATTATTGTATCCTTACCTGTAGCAAAAGCTGGAAGTGAATAAAAGACCTCCATCTGGTGGGACTTCATCTACATCTAAAAGCACATCACCAACTCTCACACCTTCTCCATCACCCTCCACATCTCCTAAGGTTCCCAATGGAGAGTCCTCTCTCTCTCCTACTCACAGACCGGCCAAAAGCAATGGTTCTAGCAGCGGTACCATCACTGAAGATGGTGAGTAAGGTTATGGTGCTTACATGAGATTCCTTGAGAATACAGTGTTAGAAGCTATAATTTTACTGAATTATAGTTTTATCTTTGTGGCAATTTTCTTTCTAGAAAAATTATTTTAGTATTTCTTCCTGTGAAATTAGTATTCCTGCACTAACTGTAGCTTTTCTTTTCTCCAAAGTTGTTATCCTCTTTCATTTAGAGGAAGCTTGTTACTAGCTCAGAGCTAGTGCAGAACACTTAAGTTACTCATATTGCCTCCTTCGTCCCTCTCTAGCTTCAGACCTGTTTTTTTCACATTATACATGAGGGTAGACCATATATTTAATTTCAAATGCAAAGAAAGTATATTTTAATAAATACTGTGACATATGTTGTATAGTAAGATGGTTTTGTTTTGTGATAACAACGTGCAACTGAATTTTTTAGAGCTATATTGCATTATTTTTGAATTGCAATGATAATCTTCTTTTAACATAATTTTAGGAATAAGAAAGGATAGTAAAAACGTTACTACTTTTCCAATGAGTCTATTTTTTTCCAATGAGATAAGTTGAACTCCTAGATGAAAAATACAGTTCTTGATTAAAAAAAAGTCCAGTTTCTGCACTGGAGACAGGTTATCACTTCATTTATTTTTTCTTCTATAAATATGTCAGAAAATTGAAGAAATAAACCCACATGGTTTTAGAATCTTTTAAATAAGCAAAAGGGATACTTTTTCTTTACTTTCTCTGAGACCTCCTGTTTTTGCTTTTTGAAAGTGTCAGGATATAGAGATATGCCCACCATATATGCTTGTTAACTGTTACTTGTTCAAGTTGATGCTAAAGAGAGGTGGCATTTGACCTGCTTTATGTCTTTGTAACATAGTTTAGATGTAACATTTTCTTCAGTACTAATATTGTTTTATAATGATGACTTAACAATTTAAGTGTTGCTTGTTTAGAAATATATAGAGGGAAGAGAATTCACTGTAGGATACAGGGAAATTCCTCAGGATACCAACCTGTTACAGTCTCACCTTGAAAGACTGAGCTCTATGGCTGCACCAACAAAGCATACAGTAGTGTGTACAGTAAGTTTCCTCTTCAGCTGAGGTGTGGGAATTGTTTGTTAGGAATGGTGTGTATTGCATTTCTTTTAGGTAACCAGTTGATGGACCATCAGCAGCTTATGCCTGTTCTGAGAAGCAATGATGCAGAGAATCATGAAAGGAGAAACCATGTGAGAGTAAAAGGAGGCTGTGAAAATTTGGAGAAAGGTAATTTGGTGAGATTTTGGATTTTGTTCAGACTTAGTGTATGGCTCAGGATTTGGGAGGGGGAAAAGAAGAAGAGAAACTTCAGAAGGCCTGCCGGTGTTCTCAGAATGTGTAAAATGTGTTAGATGTTACAGTTGAATGTGGCAGCAAGGCTCTAGACTCAGAGATCCCAAAAGTTTCTTCCAGCACCCTATCATATAATTTAGGTATAATAGTACACTGAAAAAAGAGAGGGCTAACTAATAATCTAAAAGGAGGAAATGTTGATGAGATGTCAACTCTCAGCTGATATCTGGAGTGCTGTGTAGAGTTCTGGGCTCCCCAGTACAAGAGAAATGTGAAGCTACTAGAGAGAGTCCAGCGCAGAGCTATAAGCATGATCAGGGACCTGGAACATCTACCCTATGAGGACAGGCTGAGAGCACTGGGCCTGTTGAGCATGGAGAAGGCTGAGAGGGGATCTGATCAGGGTAACAGTGTGGTAGATCCACATCTCCCCTGTACTGGGGGGCCCAGAACTGGACGCAGTTCTAGCCAGGGCCAGCCTCACCAAGGCTGAGTAGAGGGACAGGATCAGCTCCCTCGACCTGCTGGCGGCACTCCTCTTAATGCACCCCAGGATCCCACTGGCCTTCTTGACTACCAGGGCACACTGCTGCTTCGTGGTCACCTTGTCATTCACCATGACGCCCAGGTCCTTCTCTGCAGAGCTGCTCTTTAGATGGTCAGTTCCCAGTAAGGAGGGAGTGAGGAGGATGGAGACGGCCTCTTTTCAGTGATGACCACCAATAGGAGTAGAGGAAATAGCCACAAACTGAAGCACCAAAAGTTCCCCAGGAGCTTCAGGAAAAAAGTGTTGACAGTGAGGTTGACAGAGCACTGGAACAGGTTGCCAAGAGAGGTTGTGGAGTCATCTTCTCTGGAGATCTTCAAAACCCGCTTGAATGCAGTCCTGTGCCACATGTTCTAGGTGACCCTACGTGTGCAGGGCGGTTGGACTAGATGATTTCTAAAAGTCCCTTCCAACCTTAAGCATTCTATGACTCTATTCTATGCATAGTGTTTCTAATACAACTTTTGTACAACTTTGGGGAAATAAAGCTTTTAGTTTTGAATCTATGGCAACCTTTACAAAAAAGTTTAAGGATAACAAATTAATTGACTTTGAGGTTTTTAAAAAAAATCCGGAGTGGTAAGTAGCAAAGTTGATCTGTCTCAATATACTGGTTGTTTTGGTAAGCTAAGATTGAATCTTTCATTTGTTTCTCCTATCAGTGAAGAAAAGGGACAATCAAAATGGGAAGAGAAATAAAACCAAAAATTATTTAAGAGTGGAATATTGCTGTCTTAATAAAGGAAGATTATATGAGGAATATTGTAGTTTTGTGGTATAATACCATCATTCATATTCAGTTCTGCTTTGAATCCTCAGTTCAAATGGCCACTGTGGTACTGCTGGAAAAAGAAAGTATTAGTCACCTGTGACAGCAAAGGAACAAAAATAACCAGAAACTTGTGTTTAGGAAGGTAGTATAATTAAGATAGGCAATGGTGAGTTATTCTAAAGATGTAGTTTTAAGTGGTTAATCACAGTTTAAATGCATATTGAGAAGAGTGCCTGTTGGGTCCTTCAACTTTTTATTTCCCCAGCCTTTGGGAGAAGAACAAATATCCACTGCTGAAGTAAATTCTGCCCAAGTTTCATCTCAAGTAGAATTCAACTTCATGTGTTCAAGACTAGATGTTCGGCAGTTAAAGAGGTTCGGAAATGCCCTTAACATTAGTATTTTGAATGAGCGACTAGGAGGTTGCTTGCTTGCTGTGCATTTTCCTTTCTGGATCATGATAGGGATTCAGTTTATTCCTTCACTGAGCAGTTTTGATATCAAACTTGGATGATTTGGGTCAGCCATTGGGACCAAACCTTGCATTTTAGGTGTTCTAGTACCTGACTTGTCCTAAGTATTTTTGCTGGTTTTTGCCGTCCTTTCCATGAGGAGGAAAGGGGATCGTAGAATCATAGAATCATAGAATGCCTAAGGTTGGAAGGGACCTCTAGAGGTCATCTAGTCCAACACCCCTGCACACG
>JAWLRI010000175.1:761661-775045 GCA_034781795.1 Crypturellus tataupa | reverse complement strand
TGTCCTTTTTTCCACATTCTGTATACCGCCTTCTTCTGCTTGAGCATTGCCACAAGCTCCTTGCTCATCCACGCAGGGATGCAACATAAAGATTTAAATCTATCAAAGTGAGACTAGATAGAATTACAGGTTACTGAAGTAAGGCAGAACACAGTAAGAATACTTTTATTTCTGATGCAGAGTCATAATGGACTTTTTTTTTTTTTTAATGTTATCTTACATGACAACATGACATTTGTTCTCAGCAGTTATATTTTCCAGAAAGATCATTAAAATTAATCTATTCTGATGCATCTTTCTTCTACTTTTCTGTTATTACAGATGAGCTGACTGGCATCCTTAAAAAATTGTCTCTTGAAAAGTATCAGCCTATTTTTGAAGAACAAGAGGTAAGTTTTTAAAATTATTTTCTAGTGTTATAGAAAACATTGTCCTGCAATTGTGACACACATTGCATCAGAATTTTGATACAGAATCTCAACTTTAGTATTTAAAGTTTTCAAACATATGGTTGCAGAGTACTTTGAAACTTGGACCAAATGGTAATGTATATGAAGAGGTCCACCTAAGTAGATAAATATGATACAATAAATCTGGCAATTGTATCCTTTGCAACCATGTGTTTGAAAAGAGACACTGTAAAAGTACATACAATACATACAATATTCTGAGAGTCCCAAATACTAAAAAGCAGATAAAGGAAAGAAATTGAGAGAAGAATCTTAGGGAGATCAAATTGATTATTCAAATATATAGGTATCTTTGTGAAGAGTATGTTTTGTATTGACTTTGCCTGTCAAAAAAACATACACGCATACAAAAAAAAAACCAGAAATATTTTCAATCTATTATCATAACTGAGTCATTAACAACAGATTTAAAACCCAGCAACAGAGTGGTAAAGTGGGTAGTATTTGGTGCTGACAATTCATTAAATGGTTTTCTGTGCATATTTACAATAAGTATATGCAGTCAAAGGAGAAAGGAGAAAATTTATGCTTAAAGAATTATGTGTGTCTCTTTTAGGTGGATATGGAAGCCTTTCTTACACTTACTGATGGTGATCTGAAAGAGCTGGGTATTAAAACTGATGGGTCAAGGCAGCAAATTCTGGCAGCTATTTCTGAACTGAATGCAGGAAAGGTATGTTCTGAAGTACTGTACTTAAACCGATTCAAGGTTCTCTTGTATTGCTAATTCAAAATGAAATTGAAAATTCAGTTGCAGATACAAAAGCCAAATTATATTTTCTTAGTAAATTATTTAATGTGTCTGATCAATGAAAAATACCTTCCTCCTTGCTTTTTCATTAACTTTCCTTGTTCAGTGACTGTATAGCTTTTTAACAGATTATTGTCAATTATATCAGAAGCTGATTGTAATATGACTGTTAGCCTTATAGTTACTGAATTGTAATTTCTGTGATTTTAAAAAAAATCTCATAGTCCAGCTCTAGAGTAAAAGATCCTTTTTATTTTCCCTAACATTTTTTTGATTTCTCTCTGATTAAATAAATAGCGTTTTTTTTTCATTCCTTACATCTTTCCTGCCTTTTAATTTTGTATTACATGTATAAATGAGATTAAAATGTCATACCTTTGACCAATGTCAAAAGCCATGCCCTTGTCAGAGGGGTTATGGCCTGGAGTGTATCTGTAATTAGACCTGCTGGTACTTCTCAGCTGCTTCTTTGGTTTCAAGATCCAATCTCTCCGACTTTGGAATCTCAGAGCACAAAACCCATAAAGGTAATAGCTCCCCAAAGTTGGGATCAACAGGAGCAAGTGATCATGCTAAAAATTAAGGAAGGTGAATGATTCTTCACCTGTGAAGTGTTGCGAAGAAATTTCAGAAAATACTTGGACTACTCTCTGAGAGAAAACATTGTAATGATTTGTTCCTGAACTATTAGGTCTATCTGTTGTTATTACTAATAGTGCACTATGAACGTCACTCTATATTTCCATTTTTGTTAACTCTTAATAAAGTAAATCTTAAAATAGAAATTTAAGAATGCTTTATTTTAATTTATATTGCTTTTGCAGGGACGAGAAAGACAGATTTTACAAGAAACTATACACAACTTCCACTCTTCCTTTGAGAGCAGTGTTAGTAACACACGACCTCCTGGCAATTCCCAGTGTAAGTAACACCTGAAACTATTCAAACACACGTGTAAATACTTATACTTAAGAAGTTTTTCTAGAAATTCAAATGGAATTTCCTGTGATTCAGTTTGTGAAAATCTTTCTGTCCATTTGCTCTTGTCCTCTCTCTGTTCACCACTGAAAAGAATCTGGCCTCTTTGCAAGAGATGTCAAGAGTTGCTGGACACCTGCCCTGAAGATTCTTGTATTCACTGATGAGGTCCCCTCTCTTTTCTGTAGACTAAACAGGCCCAGTTCTCTCAGCCTCTTCTCATAAGAGAAATGCTCCAGTCCCTTAATCATCTTCATATCCCTGCACTGGACTATCTCCAGTAATTTCACATCCCTCTTGTACTGGGAAGGCCAGAAATGGATACAGTACTCCAGATGTAGCCTCACTAGGATCAGTCAAGGGATCACCTCCCTTAGCCTGCTGGCAACCATCTTCCTGATGCAGCCCAGGATGCCTTTGGCCTTGGCCACAAGGGCTCATTGTTGGCTCATGGTTAGCTTGTTTTCCCATCAGGACTTCCAGGTCCTTTACTGCAGAGCCACTCTCCAGTCCTATCGCCCTACCCTGTACTGATGTATGGGGTTATTTCTCTGTAGGTGCAGGGCCCTGCATTTACCTTTGTTTAACTTCATGAGGTTCTTTTCCCCCAATTCTCCAACCTGTCCAGGTCTCTCTAAATGGCAGTAGAGCCTTATGGAGTATCAGCCACTCTTCCCAGTTTTGTATCCTCATTAACTGCTAAAAAAACAAATGTGACAAACATGTTAGCTAACTATTTTCTGAGTTAAGGATATGTACACATATTTGTGTCCTTTCTTCAAACTTTAGGGAAGATTTCAAGGTAAAATGGGTGTCTGTAGGTCCAGTGCCCCACCTACCATAACACTTTAATACTCATAGCTAAAAAAGAAAAGAAAATGGCCTATTATCTAGCAGAACTGAATAAATGCACCAAAAAAAGTGAAAGGTACTAAAAGTGAAAACTGTTGACTTTCCAGATACAAGATAAGGGAGAAGTTAATTATGGCAATGATGAAAAAGCATTATGATGTTATTCAGTTTGTGATAAATTTATTTTTTGTACTTATCCTGATCTTGCATTTTCTCTTTACATACTGACTGCATATTGCATGTTCATATGTGTTTACAGGTGCATACCTGCAGATGTCTAGGTTAATAAAAGAAATTAGAGTAACATGGAGGAGAATGATAAATGGTTCATATGTTTACTTTCCCTTTTCCTGCCTGAATTTAAAAGTACTTGTGGTAGAATAGAATAGAACACTAGAATAATGAGAATACTGAGAAGGTTTGCAGTAACAGATAACCTTTTCACGGGTGCATTTATTTGACTTTTCATATAATCTCCATACAGGAGAGGACTTAAAATGAGTAAAATGCAGTAAGGGGTTGAAATGTTAGAGTCTGGTGTAACAATGAGATTACAAAACCTGAGCCTTTTTGTGGAGTTGGTCTGTCGTTTTTATAATAAAACTGAGAGTCTAGGTGATTGCAGGTTGTCATTGTGGTGTTTTGTTTTATTTTTTCTTCCCCATTACAGCACCTGGCTGCTCTATAAAACCACAGGACACTGTTCCTTCTAAAAGGTAGATATTGGAAAAAGATCCTTTCTTACAATGAGGCTTGGGCTTAGTAAGTACAAGTGTACAAATGAAACTGAAAAATTAGTACTAACTGCACTCATAAAGAATGTTCAGGGACGTTTTGCAGTAATGTCTATAGTTCCAGTCCTACTAAACCACAAAAGAAAAATGAAATGAGATTGCTTATAAAGTCCAACCTAAGTGTTGAAATGTTTGGCACTTACTTTACTTGCTTACTTTACTTGCTTTCTTTACTTTAACCAAGTAAAAAGAGCAGAAGAATGAATAACCTTATTAGAAGATAACATACTTTTTCATTCTTATCTTTGGAGATGACCATAGATGATGAAACCATAGGAGACCTACATGGGTACACTCAAAAAGAAGAAAAACATGGAAGAAGTCAGTGAAAATCACCACAAATTACAAGGGCTTCTGTCTGTGCATATTGCTAAACTGAATATGTGTGTGGAGTTTCCTATGGGTATGAATAAAAGTCCACGTTTAAAATCTAATGGTTTTGTGAAAAAGGAATACAAAGGAAAGGTCATGTTGTGTTCTACATTAACTGAATTATGCTTTATCTGACCAGTATTAAGAGGTTAGAACAGCAGTAAAAGTAAATTTGAAATACTTATTTGTAAAAATAGCACTTTATTTAAACATAACCTGTCACCAATTTTTAAACAGAAATGGTGTTAAAATATTTTATATTGTTGATCTAATGTTTTGAGAATAAAACCATTTAACTGAGTTTGGCTTTTTTTGAATGGTAACACTGGCAGGTCATCACAATATTTATGTGGCTTTATTTTTATAGCAGAGTTTCAGAAACCATGGTTACTCTCTGGTTAAGACAATTAGAGCCTAGTAGTGCATGGAGGTCTCTGATGGTTATGTTATTAACATTTTGAATATTAATATCCATGTTTATGGTTATCCATGTATTTCCATGTTTAAAACAATTTTTGTTCCATTTTATTTTTCAGTGCTTTTTATCACGAGAGTTACCTATAGAGAATTATCTATAGCACCATCAACATTTAATGGATTTTATGCTTATGTTTAGCATGTTTTTATGGCTGAGGAAGACTAAGGCTAAAGATGAAATTGTGCTTTTCATGCACAATTATGCTTTAGGATTAAGTTCATTTTTCAGTTAAAGATGCGTAATTTATGCTTTTAAAACTTCAGATAGCTGTGACTAGAGATGCCTGACTAAAGCTGCATAGATACATAAAAATATGGGGTGAAAACATATGCTGTTTAAGGTGTTTGTCTTGTCCTTTCCAGAACAGCAATACAGACATTTTTAATTAACACATTTCAAAATGAGCACAGAAGTAATTGCAACTTTTTATAAGAGCTAGGAAACAGTTTGATACTAAAATAGAAAAACTGTGCATTGAGAATTGATGTGTCCCTGGAGCTGCAATATCAAGAAGGCTGTAGATGACAGTGGCAGAAACTATAGTTATATTGGGATATGAGTGGAGTAGTGTATGTTGCTCCTTTTTGAGGTAAAAACATGCAGTTCTGCCTTGGAGCCTCTGTGGATTTGAGTGACTTGAGAGATCCTAATCTCCTCATTGTACTTGAGCCAAATCGCCTTGCCTACTACTTTTGAAGTAGTGGCTAAGACCCAGGGGCCCTGGGACAACACCATTTCCCAGTGTAGATTTATGTATCTTTTTCTACAGTAAGCAATCCAAATAACTGAAATACCATGCAGTCTTATCAAGCCACCTATTAGAAAAGCCATAAGGAAATAGAGCTTCAGCTATTCGTGTTCTTAAGTGCCTTACTTAAAGCCTTATTTCTCTGAAAGGAGAAGAATCCACCTGCAAGAAATCAGGGATGAGGGGGAATCTTTTTCCTTTTAAAACAGGGCTGGTTGAGCTCCTTTTCAGTAGGACCCAGTGATAATTGATTGTGAAAAGCATTCAGCAAAGATGAGAAGTGCAGGTGAGAATTCCTTTTGCTGTCTTTGCCCAGAACACCTCAGTGACTTTCTGATTGGTAAGGTAGGGTCATGCTTCATTCTTCTTTCTGAATCTCTGTCACTGTGCAGAAAAGTTGCAAACCGTAGAAAAGTGTATCCAAAAAATGAACAGCAAAGAGATTTAAATTGAATACGAGTGTTGATTCTGTACAACAGCAGAAATATTTTTTAGACTGTCTTTACAAGTCTCAGCGATCTCTAAACAATTACATTTATAAATGTACAGAAGGTATGAAAATACACAACTTTGGAGTATGGAAACTTTTTATCTCTTCTACTGAACTTTTTTTTTTTTAAGATTGGTCTGTTCCTTCCATCTAACTCAGTTGCCATCATAAGTGAGGAAACAAAACAGGTTGCTCACCACAGCTGTTTTTTAAGGCCTCAAGAGGAATTAGGTTTGAGACAAACACCTACGTTTTGTGCCTGTGTATGGGATCTGACATGAGGAACTGGATAAACTTCATTATAGTCTGCAGAGATCTAGTCAGTGCAGTCATTGGGGCCTGAGAAGCTAATCACCTGAGCAGGGCCTTGACTCAGCTGTCTAAACATTTGGATGCTCTCAGGCATCCAAATACATCTGTAAGCAATGATAAAATGAAGGTTGTGATCACTTTGTTGCAGCCACCTTTTTTATTTGTCTTCCTTTTTAAATGGAAATATTTTGTTCTGTTTACCTCACAATTAAAAACTATTTGAGTTTTGTTCTCACTAGAAAAAGTAGTTTTTCTTCTAAATCAGTTAAGAATTATAGATTTTACTAAGATGTAGTTTTTAATTGTAGGATGTCTTGTGTTACTGAGGAGCACTGTTATTTGACAAGATGCTTTTATGAGAGTCTTGGAATTTTGCATTGCTTTTTACCTGCACTTTGAACACTAATCAAGATCAAATTTTAAAGAGTGACTTTGTTATTCGGAAATAATTGAAATAGTCATCTTTAGTATTTTTCATGCCTCAGCAAATGCGTCAGAAGCAAGTTAGATTCTCAGGGGAGCGACTTTGATTTCCAGAGTGAAAGAGAACATAAAAGTTCTTGCAAACAGATTTCTTTAATACGAAGATCACCTCAGTTCAGAGTTGCTCAGCTTGCCTGACTGTGACACTAATAGCCCCAAACTTGCCACTTCAAGATTTTAGTGTATTTCAAAGCCCTTATGGCAATACAAGGGTACATTTCCTGGGAACAAGCTTTCTCCATTAAACCTGAATGCTTTTCAGGTTTCTGCTATGGCTAAAGCTCATGTGGAATGCTGAATTTCCAGCCTTTCAGAAGTTTTTATTATTGAAATAAGCTGCTCATGCAGTGTCATCCTTGCCGTGCCACATGAAAGCATTCTTTCTAAGTAATTTTTGCCACCTGTCATTCCCAGCTTTCCAGTGTGAGTTAAAACTTGAGTTAGCTAACAGTCATAAAAACAAGAGGAAGTATAATTGCCATGCTCCCAAAACTACATCTATGCATTTTAGTTCTCCACTCAGTTCTCATTAGTAGATAGACTCAAGCATGTCTGACTGATCTTCAGAAGACTGTATCTTGACTGCCAAGAGTGACTAGTGCTATATTAGGACAGTATTCTTGAGGGTGATAAACAGATAAATGTGAATGTAGACAAAGCAGACCATTGCATGAGCTTCTTGAAAATGGTCTAAAATATGTGTTACATGGCTGTGGTTTTCAGTTACTCATAAGCTGCAGCACCACAGAACTAGAACTTGTAGAGATTTCAATTGTGCTGAGCTGCCCAACAAAATCACTTCTCACACAGAGCAGCTAGCAAAGTTGCAATGGATTGCATCATCATTGCTCTGCATTCAGTTGTTCTCAACAGATTTCTTCACATATGTTTCAGTTTCTGCCCACTGCCTCTTGTCCTGTCACTGGGCGCCAGTGTCACCATGCACTAGACTTTTGTTCTGTCACCTTTTCTCCTTTTCCATGAGGGTGTAGAGTTGGCTCATTTCAACTTTTTGCCACCAGGACCTCTAGGTCTTACTCTGCAGAGCCTCTTTCTAGATGGTCACCTCCCAACCTCCCTCTCCACCCCTGCAGTGTGAGGTTATTCCTGCCCAGGACTCTGCACTTCCCTTTGTTGAAATTCATGACATTGCCCATTTCTTCAGCCTGTCAAGGTTCCTCTGAATGTCAGCACAGCCTTCTGGTGTATCAGGCACTGCTCCCAGTTTTGTATCGCCTGCAAACTTGCTGATGGGCCACCATGAATGAAGGTGTTAAACAGGACTGAACATCCCCAGAGAAGTATTGCTGGTGACTCCAGCTGGACATCCCATCAGGTCCTTTAGAACTGTGTGTTTCATGTAGTGTGGTTAAAGGGTTTCAGTCAACCCTTGTCAACACTTCTTTGTGTCTTATTAGCATTATAGTAAGCCAACATCATAATGAAATGGTCAAGGTCTGCTTTAAAATCCTGAGACTTTGGTAAGCTTTGAATATCCTGAGAAAAACATAGTATATCCTGAACACCTTCTAGCATCACTCTTAACATTCATCACATTGACACATATAAAAAATCACAGAATCACAGAATGGTTGAGGTTGGAAGGGACCTCTAGAGACCACCTAGTCCAACCCCGCTGCTCCAGCAGGGACACCCAGAACATGTGGCACAGGGTGGCATCTAGGCGGGTTTGGAAGATCTCCAGAGAAGGAGACTCCACAACCTCTCTGGGCAGCCTGTTCCAGGGCTCTCTCACCCTCACAGTGAAGAAGTTCTTCCTCACATGGAGGTGGAACTTGTGTTTCAGCTTACACTGGTTACTCCTTGTGCTGTCACTGGCCACCACTGAGAAGAGCCTGGCCCCATCCTCTCTACAATCACCCCTCAGGTAAATTAAATATATTAAATAAATTCAAATAGATGCACAGTTAGGAAACTCGTTACTAGATTTAGAAACAGATAACAATACCTGAAAGAATAGAATGGCTCTTATTTTAGTTTAGTCACTGGTGTATTCCCTTGTTTCATCCAAATAGCATACTGTGAAATCATGCTGGCTATTAGTATGATTCAACCAGCCAGCAGTATCAGGTTGAATTCTCAGGTAAGTCAATTACTTAAGGCATTGTTTTCCACAATTAAAATAGACTTGCAGCCAAGACCTTCCTCATTTCCTTTTTTTTTTCAGAGTGTAAATGCATCTCTGAAATGTCCTGAAAATTTAACCTTGACAATCAATCAACAATATTGAATTATAACATGATTTATTGTCATTTTGTTGCCCACATTCAATGGACAGCAGTGTCCTCAAACTTATTTGTCCCTATTTGTGACAGCTACTAGATTTGAGGATTTTTGTGATTAAGCACTGATTAAAGATAGTAACTTTTTTTTTTCTGCTTTCTGCTTTTGGCAAATATGCTGCTGAGAAGGTCTAATAAAATACTGAAATGTCCTTTTATACCCTCCAATAAATAAGTGCAAAAGAAAGAGAGAGAAATATTGGTCTAATTCTTACTAGCCTAACTGCATGTCAGGACTAGGATGATTCATCTTGTTTAAAAATAAGTAGAGCAGATGTCCACTGTATCTTGATAGGATGGGAGGAAATCAGTAGACCAGACAGAACAGACAGCATTCTTTAATCTGCGATAACATGGAGCTGCTCATTAAAATCAGATTTTTTTTACACATTGCAAACTTGGCAAGAACACTCAAGGTCCATGTATCCTTAAGTGAACTGCCTTTACTGTAATACTCAAAATCATGCCCATAGGTCAAAAAGACCCTTGCCTAGGTGAAGACCCTTCCCTGAGTATATGTAATAGTGGGCACAAAGAGTAAGCAAAATTATAATTGTATGTAAATTACTATCTAATCAATCTAAGAGGAAAGTACTTGGGATAATTACTGCATGTGCATATGGTTCCAAAAGTATGGTCTCATACTGCATATTGTTTCAAAAGTTGGGGGTGTGTGCTCAATTTGTGGGAAACAACTGATCATGCGGCCTTGCGCAACTGCAAAGTAAACAAGCAATTATCTCTCCTACCTCTGTGATTAGTGACTCATTGTACACCACAGTTCATCTGCTTTTTGGATCTTTTTGGTGACCCGGGTGGGACCACTGTAGAAGACTTGCCCCCACATCTTTTGTTTGGGAACTCCATGAGCATCTTCCTCAGTCTGAGTGGATAAGCAACTCAAAGGTGCTACGCAACTTTTTAGTAAGAGATCTTGCATGCAGGGAATGGTTTAAGGTAGTGATCGATCTAGGGATATGATTCAGGGGCAATAATCCTTGGTGTAATATATTGCAAACTTTGTGCATGTTTGGACAGTGACAACTGGCGGATATGAAAGCAGGATTAGTAAGAATAGTATTTACAGGTAGAAATATGAGTAGTGTTATGAGAACAGGACAAGGGATGGGACAATCCAGAGGTACTCCATTGTTCTCCTTTAGGATGCACCCTGAAACACTGGGGAAGGTTTGGTGGGGATCTACCTAATGAGAAGGAAATTAAAGGAATATTGTACTCAGTGTTGGCCACAGTATGAACTGCATGAAGAAAAGGGGCCAGAAATGGAAAATTATAATACAATTTTGTAACAGGTATTTTTGCAGGAGACAGGATAAGTGGATAAGTGGGATGAAATCCCATGAATAGATTTGTTCTTTTCTTTGAAAAAGTCTCATGAAACAAAAAAGAAATATAGATTGTTGTTATCTTATTCAAAAGGGTTAGAAAGAAATGTAATTTTTGGTATCTGATTTGAATGTGTTGATGATGATAGAAGACAAAAACAAGGTGTCTTGGTGCTGTTTGACTTGTAGTAATGAGAAAAAAAATGTTTGAAAGAATGTTGAAAAATGGGTGATGAAGAAGAGGATGTGGTCTTCAAGGAAATTTGATTGTTGGTCTTCAAAGAAACTGCGTTGATGATAAAGGAAGTGATTTATCGAGTGACTTATGACTTGGGAGGAATCAGCTGGGTCATGCTGAAAAAATGCATAAAAAATGTATCAATCCTTTAAAATACTAAATGAAAATCATAATCCAGAATAGGATTTGCTAGTGTTTCAGAATACTTTACTTGTGCCCAGGTAAAAATGAATGATGCTGGATAAAGCTCGAGAAGAAAATGAGAGGCAAGATACTAGGGATGGACTGAACTATTTTATTTTGACCCAAGAACCAGACTGGGATCAAAACAGAGACGGGCATAGGTTAGTGTTTAATCAGTATCAGCAGTTAAATATTACATGGAATAAAGCATGGAGTGCTTAGACCTAAAAACATTGCAAAACTATATGAAGATGTACAAGGTAAGAGTAAGGATCTCTCTTCATTTTATGAGTGGTTATTGGAGACTGCTTGAAAATGGATAGACTTGGATCCCGAAGATGAAGCTAACAAGATAACCTTTACTACATTATTTGTGGGAGAATTAGCACCAGATATAAGGAAAAAACTTCAGAAAGTGGAGGATGTGTCTGAAATGTCAATATCTCAGATAATAAGGATTGCATATAAGGTAAAAACAGAGAAGAAGTAGAGAAAAAGCATAACGCTGCAATCTTGGCAGTTGCATTCACTCAGGTACAAATGCTCTCTTGGGGAAGAAGTTCTCTGAGGGGATGAGGGCAGGGGAAAAGACATGGAATAGGAGGGAATTGAATCTCACTAGAGAGATATCAATGTATACTCTGCAGGGAGAAGGGCCATTGGAAAAATGAATGTCCAAGGAGACTTGCTAAATAAATTAGGAACATAACTAACTTTTGATCAAAATGAAGTTTAAGTATATATATCACTGCATGGGAACATATGCCAGTTCTTGGGAAACACAGAGACATATGTTGCAGGAATTATCACAGACAAAGGATGCTGAAGATAAGGAAAAGCAAGTTGAAAACAACTCAACATCATGAGTGTAGTGAACCCTTTAGCTTGGGCAACTGAGAAAGCTGGGAAAACAAAATTAGCGGAACCATATTGTATTTAAAAGACACTTTCTTTTGTACCTGTTGGAAGAACAAAGTCAGAAGCTATTCACTTTTGAATGGGAAAGGTCCACAACAGGATGCAAAATGCGTCTGTGATGGGTCATGCTCACTCGAGGATTTAAGAATAGCCCTACTCTTTTTGGCAATATATTGGCAAAAACACCGGAGCAGCAGCAAGGTAAGAAGCCTAACAGTATGTATTATTGTTACAGGATGTGGATGATATCTCGGTAGTAGATAGAGTTGAGGAATGTAAAGAGGCAAATAGTAGTTTATGGAAATTTTGGGGACAGGCAGGATACAGAGGATAAAGGAAGGCACAACGTGCACAGAAAAAAAATGTAAAAAATGTACCTAGGATGTGAAATATTTCAGAGAGAAAGAGAGTTGGGAACAGAAAGAAAGGAGGTGGTATGTCAAATTGTCCTCCTCTTCCTTCCACCAAATCAAAGAAAGAACTCAGAGCATTTTGGGAGACGACCAAATGGTGTTGTCGATGGATACCTAATTTTGGATTAATTGCCAAACCACTGTATGTGGTTTGGCAATTAATGGCATCTCTTCCATGAGAATCATGGAAGGGCTCTGATGAATTAAAGGTTGCCCTTATGAGTGCTTCTGCCTTAGGTCTTCCAAACCTGACTAAACGATTTGAAATTCATGTGCTTGAGAAGGAACATCAGGCACCGGGAGTGCTAGCATAAACTTTGTGATGTGGCTTACTTTTCAAAACAACTGGATATGGTAATCTCTGGAGGGCCAGGATGCTTGAAGGTAGTGGCAATTGTTGTACTATTAATACATGAGGCACAAAAATTGACTTTGGCATGGAAATTTATGGTTTACATGCCACATGCAGTCATGGCAGCACTAGTCAGACAGGATACCATTGGCTGTCTCCAGGTAGGATGGTACAATACCTAGCAGTACTGCTCAAACAAGAGGATATAACCATGAAGGTATCCGGTCCTTTGAATCCAGCATCATTGCTACCTTTGTGTTAAGAGTAAGAATTGGTACATGATTACCTACAAACTACTGAACAGTGCATGCCAATCACTCAGAATTGAGAGATACTGTCTTACAAGATCCTGACTGGGAGCTATTTACTGATGAAAGCAATTTTGTGGAAAAAGGAGAACAAAAGGCTGGTTATGTGGTTGTCGCCTTAGAAGAAGAAAAAGAGACAAAATCACTGCCAGTACATTCATCAGCTCAGAAAGCTGAATTGATTGTTTTGACATGATCTCTGGAGTTATCATAAGGAAAGCAGGCCAAAATCTATGCTGACTCAAAATACACCTTTGGGGTAATACGTACACATGTGGCAATTTGAAAGGAAAGGGGATTGTTATCTTCACAAGGGAACCCTATAAAGTACGGTAAAGAAATTATGCGCTGCTTGAGGCAGTCAACAAACCTAAGAAAATAGGACAAACCAATGGAACTAGAGAAAATAGGAAAGTGGATGAAACTGCAAAAAGACTCCCATTGTCAACACCTACAGATGCCTTCGTTCCAGAGACAATCTTAAAAATTGAAGCCATTAAGTATACAGGGAAAAAAAGAAAAAAAGGGAAGGGAAGGGAAGGGAAGGGAAGGGAAGGGAAGGGAAGGGAAGGGAAGGGAAGGGAAGGGAAGGGAA
>JAWLRI010000175.1:673209-755827 GCA_034781795.1 Crypturellus tataupa | reverse complement strand
CTCCAGTAGATCGGTCCCCAGCCTGTACTGGTGTCTGGGGTTGTTTCTCCCCAGGTGCAGGACTGTGCACTTGGCCTGTTGAATTTCATGAGGTTTCTCTCCGCCCATGAAATCCTTCAATAACAAGTTGAACCACACAAATAGGATCTTATTTGGTAAACTTTTGAGTTTGAGAGACTGTTTTGTGTAGTATTTTGTGTGATAAATATGCTTCTACTTTTATGCTTCTTAGTCTGGAACATAATTATGGACACTAGACTTGGATTTACAAAAGAGTATACCTACTTTACTACAGGGTCTGGTGGAGATAGACACTCAAAGGTTATTTGTGTAGTTAAGTGGTATTGGAGTGCATGCCTTTCACTCAGAAATTAATTAAAACATAAACTGTAGGTAGGATTTCAGAGTCATGTCATAAACGGTCTTTTGAAGTGCTGGGTGAAAGCCCTTCCTTTGTCGTTAATTTAGCATTTTTTTTCCCTAAATTGAACCTGTCATCACAGATCAAATCCTAAAAGGACTAGGGGACATAGGGTGTGTTCCAAGTAAGCTAATAAAAATCAGTTTATTTCCATAAGTCATTAGCATCCGGCATCTGTGCTTTTAATGAGGTGAAATGAAAAGTCTTGTAAACTAATTTGAACAAACTACACTGTATCTCAAATATCAATTAGATCCTGAAAGGTTTTTTTGCAAGGTGCTTTTGTACCTTGCAAACATTGAGAGATTCTGAAAGAATCTGAAAGAAGCTTTCATCTTAAAAAGGACACTTGAGAACTGCGCAATAGATCTTGACAAGATTCACATGTGAATGGCCAAGAGATAAGTGTTGTATTGTTTTACAGTGGAAGGTGGTATAAATACTCCACTCTGAATCTAGGTTTAAACAAAGCTTACCTGATCAATAAAACATAATGGAACCTGACTGTTTTACATTCTGTTTTGTAAATGAGGTTTCATAAAACACCTTTATTTCCAATTCTTCTCTGAAAAACCTCTCGAGAGAAATCAGGTTCTGTTCGATAAAGAGAACATTTTATGCAGCTTTAAGAGCTGGAATACCTGCCTCAGAAGTGTGTTAAGCAGGATGGCCCCATGCCACCATCAGTGGAATAGTCTCTTCTCTTTTATTACTAGTATTACAGGTTTAAATTAAAATCTGCCTGAAGCCACAGATGGAGTCTCAGCTCCTTGCTGTCTGAATAAGAATACAAATCAAAACTGGCACTTTCCTCAGAAAGCCACTTTGAAGATTAGCTGTCCACTTGGAGTGAGTGAAGCCTTTGACTTAAGAAGATTCCCATGCTGCAGGCGCTTCTAGTCTTGGAATGCCCTCATGCACCTTAAAGCAAGAGAGTTCTGCAGTAGCTGCTGAGGTGCTTATGTGTAAATTACAGCAGAGAAAAAGACAAAGAAAAACATGTAGGTAAATGGTTGCCCCCCTTTTTTTTTGTAAGCAAGGTTCTTCTCACATATGAGAATTTTAATCTCTGTTACATGAGTTTAAATGGATTTAAATAACACAATATCTGTTTGACTGTGTGATAAAATAGAGGCCTTATTTTTTCCAGTAAAGGCAGTATATTTGAATAGATTATGCAATGAAAAAGGCATTAAAAATTTTATATATATATATATATAAAATTTATCTAGGCCTGCAAACATTTGGAAACTGTTTAAGGTACCAAAATATGCAGATAGATGTTTCAAGAGATTATGAAATACATCATATGCCTTCAAAATCAGTGAGTAAGTCAGGAAATGCTGCCTCGGCCTTGCCTGTTTTGGTGATATCCACAGTACAAGAATCATGAATGATTTAGTCAGATATAGTCATGGCCAAAATAACTGCCTGGAGAGCAAGTACTTTCCAAGGAGCTTGTGTAATATTAACAGTGGTAAGAGTGATAGTAAATATGCTGTGTTATTATTTCAGATATGAAGACAGATTAAGTAAAGAATTATATTCTGTCTTCACCACTGAATAGCTGGATCAAAACGTATTAAAATGAAGTGAGGAAAAGGACAGCACAAAGGGAGGGCAACAGCTTGAGAGACTACATTTCTCAGGCAAGCATCTCCTGCCAGAGCTTTCATTGTCTCATTCTGAATTTGCTTCCAGTAAGTACTCAATAAAGAGTATTGAAACAGTAAAGAAATAGATGTAACTACTACTGTCAGAATAAGAGTAAAAATCAAGAGGCAAAAAGAGGGATCAGAGGGAAGAGATGGTTATTTCTAGGGAGGTCTTGGCTTTGTATCACGAATTCTTACCTGTTGTAGCCAGTTACCAGAACCACTGCAAATCCTTCCCAAGATGCTGATGAAGCTGCTGTTCACTGTCACTGATGCAAGTCCAGGATTCTGAAGTAACCTGGAGGCAGGCCAGAAGTCCGTATCTTCACTCCTTGCATTTATGTCTTGATACTACTTACAAACAGCAATGTAGTCTGGGTTTTCATAATGAAGAAAAGGTATGGAAACTGACACCAAAAGGGTATTACTGTATCAATATTAATACAGGAGCACTGGAGCTATATCAGTTTGCAGTCCATTGTAAAGAGGGTCTCTGCCAGCCAGATAAAACAGTTACGTACATATGGGGGCATATCTGAATTCTGCAGTAACTAAGTTTAAACATATGCCTCAACTGCGTCGAGCAGGGAGTGCAGTAGTAAGCATTCTGGAATGTTGTGGCACAAAAGGCTCGAGGAGCCTTGCTGCACTGATTTACGAAGTCGGTAGGTCCTTGCTCCTCAATGTGTTAGCCAAAAATGATCTTTCTTTAGGGATGGGAAAGTCGAAAAAAGTTAACATTATGTGTCCAGACCCTTTTTATCTGGCTATAAATATCCATGGATGTTAGCATAGTTTGTGTGTATGTATGTTTCCAGTTACTATTGAAGGGAACATTGCTGCAGTGTAAGCATTTTCATCTATTACCTTTCAGGTAAGTCCAAGAAAATTAATTAGTTCCAGAGCATTGAAAACATTGCCAAATCATTCAGTATTCAATGCACATAATAAACCCTGACCTATTCTTATGCTAGAAGTGAAGTTCTGGGAGAGTATTTTGGCAGTCCTCATTTACCTGGATTCATTATCATTTTAATTAAATAAGATTTTTGGTTGTGATGTTAATTTATATATATATATATATATATGCATATGTGTGTATATATATATATATATATATATGTATATATATCATTTGTAGTATGGTTATATTTGGAAGAATTGAAGGCTTTTGGTATATCCAGTAAACATGCCATGAATTGATTTTATATGTGAAATGGTCCAAATACGATTGCAAATATGAACAAAATCACTAAAGCATTTTCTATTCCATATGACTGACTGAGCTGAATTGGCTATCACTGTGCCTGATGACTGAAGCTTCTGCTTTGCATCTTATATTTTTTCAAAGCATAATGCAGTTTCTATTTCCCTGTTGTTATGATTGTATGAGACAATTCCTAGCTTCAGAAAAGGCAGCAGCAAGTCAGGGCATTAAAATTAAAGGGAAGAAATCTACACAAACCACTTAAGCACACTCATTATTATGGCCCTTGCTACCTCGGGCCACTGGAGAACTTATAATTTAGTCAACATTATGCAGTTTGAAGTGTTTTATGTTCTGCATGGGAGCAGGCTGCAATTCAAATATCAGTGGCCATGAAAAATATGCACATACGTTTAGTATGAAAATCTCCAAGGGCATAACAGAAGAGACGGGCACATGTCGCTGCAGTGTGATGGAGAATTTCTGTGAATTAATCATTTGGACATAGTTTATCACCATTTTATATTTTGCCAGAGACACTTCCTTGCCATTTGCTAGGAAAACTTATTATATATGCACATCTTAGAAAGATAATAAGGCCAAAGCCTTTGATGCTTAAAGGCAACAGGCTTTGTTAGATTCTGTTATGACACAGACAACTTTTCCACTGACAGCACCATTCAGATAACAAGAGTAATTGCTTATTTTATCGAGTTTAGGGAATTGTGCTCTATTCTCCCTTTTTGCCTATTACATCAGCTATTATGACCCATCTTCTGTCATAATTTAGGGGGAGTGGAGTATGTGAATTTTGAAAGTATTTCTTGAAAGAATAGAGTGCCGTATTTACACATTTCTGTCATTCTCTCAAAATGCAAATAATTTAATGTATTCCTTACAAAGAAAAACGACAGCATGTGTGTGTGCATCTGTGGCTAGGTGTTTGTGTATATTGTCTCTAGTTGGCAGAGGAATGAAAAGCATTTACTTAGTTATTTCTCTACAATACCCTCTTCTGACTAGAGACAATTTAGTTGCCTTTAAATTTTATTCGCCATCAAAAGATCTTAAAACCCAAACTGTCAGCAGGATTCAATATCTCAGAATGTTCCTATGTTGTGTAATTTTATTACATAGAGTGACCAATAACCATTTTTTTTTACCTTTGAAATTGCCAGAGGTTGGCTTCTTAATAATACAAAACAATTGTGAGTTAAATGAAAATGAAATAAAATTATACATATTTTGCTATTTAAAATTACAACCATTATCCAGATGGTAGCAAAATATAGTCACTAGTTCTAAGCAAATTCTGTCTGGTCTTCTCTTGAAATTAAAACTTGTGATTTTTTTTCCTGAAATGTGAAAGTGCGTCTTTGCATTTCTGGAACACTATGCACTAGGAAAGAAACTAAGACTTAAAATGCTTGAATCTTTTCTTCACTAGCACTTGTTTTTCTGATTCAGGTGACCGTCCTGATAGATTGTGTGAACTCATTCACTGCTGTCAACTGGGTAGGCTAGATGCCAACTTCATTTCCCTGATGCTTGTTCTACTTTGTTTTTCATGAAATGGTCTTGTTAATACACCCCCCTTTATGCTTGTCATATTCAAGTGTGCAACCAGATTCTTAGTTTTTCAGGAACATTTTCATCATCCTCTGAATTCACTCAACAAGACCAATAACAAATGAGGGCTTCCCATCTATGGAATGGAGTTTAACAATGAATTTTCCACAACAGACATTCACGTTTTTGCCTTGTGGATGGCAGAGAGGACAAAACTATGTTCTGTCTCTTTGTGGAGCAGCTGGCAAGATAAGGCAGTGTCTGGATAAATGTGCTCTGCTCTGATTAACTCCACTGAGGGGCTATTATCCTGGTCGAGGTTCGTTACTATTACAACTACACTTTTACTCAGGACCATACCTACTATCTTTGCTTAGTATTCTTTTTTTATAGACCTCATTTGGACCTACTTGTTTATGCTAAAATGTATTCTGTTTTGTTTGATGCTTTTATAATTTCTAACTCCTGAGCCATGAGTAAGATCAACATCTCTGTTGATTCTATTCTTGGCAAGACTAATAAGATTTAGCCACTGTATATTCAAACAGTTATATGAAAGGGAGGGAAAGAGGACAACAATTTGATATTTTCTTTTACAGACAGTCTTTTTCTATATTTCTTTATAGGAAAATCACTTAGGTTTGTTCCTTGTTCCTTGACATTTGTCACCTCTGAGACCACTTTAGCAGCATGGCTGTTGGGTCAAGAATGTGTTGAGATTCATGGGTAGGTTTTTGCTGTCTCCTAAACGCTGTCCTACTGCTGCTCTTGAGTCTATTATATGCAGGTTCACAGTCTGCTCTTGAGTCTATTATATGCAGGTTCACAGTCTGTGGTCTTGTTCTGGCTGCACTGAGGCTTGGACTTTGGGTTGCCCAGCTGTCTAGCATCTAGATATGCCTACATAATGAGTCTGACATGCAAGTCATGTCAAACCTACCATGCGTGCCAGCACGTGTGTGCTGCAAATCTAACATGGTAAATTCACTGAATTTGAAGTGTAGGCCTTGAAGGTGTGCGTTAAGTCCAGGACATGTTGTGCATGCACTGTGGTCATCTGTACAGGAGTCTTGAGCATAAAGCAAATAGTGAAAGCTCCTCTATGTGCCCTGACCAGCTGTCTAGGACAAATATCCAAATTCCTTCTCACTGCTTCATGTAGACCAAGAGGTCATATCTGGGGAAGCTCAGACACATGACAGCTCTTACACAAGTAACCTACACGAGATGAGTCTGACAGCTATTCTTCAAGAATGATGGACCTATCTTTTGATGATTCACTGTACTGAGGCCAAATTGTATTTGACATGGTATGTTTCTTGAAAGCGCTCTGAAATATTTTCTGTGGCAAACAATCTGTATAATATTACTGGCTCCAGTGCTTAAACTCTGAGTAGTCCAATAACTCAAGTAGTATAAGGAAATGGTATCACTAACTTTTTAGGTTTGCTAAATGTTCTTCATGGCTGCTGTATAAGTATGTCGTTTTACAGCAGAGCTACTTCAAGATTGTCTGAGGCTTACTTGATGCTTTACTGCAGCTACTGTTGAGTTGCTTGAAGTTATTTGGAGAATATGTCTTAATGCCTAATGTGCCCCTCCTTCCCACTACAGACCCAAGTCTGTCTCTCCTCCTTTCATGTTTCTTCTGATCCATTCTCCTTCCTGTATGTTACTATTGTTGGCAGTGAGAATGATAGTAAATGAGTGTTCATTTAAGTAAAGAAGCATTGGAGCTTCTGGAGTTGCTCTTCCTGGGTCACAGAGAGGTGAGCAGGACAGAATGTTGATTAAGAGTACAGGACAATATTGCCCTTTGCAATAGTTCTGTGATGCTGAACAGTGTTTCAGAGAAACGACAGCCTATGATGTTTTTCTTTCTGGTGTTTTAAAAATTCTTCTGTTTAGAAGCAGCAGTTGGTGAGTATATTTTGAACAGAAGCCACTGACAGTTTATTGATTTTTCTGGATTGCCACATCCTTTCTAGTTCATGTTACTGAAATCTCCCTGTCTGAAATGGATTCTCACTTGTTCACTCCATTTGTCTCTTTGTTGCCCTGTTTTTCAGTGTTATTTTATTCTGTATTGGTTTGGACATGGCTCCAAACTAATTTATTGTCTCACAGTTGCAAGTTTAGCATTATATATTGCTGTTTCTTCCTGTCTCCAAATTAACTAATTATAAATGCTCTGAAAGGTGGAAACATACAGGTCACTTACTTAACGTGAATAAAAGGACTGTGGACCAGCAGAGAATAAGGCCTAACAGAGCAGAAAGTCCATGGCCTAACTGTTGCTTAATTGATATATATTAATAACAGAAAATGCAAAGACAGCAGAAATTGCAGGTAAGGGCACACAAGATCAAAAAGGATAAACAAGGGTAATACACAAGTTATTTTACATCGGGTTTTTTTTTTTTTTTTTTTTTTGCTTGTGACAAAGTATGAACACAAGCTAAAATTGCAAGAGCAAATAACCCCAGAGCATGGCCAGTTATACTTAGCTGGCATTAAGGTAATGTCATGTAGAGACAGAATATTTGTGGTTAGCTAAAGTGACAGAGATACAGCTGCACTGATATTAATCCTGTATTAATCTTGTAAAGAAGTGGGATTTAAAGAAATAGAAGTCTTTAGCAGGGATGTACCTGATTCCGCTGCATAGACCAATTTTCTCTTTTTAGGTACTAAGTGAACTTGATATTCTGATTTTGTTGTTGATAACTTGGTTAAGTAGAGACATAAGCCTTACTGATAATTTATCCGTGAGTCTTACAATTTTATTTGCAATCCATGTATCAGCTCTTAAATTCTTCTGTTCATTACAGCTCATAGGTCGGGAGGTTTACTGATATTTTAATAGCTGGCCAGTAATTCAGTGTGTTTATTAAAGATGCAACTTCTGGCTAAATATCTTTCCACAGAAATATGAAAGGGATATAATATGATTTCATAAACCATGGTTCGAACTTAGGTAAGGATGAAACTTATGCTTAAAGTTCTGTGGGTACTTTCCTGAGATAGCAGTTGAAGATTTATAAATCTATTGAACAGATTTTAAAAACATACCTGTTTTTAAAGAGAGCATTACTGATTAGTATAATTCCATTCTGCAGAGGGCCCTAGTATATATACATATATTTAATATTTTAGTGAACAGAATTAGAATTATTTATTACACAGTCACGACCAATTAAAAAGAAGAATGGGAGAGGTGAATCGTGTAGTAAATAACTGTTATTCAGGATTTCTACAACATTTGCTTTTTTTCTGAGATATAAGCATGGAAAATATTAAAATTTAAAGTAATTTGCTGTAAAAATAGGCTTGGTTGAATCTGCCTGTAGATTGTCAACCCCTGCAATTTATGTGATACTACTATGTGGTATACAAATCAATTAGAAATGTAAGGTATTTGCAAGCTCTAGATTTTATTTTTTTGGCAAGGTATAATAAATTGACCTTGAGAAGAGAGCTGCTGTGTTTGAACCTGAACAACAAACAGTAAGCTTTTGTTCTTTACTAGTAGCTAATAACATCCCATTCTATTTTCATATCTTAAATTCTTGGGTGAGAAAAGAAAAATGAACAGCATTTCCATGGATTGGAATTGTTTCCAGTGATATAGGGGAAGAAATCAACATCCTTGAGGTATTTTTTGCTTTGACTTATGTCTGTTTTCCATTTCCATCCATGTCACTGTGCCTTTGGATCTTTTACCTAGTGACAGACACACTCTCCAGAGTTTAAAAACTGTCTGCATCATAGTTCTTTGAACATCCACCTGCTGTTTGCCCCATATCTCTTGTTTTCTGTATTATTGAATTTTTAGTTATTGTATTACTCAATTATTGTAAGACTAATGACGAATCCCAAGTTGTGTCTCCTCCTCTTCTCCCTTCCCCACCCCCACTCTGAAAATACAGTGCTAAAATGTGATTTTCTTTTAGCATGGCAAAGGTTTCAGGCGACTAGTGTCATTCAGTGTCATTCAGGCAGCTGTATTCCTCTATTTGCTACATTTTTAGTAGTTGTCTGCTAGCCACCTGCTTCTTCACAGGGTGAAGGGAAGGAGTTTTTTCTCTGGGCTGTGTAAGCCACAGACACAGACAGACAGGAGGTTATGTTTCTGTACATTACTCCTGGAGAACACATAGAGCAGCTGCAAAATATTAAGGAGAAACAATCAGGAGTCTGCAAATTGACTGGATCTTCTGGAGGAACCATCCATTTGGAATGAGAAAATTACTTATCTTGCATCCCCCCTCTACAAGATAGCCAAGCAAGGTGTCGCTGGTGCATGTCTTGCAAATGAAGCACTTACTTGAAAACTGAATATTTACATGGTTATTGAGCAGTGATAATACATTGTTGATTTTTTTTGCTTCCAGTCGTACAGACTGAGCTAGTGTTATGCTACGTGTTTAATGTATGCATCAAAAAAAGAATTTGAAAACCAACTCAAATACTACAAATAAAAAATACAATATAAAATAAATCTGTGCTTTAATGTTCCTTGGTTTTGTTTATAGTAAAACATCTCAACCTGAAAAACAACATAATATAGTGTAATATAACTGTAATAATCAAATCTAATGCATTAGCAATGCTTTCAGGTTATCTAGTTAAAGCATACCAATATCACAGAGACTACATCCCTGTTACGTGTTGCCGAACTTTTAGTTGTTGGTACATACAGATTAAATCACAATAACTTGCAAGAAAAATAAGCATACAGGAGTATTAAAGAATTAGGTTAGTAGCTTTAGAGTGGATAGCTTGCTTGGAGGCCCAAACTGCCTAGTGGACAAAGTTTGCTTGTTCATGGAAAACTACTACTTTCCTTGTGCTTAGAGTGCTTATTTATGTTTCTTACATGACATTTTATATTCCAAAGTGAGTGAGCTGCATGCAGTGTAATCCTGTTGCAGTCATCTCATTATTGGAGTTTTTATGTGAGAGTGAAGCAGATCGTGTAAGGCAGAATTTTTATTTTATTGACTTTAGTAGATATTAGCTTATACACTTAGTAATAAGTTCACTATCATAAAAACTCAAAACAGAGGAAACAACAAAGAAAAGCCTGGGAATTAAATGTTAGTCACTGCTTCCCTGACTCCAGATAAAAGACCCATTGAGTGGTGCATGTTAGCCATTCAAATTTCATAAAAACCTTAGGTAAAGAAGGTAAGGAGACCTGTGAGGCTATCACCCAGCCTGCATTGACTGTGTAGCAAAAAAGAGATGTGCTTTTCTCAGGACTGTCAAACTGGTGTTATTCATAAGCAATAAACTCATACAAATTAATTTTAAGAGAATAAGAAAAAAAAAAAGACTGTAAGGAAGAAAAAAAAAAGAGAAAGCAAGATGTATTTTTTTCCTGATATTTAATGAAGCACTGTGAATTTCTGGCTCTTTGGGAAAGGCGTATTACTAAGAGTCATTAATGGAACCTGGGCTTAAAATACATTCAGTTGAACAGCTGAGTGAAGAAATGTCTATGTAAAACTTAATGTTTTCCTTTTTGTGAATATTTTAGAATCCTCAAAAAAATAGAAGAAAAAAAATCAATGTTGCTTTTCTTTTTACCATTTGCTTAAAAAAGATTTTCACTTGCTAATTTCCAGAAGGTCACCTCTGAGATGTACAAGATAGCCCTTCATTTAGGTCTCCTCTTACATTCATATTTAACTTTCTTTCATTCTGTGGCCTTTATTAGTTGAACTCAAGGAGCTTGTAGCACATTTTAAACAGCAGCACTGGGAGGATGTAAATGCAGAATAATGTATCAGGACTCAAATTTGCATGGTCAAGTGTCAAAAAAATTAGGCTTTCTCCAGAACCATGTCAAGAAAAATAACGTAAGTGGCCAGCTCAACAGCAGGCATGCCATTATCAGTTAGTTCAACCTGTCATCACTGACTAGGAGTGGAAGCAATGGTCATTAGATAGGGAAGGTTACACTTATTTTTATTTTATTTAATATATTTTACACCACCTGACACTATTTCACTGAACACCACAATGTTATGGTTTCTTCCTTGTCGTGAAAGTGGGATGTGCAGGTGAGATAGAAAAGAAGGACATTTATAATCATCTACTGTCAGCTGAAGAGGGGAAGAATTGCATTGCCTGCTGGGTAAATACTCATTTAGAGTAATCACTTTATTTCAGCCCTGTAATGACATTAAGAAGCTTGGAATATAGGGAATTACACGAGTCAGAACAAATAATTGAATATTCCACTGCTGGGCAATACAGCGCAAGTCTGACTTAATGTCATGCCATCCCTGAAGCCAGCACAAGCATGCAATTAGATAATAAGCTTAAACAGCATAAAATTGGCACTACTAGTAAAAAAAATACACTATTAATTGTTAAGTTTTCTCCTGCTTATAGCTTTCATGAAACAAAAGTATTTTATGTGTCTTTTTATTCAAACAAGGAAAGGTTTCAGTAAGTTTGACAGAAAATGGGAATCTCTAAGAAGAAAAAGGGGAAAAATCAGAATTCAGGAAGTGGAAGGATATCAACAAGAAAAAAAAATGAAACATTTGCTTGAGAAAAGGATGAGAATTCTAAATTATTCAATATATGATATTAAGTGCTATCATATCCAAAAGGGATATGTGCTATTCATATCCCAAGGGAAAGGTCCATTCTTTTCCTATTTTCTTCAGTTATTTTGTCAATTCACTTTTCTTCTGCAGATATTGTTGCCCACACACATGTTCATTCAGGTAGGAATCAACTTGTGATCTCACAATTTTGAGCATTTTTTTTAGTTACTCGTTGCTCTTAGAATGTGGTTAATAATTCAGAAGGTTTTTTTTTTTCATAGAAATATGCCAAAGCATCCAAAACTGACCAACAAGAAGGAGACAGCTGCCCTATATACATTGAACAATTTGGTAGCAGCTACTGCAAACAGCACAGTTCCTCAAGAATAGTGCCTGTTTAAGTGAAGACGGATGGCAGAAAAATGTTGGAGTCAGAGTGTAAACAAAAAAAGCAATGTCTTCTCTATCACATGCCTAGATTAGCTCCAGAAAGAACAGTCTTACTCAAAAGATGCACATTAAATTTCAAATACTTGAAGCAGCCATAGTGGAGGATATAGTGGAGAATTCTCATTTACTATAAAGATGAAAGGATTAGGCCCTCTTAAAAAAAACACTTGTTCTGGATCTTAATCATCACTTAATCATCACAATGATGCTATTTCAACAGTTCAGTAATAACTAAAACAATAACTGATCATCTTTTTCTCAACGGTCTTTTCAGCCCAGCATTGGCTCTCTGTGGAAACTTAAATAACATATTTGCTTCAAGAACATAGTGGAGCTAAGAAAGAACACTCTTTTCGAGAGCAAAAATTTGGGGAAGCACAGCCCCTACATGGCAGTTCAGGTTAGTGGGAAGGATACTTCTTGAAAAGCAGAGAGTGGAACTCAAGTTAAAGTGGAATTATGTGTTTTGATTGCTGAAACTTTGCATGTCTCGCCAAGAGAGAGCTCTGAGATTTGTCATGTTGATCTCTTGCTTCTATTTCCTTAAAAAAAAAGAACAGAATGGTCCCACCTCTTGCTTTCCCACAGATAAGGCTTTCTGGGTGATTGTACTTCAAATTGTCAGTGAAAACATGACCCATGGTAAACACTGACAAGCTGGCTTGAAGAAAAGTCAAATATAAATTACCAACTGCAGGGTCAGGTGAAATATCTGCTATAAAAGGATGTAATTGACCCTTGGATGGAAACTGGGCTTTTGGTTCCAGTAACAGTGTAACATGTGAATTATGTGGAGCTTTTCTGAAGGAGATGTTGAGTGCATTTCTACTAATTTGTAATACAATTTTGATTAGATTACGTTATGACTTTTACTCAATGACAGAGTTGGGTTTGCAAGTGACTTATTGAATAATATGTAGCTGACTAAACCAACATTAACATTTAAAATGGTATCAATTAGTATCAACAGTGCAAACATTCATATTCATTAGCTATAAATTTTCTATTTCTTTGTAGGTATATTCATTCAAAGAATGCAGTATTTTTAGCGTGTTGGTGCTATACTTGTATTTGTCAGGACTTTATATTATTATGCTGAATCAGTTGTTTCACAGTGGAACTGCATTAGCATCTTTGAAGAGGCAGCTAACAGTGTTAATTTATACCAGAGTATGAATTCGTAGAAGGTATTTATAAGTAGCATAAGTAGGAATTACCTATTGAGAAAATGTTAATGAATATGAGCACTATTTCTGTGTCAAATCCTAAGGATTTGTCAGGTCTTTATTTGCAACTGCTCTGCTCTGCTCTGGAAATTTGGCACCCTGGATTTAAAGTCAATGCTGATATAGTGCAACTGTGTGATGGTGAAAGGAGTTGTATGAGAAAGAGCTGTGAGAAGTCTCTTGGGAGTTTGCTTGCCTTCTGCCTGGGAGTTCTGTTTAAGCCCAAATCCTTGCCCTTGGTTGTTGCCGGACAGTTGTGGCAGCTATGTTGGCCACATACCAAAGTGCGTACCCCACTGAGCCAGACACCGGCTTTTTGACTTAACTGCCTGGCTTGGTTGTGGACTAGCCCCATCAGTACAGGCTTGTCTGGCAGTCTAGACTCTTTGTTGATTACTATCTCTGGACCTGCTTTGTTATTTTTCATATTTATGCACTATAAAGCTGCACCCTTGTTGGTGATGCCTCTGCCTGCCTTGCTATCACCCTCATCTCCCAGCTCCACTATCCTTATGAAGTAGCCATCCCTTACTGTTTACTGAATATTGCCTTGGAGCTTAGTGTAGCTAAGAGTTCATACATGTGAACACATACATTTGAGTTCGTATGAGCTGCCTAAAGGCCACAGAGCTGGCCTTTGGGCAGTGCAGAACCTTTTCCCCTACCTTATTGCTTGCACTCAGGCCCCTGGTAGAATTTCAGGAATCCTTCACAAAATAGCTATGTAAGTTTGACATTGACCAGCTAGTGTCTCTCTATTCAAAATGGTAAGATAAATACACCTAGATCATTCCTTATAGGTATATGTGTAACACGTTCTTCAAAATCTTCAGTGACTGAAATTCTGCAGTCTTCCAGTTTACTTTGTCTGCTGTGGAACAATCCTTAAAGCTGCAGTACTCCCCCAAGACCTAACCTAAATCTTTTCTGCTAACATTTTCTTTTCTGCTAACACTGAAGCTGAATAGTTTTTGTGCCTCTGACACTGAATATGAGAGAATATTGATAATCTTGTTTCACTACATATCTTGAAATATTTTAGAGAGTCTGCACAGCATTTTTTTTCCTACACTAAGCAAACATAATTCCTTCAACCTGTCTTCACAGGCCATATCCCCAAACGTATCGCCATTCTTGTTCTTGACACATTCTCTCCTTTTTCTGTCTTTTTTGAAGCATGGTGTCTGAAATTGGCCACTACATTCCAGCCAAAGCTGATTGGATACATACTGGAAAGGTCATTTGGGGCATACACAGAGCCATCCTAGTAATGTAAAATAAGATTTTATTTTACAGCAACATCATCACAGTCTTGACTCTGTTTATGGACCATAGTAACTCCTCACTTCTCAAACTGTGCAGTTATTCTGTACATCATATTATGAAGTTCATTTCTTCTTCAGAGCACAGATTTTGGTATTTGCTTGTTGAAGTTCTTCCTAACTTACTAGGTTTATATTGAATATTATTGTTATCTTCCTCAGTGATGTGAGGTATTCCAGACAAATGATGTTGGCAAACTGGTAAATGCCTCTGTCAAGTACCACTGATATCCCTAAAGTGCTTGTTTTCTACCAACTGAGTAATTTAGTCTGCACTGCCTTTTCTAATTCACTTAGTAAACTATAATGATATAGTAACCATTGAATCACAGAATAAGTTAGAGGGGGAGATCATTTAGTCCAACTTTCCCACTTAAGCAGGGTCACCTAGGACAGACTGTTCAGGACCTTGTCCAGTCAGGTTTGAATGTCTCCAAGGATGGGCACTGCACAACCTCTCTGGGCAATCTGTTCCAATGTTCAAAGAACCTAACGACAAAAAAGTGTTTTCTTATGCTCAGATGGGATTCCCTGTGTTTCATTTCAGTGATATCACTGGATGCTACTGAGAAGAGTCTTGCTTCCTCTTATTTATTCTGTCCTATCAATATGCATTGATAAGGTCCCCAATGAGCCTCAGCTTCTCCAGGTGAAACAATTGCAGCTGCATACGAGAGATGTTCGTTATCCAGATGATAATCTTTGTAGCATTTTGTGGGACTTGCTGTAGTAAATCCATGTCTTTCTCGTACTGGGGAAACTCACCACTCCAGATTCCAGATGTGACCTCACTGAGGCTGAGCTGTGGCGAAGGATCACATGCCTCAACCCCTAGCAATGCTTAGCACAGTGCAGCTAAAGTGATCACATGCTAAATACTGATCACATGCTACAGTATATTGAGAGAAGTAAGAAAACTTTATTTCGTATCAGTAGACATGATCCCCTGTGGTCCCTTCCAACTTCAACCATTCTGTTCTGTTCTGTTCTGTGATTTTTGATGCAGTTATGGAGAAGTCTGCAAGAATGTCAGCATTTTAAATTGAAAAAAAAAAAAACTTGTTATCTTAGAATATTTTTGTGGTTGAAAGATCAAGCTTTCATAACTGCTTTACCTCAGAGAGTAATCTTTTCCTTCTTCCTTTGCTTTCTAGATGAATGTAAAGCCACCATTTCTTTATAACTCTTTTGGATAGTCTTAGCAAATTACTAGTTTGTTCACCATCTAGTCTTAACAGTGCAAGAATGGGAATGGGATCTACATACCCATTCCATTGCTCATCTTTGAAATATCATTCGGTGGAGACTGTCGCAAAGTAAGTTCAGTGTATTTGTATCCCTGTATAGCAGGATGGAGATCAGAGGAATATGCAGTCATTCGTTGATCTCTATCTGGCATTAGGAAATCTGTGGCAGCTGACATCTTCTGTTAAAGGATTTTTTGGATCAGTACTGGTGTCTAATTATGAGGATTACAAGAAAAGAGGGAAACCTTTTTCAAGAGGTAAAGGACAATGATTCTAAAAACGTGTGAAATCTTAATGAAGAGATTTGGGTGAGTGATCTCTGAATGAAAATGAAGGTACAATAAGATTCCTTTGAAAGTTCACAGCTACTGTGCTTAATAATGACAGACAATGTTTGCCTCTTGTGCTTATAATCTAAAAAAAATCCTAACAGAATATAGCTTCTAGGGGGAAAAATAGTTGTGTAAATTTGCAGTATGTCAACCTAAAAGGACAAAGTAAGCTGGTTCTGTGACACAACCAATGTGTGTGGTAGAAACAGTATGAATATAACAAATTTATAGTTTGCTCACAGGGATTGTGGATACATTTCTGGATAAAAACTGGCATTTTAATGGAAATGGCAGTTTTATATTAGTTATAGGCTGATGGAGGAATGGAGAGAAAATAAACCCTCCTGATTGGTTTGCAGATGTTTATGAAGAAGCTGTTTCAAAGACATTTGCATCTCCGTGGCATTCTGAGGATGTACTGGTTCATGGCTCTCTTGCCTGCTAGTTCAAAGGAGGCTGTCAAGGCAGATAAGTACAGCTTTTGGCTTGCCTGCTCTTTTATTTTTTTTCTCACCCTGTCATTTATTTTTAAACATTCCTCTGACCTTGAAAAGGCTCAGGAAATTGAGTTAAAATGTTGGAGTCCTCATTCTATCAGGTTAAGTGACCCAGTCTGTATCCCTGCATCTGGCTTTCAAATGTTGTCTTTTAAAAACCTGTGTAAAAATATGACCATCATAAGTCAGCACCCTAACTTCTCTAATACAGCTGGAACATCAAAACCCCTATTATGTGAGCATCAACTATCCTTGCCACTACAAGCTTCTGTGGCAGTTTTAGTTAGGAATCTGAGAGCTGTTGGTTTAAAGTGTGATGCTGTGCACTTACTGACAGTAACTCTAAGAATGTCTCCTCAGGAATTTGGGGAAAGCAGTTTAGACATAGTTATTTTATTTATTCCTAAATTTCAGATCAGTTTTAAATATGATTAAAATTCACTTGAGAGTTGTTGCTGTTAAGTCCTAGTGACTTCAGTGAGTCTGTGTAGTGATTTGTCCCCTTTGACATCACCGTATGTTAACTAGAAACCATATTTGCAAATTGTAATCCTTTGTACCTCTCTGTAGAACTCAAGATTATTTTTGCAGAAGAGTTTTGCAGCCTGGAGTGACTGTCTGTTAAAATAGATACCTTTTTTTCCCATTTGATTCCAATCTATTCTTATGTAGAAGTGCTCTTTGGGGCCATCTCTAACGACTATAGGATCATTGAAATCATAGTTTGTGATAGACATGTATGCAAAGGCCCGCAAAAAGTAAGTTACCAGGAGGATTCAACATCTTGAATGTTTAATGACATCTCCTGAGTTTTCGAAGTAATAATATTGAGACCATAGACGCTTCCATTCATTATACTTTATGTTCCAAGCTGAAACAGTTCAGAGTCTTGCAAACCATTTTTGATGTCACACAGCAGGTATGTTCATTATAATAAATGCAAGAGGGCCAGAATCCTGTTCCTTTAAGTGACATTCTTTTCATTTCATATCGCTACGGAAAATTATCTTCTTAATGTTTGAGCAAGCATAGAAAGAAATACTATTGAGCATAGTTAGTTTTTTTAAGCACATTTTTTTAAAGATTCAAAGGCAGTAAAGCCTTGTAATGAGTAATGAAAAAAATTCTTTGAAACCACATACTGTACCTTTCTACATTTTCACTGTTTGAATTACAGTGCATTAGAGCTGCACCATTGTACGTGGTCCCTGCAGTTGCTTTCAGTGCAGATACAGATGCTCAGAAGCAACTGCCTCCTTTACCACTAGTCAGCATTGCTTGTTAGAAGACATTTTTAGGCCATTATGCTAAAGAAATTCAGAAAAAATTACCCATGAGTGATTTTGGAATAGTGTCCTATATTTTACAAATTAGCTTCTCATCAACTCTATTAATTATTAATCATTACATTTTATAACATCTGTAGCTTTCCAAGATAGCTTTAAAATGATCCTTACATTGTCTTCCTACAGCTTAGTTCAGCTGATTAACTCTAACTGGTTTATCACTCTGCCATCCATTTAAATTAACAATCTGCAAAGAAAGCAGATAGAATGCTTTGCATGTCCCATTACTGGGGTAATAACAGTTACTTAATTAGGCAGAGAAACTTCAGTTTCCAATCTGTTCCTTAATGATCAACACACAGCATTAATTTAAAGTATTATAAACCAACAAATCTGTTTAAAGAGATATATTTTAGCACAAGAGAAGAGAACAAATTTGCTCTACAATGGCTACCATATCTGAGCAGCAGTACAGTGCTACGGACTTTCTAATGATGACCGCTGGTTGCAGGAGGTTAGCCCTGTTAATTGCCCAGTGACTTTCACAGGTAATGAACGAGGAAATCTAATGAATGATCTATTAAATCATGTGCATGGTGAGGTGGGGAACTTGATACCTGTGGGGTTACCTGTGGGGATCTGCTGTGAAATAATGGTTATAATTAATCCGTAACAGTTATTTGAGCAGTGATTTTATCAATAAACAATACTTGACAGCAAAACAGGTCACAGGGAATGCATCTCAGAGCAGAGAGACAAAAAGAAAAATGGATGATAAATGGCAAGTTCTGTCCTTGAACATAAGCATTTTTAGTCACTGTAGAAAGATAAAATGGAACTTACTGAAGATTTTGACAGTCTTTCTGTATCAAGAGCATCATTCTGACCTGCATTTATAGCGTAATACATATCAAGTTTATTCAGCACTGCATTAGTAAAATGGCAATTCTAACTTGGCGGAAATGCTGGAGTTTTCTTTCTACAGAATAACTCATTAGTCCCTATATATAGTGACACATATAGACACAATGGTTATATCCTTTGAAGTGTAATTGCACTCATGTTTACCACTCTGTGCTTCAAACTTAGGAAAACAAGTATCGGTATGTGCTACAAATGCGCTGCTATCCTAATAAAGCTGAGTACTTCTGTGATCATTGATTAATCATCATAGTAATTCTGCAGGTCAGCATTTTACTCTGGTTTTGCGGTTAAGCCAAAGCATGGAAAATCTGCTTGCCTGAGAATACACAACTAAATTGATGCCCTTCAAAACATCACAATAAGAGTTAAATAAAAGATGTGGGAGTGTGAAATTAAAAAAAAAAAAGTCAACTGCTGATAATTGGAAATCATTTTTTGGCTTACTGAAAGGAAAAAAAATGAAATTAAAAATATAGAAAAAAGATTAAAACTCCTTTGAAATGACAGATAGTACTAGATAAAATTATCTTCTTTGTTTTTTTATCTTTGCAGAGAACTTTTCAGATCATGTTATTTAACATACATGGCATAATACTTTCACTGTAAGATTATCAGTACCATTATTAGAACTAAACAATGCTTGTAAAGATAAATGAACAAAGTATAATCTTTCATGCAATATCCTTTACTTTTTTTACCCTCTTTGTTTATTTACACAATAATTGCAAAAATTGATAGTCCATATGAAGTCAACTAGGTCCATGAAAATGAGTTTTCACTCATTTCAGCATGTGGTGATAACAGTAAGTATTTATTTAGCTGTCCAAGTTTTTGGTACTAATCACTGTATTTTTCCTGAAAAGGTCAGGTATTGTTTGTAACAGCTTCCTGAAGGGGAAAGAAGAGTAAGAGAAGAATTATATTAGTCAGTCCATTTTCAGCTTTTCTATAGTGTTATGTACATTTTTAATTGTATAAAAATTATATAAAAGTTAATAAGACTGCATAATATTTGCATATACTATATCATGCTATGTCATTATGCTAATATTTCATGGCACACTCAATCTTATTTGCTGTATTCAGACAGTAACTGACAAACCTGAACCAAGTTACAGGTATTTGAGGTGTTAGGGAAGTAAGGGTGATCATTATATTTCATCTTATTTCTACATTTTCCATAGTATCATGATTAAGTGCTACAGAACCATTTTTACAAGGGACTGAGAAAGGTAAGACCACAAGTACTGAGGAATGCCACGTTTTACCACAAAGTTACATCAATGTATTTGATGATCATGCACTGATATTGTAAATTATTATTATTATGACTTAGAGAAGCCATTAATCCTGTGTTATTCTTTTTGTCCACATTTGGGTATTGGCAGGTTGGAGATACATGGGAGATACAGAAAGATCTTTTTCCATCAGTTTGCTAATTCTTGCCATTTATGTTACAAACATATAACTTCAGTTGCACTATGCAGTTTATGTGTCTATGTGTCTATAAATGTCAAGTGCTTATTCTCTCTGAAATATTTGTAGCATTGCTTCATTATATGTAGCAGTGCAGAACTAAATATGTTTGTGTGTCTCTTTGTATACTCCTAAATTAATCCATGAAAGGACTACAGTTTTCATATAAAATAGCTTCATATTGAAAAGATGGGACATATCTTCATATTCTTAGCAGTGGGTTTCAGCCAGTTTTAGTTTATATTTATTCAGGTATTTTATTTTATATTTATTCAGTTTATATTTATTTCAGGTACAGCTGCTGAAATGATTCAGACAGTAGAATTGTTTGGCAATTGTGTTGAATAAAAAGGGAAAACATGGTGATAGAAATATATGTGTTCTGATGTTCTTTGAGAAAATTCAGGATTCTAAACATACTCTGTCATAAAATGTAGTCATTAATAATTATATGCTTCTGCAAAAGAAAATTGAGCATACCAGAACAGGTGGAAACTATAAGAATTTACATATACTGCCTGAAAACCTGTTCTATATGCAAGTATTTTGGCATAAGTAATCTTAAGTGTATAAAAATAACTTTACTGCATTTGCATTAAAATATTAAATTTATGTGAACATGTATGCAGTACCCCGCCACGTTTTTACTCTTAAAACTTTACAATATCAAGCAAAAGGTTAACAGGTTAAGTTCTGTATGTAGTATGCTTAATTTGTGTTGTTGATATAAGTGATTGTCTTTAGTAAAAATAATTGAGTTGTTTTTTTCTAAAAAGGTTTTCTGGCATCTTTGAACCACATATAGACAAGATATTTCAATCATTTTCACAAGTAATTGGCTATATTGTCTTGTCTTACCAAGGCATGGTGTGTTCTACTACCAGAAGTGATTTGTCTGGGTCCTATAACCCTATGTAACATAACACAACTCTATATCCTATTTGCATCACTATAAGCTTGGGACAAGCTAAAAAAGCTTCTTCCTCTTTTCTCCTCTGAGAGCTTCAGAGGGCTTGGAAGGCCAAAGGAGAGAAGTTTTCTGTTGAAATCTGCTCATGAAAAAGGGAGGTATATGAATAAATTAGCATCAGTAACAAAGCTGGGACCTTGTTCCTTTGCAGGAGGGGTGAAATCACTTTAATGTTTCTTTTGCTCATTCTGTTGCCTCTCCTGGAAAAGACTTTAATGGTTTAATTTAAAGTATCATGAGATGGTACTTGTGGTCACGAGACTGTAGACATTCCCCTTGCCTTCTCAGTGTTACTATGATTTGTGACTTCAGTTTGCTCCTTGTCTGAAAGCTTCTATCAAAATGTGTGAATCCAGTGTCGATCTTTGGATATTTCATGCTCTAATTATCCACAGATGAGTTTTCCTGGCTACCTCAGCTACTCATTGTTTCCTTAGTGGGTATAACAAGCTGTCTGAGAATCGTACTTGGCTGTTATGTTGTCCCTTTTCTTCCTAAAATCTGGATGCAGCAACCACACCCTCCTTTATAAAGCTCTGATGTTAAATTCTTGGACATCAGAAATGTGCAGAGACTGCAGATGCTCATCTCCGCTGATTATTTAGCAATATCTTACCTTCAACATAAAGATATCTGTTCCACATGTGGGAATTTCAGAGCTGTTCAGACTAATTTCTAACATGTAATCCATTAATTGTTTGTAAATTTCTCTGAGTGCAGTTTGTTTACAAATATGATTTGTTACAAGGACAATTTTATATGAAATTTATATGAGAGTGAATTGGTTTTGAGCTCATCAGCTATTCATTCTATTCATTCTTCATGCTGAGGGAGCGGTCACCTCGATTGCTCAGTTTGCCTCCTGACAGAATGAGTGAAACTTTCAAAATGGAATCAGAAATGAATAATATATGATAAATGCTTATGTTCACAGGTAACTTGGTTTGCATGCAAATATTGGAATTCAGACTGTTCTCTGCATTTCAGAATATCTTCAGGAATGGCCTGAGAACAAGAATTCTCAGGCTACATTATTTTAAACATTAATATCACATCACTGTTAAGCATAAGTGCACTTTCTTTCCAGCACACTTTTTATGGTCCTGCAAGTTTTAATGGACTCTTCTTTGTCACTGTTGGGGATCCATATCCTTCATTTCTTAACCCACTTAATAAGATTGCCTTTAGTTTTGTTTCATACTAGGAAGTGGTAGTGTGCTTCCATTGCTATGTGAATATACCAAGGTGAAACCAACAGCAGGCATGAGGTGGTGTCATGACTCTTCTGACTGGTAAAATTCAAAGTGGCATTTCGCCTTGCCTGTGTAGCATAGAGCCCTTTTGGATAGCCTCAAAGGGGAAATCTCATTATCCTCATGGATTAATAACATGGCAGTAATGAATTAGGTCTGCCCATACCTTACAAACATGCATAGATAGATAAATAAGTAAATAAATGAATAAATAAATAAATAGGGGTATGTGTGTGCATACATATACATACAAACATACATAAATATATATATATATAAAATGAAGGTGTCAACTGCTGCCCAGCTTTCACTTGTAATTTAGAATTTATCACTTTCTCTACAGACCAGTATCTTTACTGTCGTGAGTACATTGCTTCTTTCCTGTGTTTCCATCTGTGATGGTTACTATGATAATCTGCTGGGGATGTGATGCTAGGAAGGCATGGCATAGAGATGGTCAATGATTTCCACGTTGGTGCTGCAGTGCAGTTGGTGCACCCTATTCCTTAGGGTAATGTGGTTCCTGGTATCTCCATTATAGCTTGGCATTTTGAAGGTTTAAGCTGATTTTTAAGAAAATGTCCTAGAAATGCTTCAGTCACTGGAAGTGTGGCATTTCTTTGAGCTTATAAAAATTATCATGTCTGTCTGTTCTCTAGATCTTATATGTGCAGGTGAAGCTAGTACAAAGTTAAAGAATTGCTTTACCATTACTTTTGCATGTGTTCAGGTTAGAACAGAAATCTAGCCTGAGAAAATGAGAGAAAAATGCACAATGAGGCCTTTGCCATTGCCTCTCAGAGAAAAAGCAACTTCTAGGTGGCAGGGAGAGATTGGAAAGGAGTAGGTTTTTAAATCCTGGCTCAGCAGCGTACCTTTTGCTTTCAGGGACCGTATGTAATAATGTCTATAGAAACTGCCTTGTCTTTTATAAAGGAGACTCAGTTTCTCTCAATTGAAGGAAATAATTTCTGCATGTTCCATATTCTTTGTCAATAAGATGTTTAAGTTGAAAAAAGGTAACTGATTTCAACCAGAACCTCTGTATGCCGCATGGGATTCCTGTGGCCTTATCTTCTCTCTTAATGTACAAATTTACATGATGCTTTACCTTATACATACTATATATGTGTACTACCAAATAACATTTTAATTATATCAACATAAAGAGTGATACAACAGTCATCAAACATTAGAAGTGTCTACTGTTGTGTGCATCCCCATTCCAGCTATCTGCTGACTTCTTGGACTGTTTTTCCTTGGTACTGTATGTCTATATTCCATATGCAAATTCCACTGTGAGTGATTTGCCTGTTTTGTAAGGTAGACTGCACCTGTAACATGTGGGATTGAGTTAAAAATGACAAGCAGACAAGCACAAGGCACATTATCTTGACAAACTCAGCCTCCGAAAATTAGCCTGTGCCTGAATTATTAAAATAACATGGAATATTTCACTCAGTTGTAGAGAAATACTCCTAATTGTCCACTTTAGCCAACTTCTTTCAGACTTCACTATCGGTCAATTTACAGTAGCGGCTTGCAAATTCCTGAACTCCCATTAGAGAAAAGTGCAACAGCAGGCCAACAGACCCTCATTTATTTTAATAACCTGCCAAACAGACATGAAAATGTTAAAGTTAGAAGGTTATAACATGACAGGAACCTGACTTGTCACAGCCACATTATAATCTAGCTAAACTAGTTTCTGCCTTTCATGTATATTTCAGGTAAATGGAAAACTAATTGTCAAATTACTAATTTTGTTGGTATTAATATCAATACTAAGACTAGAGTAACATGAACAGATAGGCCTGTGTTTTTTTTCTTCATACTCTGCTTAGATGCTGGAAAGCATTCTGAAAGTATAGAAAGATAAAATCAGAGCTCAGTTGGTGTGTTGACACTGACCTATTTATTTTAAGAGGCATTGAAGCTCTATAAAAGGACTAGCTGAAGTCACTGGGCTTCTCTTTTTTTTTTTTTTTTTTTTTTGTTACTGTTTAATGCCTAGACATCTTGTTTACTTCAGCCTTGTTTCCTTCAGGCACAGCAGTATACCTGACCTAACAGAGCCTGTATTCACAGCTAAAGTATTAATGGCACAGTCTAATCTTGCAGGAGAATCCAAGGAACTGCTCTAGTGAAAAAAAAAATCTTCAGCCATGTAGCAATGTCAGAGTCACACTATCTTTCAAAACCAAGTATAAGTAGGTCATGCTTAAATTGAAGGTAGATTTGAAACTATTACCGCAAAAATGTTGAGGATGGTTAAGTAAATGTTAGGTACATTAAGGGAGCTGGGACAGCTGGTGTGGTTGGAAGGAGAACTTAATTGTGATGGGATATGGAGATAAGTATTAATCTGGAGACATGCTGCTAGACCATTTTACCCTCAGTGGGTCACTTGCCCAACGTGACGTAAAGGCTTTCAGATGCTCTTATAAGATAAAACTGAGGCTGTTATTTACATCTTGTAGACAGCTTCTGCCTTTTTTTTTTCTGTTTTTATTATTTTTTTACTCATTTGTTTAAAAGCTCTCTGGTCCATGGGGCTTGGCTTCCTTGTGTCTGTGCCCATGCACGTATTCTTACTTGCTATGATAACCCAGATTGCTTCCTGTGAATAGTAAGCCTGAAAAGTAGCAAAAGCAACAAGTTTTCCTACAATATATGAAATTATTCCCACAAAGTAACTAACTATGTCTCTATTTGATTTGGAGTGGGCCATCAAAAAGGAGACAGTGGTGAGTTTTAATACTTTTGCAGGGAGTTGAGTGTTCAGAATATAGAATCTTTCTTTCTTTTTTTTTTTCTTTTTTTCTTTTTTTAATACAGTTTTAGACAGCAGTTATTTTTCATAGTATTTTACCTGCCCTTTTTTTCTCTCTGCTGAAGCAACCAAACATTCATGCATTATCCTCACAGCTTCTTAGCACTTCGGCTGGAACAGAAAATGTAGCATCAAAAAAGAAAGTTCAGCACGTTACTGGTAGGATTAATAGGAGTGGAACCGCACTGAAGTGGGAACCCTGATAACTATAAGTATTTCCTGTAGGAGATTATGAGCATAGGCAAACCCATAATAGCACTGAGCAGTGGTAGTTCTGTAATGGGACTTTTCAGTGCCAAGTAATAAGGAAAGACTGAGATGATTAGGAAGAAAAGAGACAGTGAGAAGTCTGGATGAAAAGAAATAGGAATCTTGGCTGTTAGATGCTGTGTGCAAACTTTGGATGGTAAATGGGGCAGTCCAGGATAGAGGAGAGCAGTGGGAGCACTGGGACAGGGTTTCAAAAAAACTGTTTTGTTAATGTTGCTGGCAGATCAGGAGAGCTTCTGTAGTCATCTTAGAACCAAGCAGCTATTATAGAGCCCCAATTGAGTAAAAAGGTAGCTGCTATACAAAATGTTAAGTTATTTTTACAAAATCTCAATTCTGAGAGAGACTGAGGGTTTTTGTTGGCTGGATTTTTGCTAAATCAGTTTCCTGTCCAATTGAAGATTTTTGAATAACTAGAGTTATGCAAAACTGTAATAGACATACAGTGATTTTATGCCAGTGACACTGCCTTTGTGTTCACAGAAGCACTTGTGTAACATAGTCTTCTGTACTTGGTTCTTTGTATCAAGTACCTATAAATATTCCTTTTACTTTTCCCATTGTCTGTTTTAACAGTGTCTCCATTTTGGGAGGCAGGAAGACAGCTGTGAATGCCTAGCTTTCCATTAGTATGTATATTTTATGTTTGAAACATTTAAAAGCTTCTGTTTTAAATGAAGATAAACATATCCCCAAACAGCTGTGTAATGCATGACACAGAACAATTGAGTAAGCATCAGAGTGCTTAATAGATAAAAAGTGTTGGATGTAGTAAAATAAACAGGACTTAATCCTTTTATAACTTGAGTAAATAAATACCCTTTATAACTTGAGTAAATAAATACAACTTTAATTCAGATACAGTTTTGCTTTTAGGTTGCTCTATTCTGTTAACACACTTCTGTCAGCAGTAATACCATGTAAATGAACCACTCTGAGCCTTTCCCCTTGCATCCTATTTAATCCTCTTCCATTCTTCTAATCATCCTACACACAGAGGCCAATATCTATTTTCATCTGGCAAGATAGGATCTCCTAGGGAATTATAGACAGTTTCCACTTAGCTCCACAGTAGGCAAAGGCTGGGCTGTGATCTAGGGTTTTAGGGACTTCTCATAATGCTCTGGTGCTCGCTTGATCGAAGAATTGAGTTCTGGCTACTGGATTTTTAATCCTCCGGTGGCTGTTGGGAGCTCCAGTGATTTAAGATCTTTGATTACTCAGAGCTTAGCCCTTTGATTGAGTGAACTTCTGAAGACAGCGTATGACTGTGATTTCAAGTTAGTGGTTTTAAGTAACTACTGGAAAAAATAGATAGGAAAAGCCCTGTGTTTAAGATGCACTGTCTCTCTTTTTAATTGACCTTTTCAAGCTATCTGATGCCTCACTCTATATACACAAAAGGAAAACTTTACAGATCAGTATTTGTCCTAATGAAGAACTCAAGTGTCACAATATTTTGTCTGTACTTGTTTTCAGTGATATATCTTTTAACACTGTAGCCACTAAAGGATACATTTTCAAGAAATATTTTTCATAGTACATATATTAAAAGTAGCAGCAAGTGTAGATTTGCTGCACAGAGTTGAATTAAGTAGTTCATTTCAGCTCAGAATATTTTTTCAGATTGTATATATTTGACAGCAGAAGAACTACACATGCATAAAAGCAGATAGGAGTTGTAGAAATCTACTTGCTTTGGCATATCAAGTATTAGCAGCCATAACAGTGCCTGTTTGTGAAATTGAACATAGATGTTTTTGTGTATCTATCCACATTCTTGGAGAAATGTTTCATAGCAGACATTATGAAACAAATGTAACCTCTCTGCCAAGAAATGTTATAGTAACATTAGCCTTTTTTTGTAAATGAATCAGCATTTTTGTAGTGTAAAACTTTAGTGCAGTGACCTTGTTTCAGCATGATCCTTGAGAAAAGGAGTCCAGATTTTGGATGTTCCTGCCTTAGACACTTATTGAAAGCAGTGATACCCTTGTTATTTTAAAGGTGAGATAATCTAAGAGATAAAGTTCTTTATAAGAGCATTGTGGGAAACTGTTCCTATTCAAATGTGCCTCAATGTTGGACACTTTTTAGGAGAAAAAGGAGAGAGCTGAGAAAGATACGACCTTCCCACTGGAGCACAGTGAGTGGTAAGGAATAACCCCAGCCACCGGGACAGATTAGAGGTTGATCTGCTAGAAAGTGGCTCTGCGGAGAGGGATTAGGGAGTCCTGGTTGACAACAAATTAACCATGAGGCAGCAGTGTGCCCTCTTGGCCAAGAAGGCCGATGGGATCGTGACCTGCATCAGGCATGTTGCTCATCAGGAATGAGAGAGGTGATCCTGCCCCTATACTCAGCTGTGATGAGGCCGCACCTGGAGTATTGGGTGCAGTTCTGGGCTCCTCAGTACAGGAGAGATGTGGAGCTTCTAGAGAGGGTCCAGCATAGAGCCACAAAGAAGATTAAGGGACTGGAGATTCTGTCTTCTGAGGAAAGACTAAGTGAGCTGGGCCTGTTTAGCCCGGAGAAGATTGAGCAGGGATCTTATCAACATGTATGAATACCTGAAAGAATGTAAAGAAGATGGGGCCAAACTCTTCTCAGTGGTGGCCAGTGATAGGACAAGGGGTAATGGGTGCAAATTGAAACACAGGAAGTTTCATCTGCATACCAGGAAGAACTTCTTTCCTGTGAGGGTGACAGAGCCCTGGAACAGGCTGCCCAGAGAGTCTTCTTTGGAGATCTTCAAAACCCACCTGGATGCCACCCTGTGCCATGTGCTGTAGGTGTCCCTGTTAAACAGGGGGGTTGGACTAAATGATCTTGAGGGATCCTTTCCAACCTCAATCATTCTGTGATCCTGTGATTCTGTTAATTCTCCAGAATCCTGTACACCACTTTTTTTTTTTTTTCTTGAGAAGTAGAACCCTGTGCATACATGTGACAGACATTCAAGAGCAACTCCTCTGAGCTCATTGTATTAAAACTTGCCCTTATCGAGCTTTTTTTTTTACTAGTTTGGGATTGTGAAGTAAATCATTTTGGAACAATCATCTCAGATATTCCTTTAATGATATAGCTTCTGAACAGGGCAATCAATAGGAGCCAAAGAACTCCTTGGTTAGCTGACAAAGAACTAGATTTCCCTCTCCTCTCTTATTTGACATTTAATTTTCAGAGAAAGATTCATAAAATGCTGTGAGAAGACTACCACTTTTTTTTTTTTTTTTTCTCAGAGTGAATCGGACATAAAATATTACCATATTTCAGGACTACCACAATAGGTATAATCATCATTCCCCTTTGGTATATCTGTAATTCAAATCTTATCTCCAAAAGACAACACAGTAAGGTCAGAATCTTTGCCTTAAAATGGTACAGAAACCTATTTCAGGTGTATAGCATCAACAACTGGTTGCCTGAATATGTATAAAAGACATTGATTGTCAATGATCTTGTATTTAAAAGGTTTCTTGTGTGTATTTATATAGGATATTTTGGATAAATCTATAAACAATGTGTATATATTTTCAGCTTCCATATATGCAAATATTTCTCATATACTCTTAGCTGTTTGTGCAGAGCACAGCATCAGGTTTTCCTCTGTGTTTTGATCTCTTGTTGCTTTTTTTTTTTAAATTTTTTTGTTCCAGAATCTGGTTACTTAGTGTCTTGTAATTTTATGTCTTTGCCACTATTCTCTTTCTCAAGTTAATGTTTGCAGTCTTCCCAGATTTGAGCTTTTGTCCAACAGCTGCACCAACTAGAAAGTGGAAGTGTTTGATTCTGATACCTTTTTGTTCTGTTTGAACATGCTCTGCAATCTTCCTCTCTGGGCTTTAAGGAATACACAACTTTTCTTTGGACTTGAAACTCAGTGTATAAGCATTTGAGAATCTCATTTGTATAGTGTATGCCATTCTTCCACATTTCAGGTGGCCACATTCTTCATCATTTCACCATGCTTTAATATGCACACATGATGTATTAAATCTTCATAACCAAATATAGAGCATTATAACACTCCCTGTATAATTAATAATTATTTTTATAATTTTATTAAAGATGGGCTGGGACTGGACTGAAGATTAATTAGAAAAATAAAATGCGTAATTAGTAGCATACTTTTCCTTTCACTGCTTTCTTTTTCTCTGGCTTCTTTCTCTTGGTGCCCTAATTATTCCTCATCTCATAAAATTCACTTTAATATCAATTTAACTCTCCCTGGGCTTGCAGGCTTGACAACTTTTTTTTTCCCCCCACAAAGATTGATTGACAGCAGATTCTAAACTGCGACAGTGCTAATTAAAATCTTGTGTACGTGTCTTTATGAAGCCTGAAACACTGTGCACTGCTGCAAAGTCCTGGATCTTCCATTTTGAATGATTTTTTTTTTAAACAGTTAATATGGAGGCATCATATTGCCTTTTCTTGACCTCCATGTCCTGCTTTCTCCTTCACACTTTATTTATCACAGAATTTGGAGCTCATGGTGACAACAGGAGAAAAAAAAACCCTCCAAGGCAATGATACCCGTTATTTCTAGCCAGTGTCATTTTATTTGGCCTTTTCTGCCTGGAGCAGCTGGGCAGTACTGGTTCTTACCATAATGCAGATGGAATACCAGCGGAATTAACATCAGGCATCGATGCTGTGAGGAGTCTCCTCCACTTCTTTCTTCCTTTAAATACATAAAGGACTCATGGTAGAAGAATCAGGAAAAGATAATGTAACCTCAGGTTATGGAATGGTTTCTGTTGAAACTTGATGGAGTGCTATGGAGTTCTGTCTTTGAGACATGTCGAGCAGTCAGCACATTCAGACTGTATTCTTGCACAGTTGTGTTCCATGGACATGGCTGATTATGTCCGTTGTGTAAAAGTGGAGGATAGGTACATGGCCAACACTTCTGTGAACAGTTTTATGGATATGCCAGAGTCCTCAGGCTTTCTTTAACATTACCATTGTGAACTAGTATCTTACTCCTAAAAAAGGAATATTGAGGCATTGATTACTGAGTGTACCAAACTTGGGCCTGGGCCTTCAAGAGTATTCCCAGTGTCTTAAGGATAAGGCAAGTATCTGCCATTTTGTTAGCCATGATTATAAATTTACAAAATTGTAAATTTTTAGTAAAATAGCAATCCTTGGATTCATTAGGAATATGGCTGTCTTACTCTTCTTATCATAGTTTTAGTAAAGCAGTGAAAATCAGGAGGAGACAGGATTAGGATTTGGCATCTCTCCCTTTACAGCAATCAGTGGAAATGATCACCTATGCAAAGCTATTTGAGAAGATACGCTGCAGCAAGCATGCTGGCCATCCCAGTCAGATAGTCTGGAGAGTTTCTTACTTCTTCTGATTATGGCAGTGCTGTGGCATCTTTTTGTTAGCACAGTTCCTTTTATACCATAATGTTTAGTGTAACTGTATTGATTATATCAATAAACCAAATTAAAGCAGCTAGACTACTTTACGCTGTAAAAATCTGCTTAAATTTGCTGTGAAGTAGCATTAGAATAAATGATCTATATTATAAAGTTTTCTTTAAAAAAAAAAGCAAAGAAAACACCTGGCTATAGACAAATGACATAGCTGAATTTTCAGCTATCTTACACAACACTTTTTAAAATTGGCTCATTTTTCCTTTCTATCTAGAAGGTTTATTTTGTCTCTCCACTAAAGTGAAGTGATCAAAATACTAAATACCATGTTTCCTGTTTAGTGTAAGAATCAATGGGAAATAACTGGGTGGACAAATCAAAAGCTTAATGGTGCCTTTTTTGAGTTAAGTTGATATTGCCAAAAGGTGATAATTTTTACAGAAGCAAAATCAGAATTTGAACAATTTGGCTAAAAAATCTTTTCTGTCTGAAATACTCAGCTTTTTTTATTTTATTTTCAGCAGTCTTGTAGTTGTGAATTCTCCAAACCATTATGCTGCTTAGGCCCTGATATCTCTAATCTAAACGTACATCAAGATCATCAGGATTGTCAGCTGAGAACATTGATGGTTTTTCGCTGTCTGAGACCTTTCAGAATGTGCCTTGCTATCCATCAAACTCAGCCACCTCATCGGTGAGCCTGAATGCCCAGCATAAATCTTTTAGTGTTAGTGTTCTTGCTCTATCTCTGACTGGTTGTTTTTGTCATCGTTATTTTCCTCAACTGAATCAGGGTCAGCATGTCTATGCAGAGGGAAGGTCAGAATGGTGAGAATGGTTGGTGAAGCACAGTGTTAAATGCTTGGTGAGAGATCACTTCAGCTGCTGAAGCTATTCGAAGAAAAAAAACAGTATCCCCTTCAGTTGATGATCAAGATGATCCCCTTTCTATGCCCTCATTTCCAACCCCATTCACCTCCCTGCTGTGCATGTGTGTGTGAGTTTGTAATACTTAAGTCTTTGCCTACATCCCCACTCTGTCAGAGAGCAAACATTTAATTTTAAATAATAGTTTTTGCATATTATACCGAGTGGATAGATTGTTTACGTATAAGATTATAATAAGATTACCTGCATAAGAAAATGTCTGTTTATGTCTGATAATAGTAAATAACTTTTCGCTGAAAGTGATTGTGAATAATTGAAGATGATTGATATTCAAGTCTGATTGCTGTTTTATCTTTTGATCAGATAATACTGTTTTACAGTAATTTGAATACATCTATGAAATGGTTAAATACCAAAAAAGTTAAAAAAAAAAAAAAAAAGAAAAGAAAAAGCTTGTGGGCTATGGACTGGAAAGCACAGGCTCAGGCAAACAAAAGGTACAGTTGGTACAGTTGCTTTATTTCCTCACCTGAAGACTTAAAGTATTTGGGTGAAAATATTCAGTCTTTTATTTTTATTAGTTGGTTTTTAAAGTTTTTTTATTAGTTTTCTGTTTTATTTTGATTGTTATTAGTTATTGATAGCAGTAGTTATAGAAATGCCCACATTAAGAAGTGCTAAGCTCTATATAACATGTATTTAAAACCTTTAAGAGAAGCACAATAGACTATGACCAGCAAAAAAGGGGAGGAAGGTTTGGTAGGACAGTGTAATGATCTTTTATTGCATAAAAAACAATAATCCTACTGATTCCCACTCTCTGACAAGCTATAGATCAAAAATGAATGAGAAGTCTTAAATGAAACAGAGAATGGTCATTTATTTTTTCTGAGTATGATGTTCTTATCAGCATGCAACCACTGTAGTCTGCTTTCTCCTCTTGATGGTGTCAGTGTGCAAAAGGTCTAGCTGATAAAATTCTTTAATGATCTAAAGCAAACATAGGGAAGTAAAGGATATCAGATATTGGAGACTAAATGAACTATGTCCTTTTGCATAGTAGCAATGGAATATCTTTCAGACAAAGCGAAAAAAATGAGCAGAGTTTGAGGCAGAGTATCTGCTTCTTTGCCATTATAAATCTAGATTTAAACAGTTTAAGGAGTGGAGAGAATAGCATTGAAGACTACTGTGATTTCATCTTTCCTCAATGAATTTGTCTCAATTAGTGTTCTTCCAAAAAAAAATTCTGACATTATTATTAATCATATTTGTTATTGCAGTGTTTAGGGATCAGCCAGATATTGATCCCCATTTTGCTAGACTCTGTACTGACATAGAGCTGACAATCAAAACAGGCAAGGTTCAAATGATGTAGTCCATAACCAGAATAAATCAGTCATAATAGGTACCATTTGTCATTTCCACAATTAATTTTAGTTAGAGACAAAATCATCTGAAAAGAGAAGGCAAAGGGAGTTGGATAGGAAAGGCAGAAAAGGAAGAATATGGAAAAAGATAAGCATTAGTGGTAGTCACAGGGTTGAAACTAAAGTAAAAATTAGCTGCTACAGAATGATCTCTCTCTCCTCCAAAACAGAAAATCAAAGCTTTCTAACTGATATTAAATCTCTATTTAGAACTTCATTCACAGAATCACAGAACTGTGTAGTAGTTGGGTTTGATAGGAACCTCTGTAGATCATCAGGTCCAACCACATAGAGCAGTTTACTTGGGACCATGTTGAGTCAGGTTTTGAATGTCTTCAAGAATGGAGATTCCACAACCTCTTTGGGCAACCCATTCCAGTGTTCAATCACTCTCATGGTAAAGAAAGTGTTTTCTCATGTTCAAGTGGGATTCCTGTGTTTCAGTTTATGCCCATTGCCTTTTGTCTTGTCACCAAGAGTTTGGTCCCTTCTAATATTTATATGCATTGATAAGATCCCACTGAGCCTTCTGTTTTCCAGGTTAAACAGTTCCAGCTCTTTCAGTCTCTTCTCATATGAAAGATGCTCCAGTTCCCTAATCATCATTCTGGCCTTGTACTGGACTTGTACTAGCAGATCCTTGCACTGAAGAGCCCAGAAATGGTCACATACTTTGGATGAGTTGAAACTCCTTCCACCTGTTAGCAACACTTTCTAAGGCTGTCTAAAGACAGCAATTGGCTGTCTTTGTCACAAGGCCGTATTGTTGACTAAAACTCAAACTTTTTGTCTTTTTTCTGCTTGGTGAAAAGAGGGCTTTGGGAACACTTAACAGCAGCCTTCCAGCACCTCCACGGAAATCATCAGGAAGATGAAGCCACGCCCAATGATGTATGATACATGACAAAGGACAATGGGCATAAAGTGAAACAAGAAGGTATCTGGCTATTTCAAGAAGAAACATTTTTTACCATGAGGACAGTCGAACAGTTGAACAGGTTGCACAGAGTAGTTGAACCATCTATGTCTTTGGAGGTGTTAAGGATGAGACTGGATGATAAAAGTTCTTAGCAGCCTAATCTGATCTTATAGCAGACCCTGCTTCAAATGGAATGTTGGACTGGAGGATAGGAACTTCTTACTGTTCCTATCCTATGAAGGCTTTACACAGTAGACAATTCCAGATGGCAGGATTCTTGTGAACAGGAGTTCATGTGAGGCTTTCACCTAAAGTTTCATGGAGAATTTTAGTGATGGTCTTAGCTTAGCAACAGGGTGGTTCCTTCAATGGGAACTTGATTGCATTTCAGTCTTGTGTGTTTTATGTTTTTGCTCTTGCAAAACGTGTTGCTTGTGCATCTTTCTATGTGCATCTTCTGAGGAAGATTAAGAGGCGCATTCTTTTTTCTTGTCTTATCAGAGGTAAATTCACTTTCTTCCCGGTTGACTCCGTGATTTTTCAGTCACTTAAAGGGGGATTGTGATTCATCTGTATTTTCCTTTGCCCAAGTTAATTTTGTTATATCTCTTCTGCCCCATCAGGAATGAGTCATGATATACATTTTTATCTGACTTTACAGTCTCTATAAGCAAAATAATTTTAAAGTACAAAACAGAAGCTGATTTTGCCTATATTCTTTGTTAGCAAAGGAAAGGAAAGGATATGGAATATAGTATTGGAATATAAGGAATGTAATATTTTTCTTCAGAATTATTCCCCTTTCTATTTTTTTATATAAAATCAGGCTGCAAATACAGTAAAGTGGCAGAATACTCATGCTATGGGTCTAGCCTCAATGAAGAAACACTGCACGCAAGATAATTTGCTGCAGAAGTTAATGAAGAGAGGGGAATGACATCTTGGATATTCTTTGGAGATCTGTGGACTTTGAGGCTTATCCTTCCTGAAAGGATTTTGGGACATGTAATGTGTTGTTTAAAACTGCTGGTGAGTATCAGATACTTCATTGAGAAAAACTAATAATGTCAAACAAATTTGTTTCAGAATTAGGCATCTACTTCTTCATTTAACCTACCAGTGGGTGACACGGTTTTCCTTATGACAAACAACTAAAACCTTTGAGCAGAACTGGATTTCAAAAATGCTTCTTAAAATAATTATATTTATAATATTATTGCATGTGAGCGATACTAAATTATTGTATGATACTAATGTAGGTAAACAATCTTCAAAACTGTCCTTAATAAAGAGAATTCTTTGTATGGAGGGATTCTTTTTTTTTCTGGTAACCTAGAGCAAGCAGTAAATTCTAAATTTTCTGTCTTACTATGTCCATACTCTAGCTCTGTGATAGGCTATTCTAGTTTTGAAGTTCTTGTGGTATTGGTTATGGTTAAGAAAACATATGTGTCATATGTAGAGTATACAGTTTACTTTGTAAAAAGCCAATAACTCATTTTTTCCGTCTCCCTCCAAAGTATAGGTGACAGGTTATTTATAAAAACAAATCTCCGGCAAGTAATTTAAATCTCAAACCTTTACATTCCTTTAAGTGTCAATTTTTTTTTTCCTAAAGGCTGTTATCCAAATAATTTAAATCACTTTCTTTATATTAATCAAAGAATTACAGCACTTAAATTTGTAGTTGTCACTCACATAGTTGTGCCTGAAGCATTTTGAAATTGTTTTGTGTGGTCTTTTCAATCATAGTGTTTTTTTTGTTTGCTTGCTTTTTTCTCAAGACGCTGTCAACATGCACAACAAATGGGATCACAATTGTAGTTAAATTCATTCCTTTGGGATTTTGAAATGTAAAGCGTAGTCTAATATTACTATGACTTTACATATGATTAGATTATTTGTATTATCATTATTAGGAAGATTACATGCTGTAGAAACTCGGAAAAACAGATTATTGCTATATTTAAGAGCACATGAGCTTCTTGAAATAAACAGTTTTGTTCTTAAACAACTTGAACTGAAAATAAATAGTTCAATGACTGTTGCTGTGCATGCATTTCTTTATTGGACAGTTGTACATAAAATGTGAAAATAACATCTGCAATGTAGGCTAATGGAAATAGTGTAGTAAAGTTGGCATTGTTGAGCTCTAAGATTCATCTTTGTTGGTTCTTAATGAGCTCAGATTCAACAGTGAGGATTCATCTAGGGAAAGGATGTAAATTTATAGAATAAGTAAGAACAAAATCTGGCACAACACCTTGCACATATATTTTCTGTGGTGATAAATACCTCTTTTTTACATCTTTGATGTAGGGATTTATTTTTTGAGTGAGTTTGTGAAGTAAACTGTAACCCACAAAGGAGTATTAATGAGTAAATATTAGGAGAATATTTTTTCAAGAAATTTCAAATAGACTTTTAGTACTGTCCCATACCAAAGGGTCTGTGATACGGTCTCATACCTCATGTAGCTTATTATACTTACAACTGAGACATAATTCACATTAAAAATCATACCTACTAATATTTAACACTCAGTGCAAACAAATATTTATGAATGGGTACTGCTTGATTAGTCACTCACGTCCAGGATACTTTTTTTTTCATGTATAATATCTTTAAATTGTAATGCATTCATTTCCAAATTAGGCAATATATCAGTGGTATAAAACCCCAAGAGGGAATTATATTTGGATTTTGACAAGTACTTTGAAAGGAATAAAAATATAAATAAAGGAAATAAATGTGCTTTTTTTCTGTGTATACAAAGAACAACCAGAAGTCTTCTGTAATTTTCTACACCTTTTTGAGAACTCTGACAGAAATGCTTTTGAGGTTTGATGTCTTTTTTTTTTCCTCCAATCCGTATGACACCGACTAAGAATTTCAGCAATGGCAACAAGAGAGTCAGAACAAGAAGAGAGAGGTAAATTACCTCTGGTTACTTTTTATAAAGTTACAGGGAACTCTATAAAAGTCTAGAAACTTTATTTAGTCCATGATTTGCAAACTACTTTGTTAATAGTATAATACATTTGGGGATTAGAACAATAGAAAATGTAATTCCTTGATAATTTGGGCATTTGTTAAGTTCTGGAAATAGCTAGATACTAAAGCTAATTGATTACTCTGTTTTAATTGCTAGTAATTTAGAAAACTGGACCTGGAGCAATTCCACTTGTAGGCTCTAGCTGACTCAGGGACACATTGCAGCTCCATTAAATAATGCAAAATAATAATAATAATGTATCTTTTGATATTTCTTGTTAGTATTTTACTTGCTATGTCTTCTTTTTTAGTAGCTCATTTGACTTTCTTTAACAAGGCAGTCTTGCTTTTTATTCCATTTCTCTTTTTTGTTTCTTTAATGATGCTCGATATCTATGTCAGACATAGCAGACAGAAAGAAAGAATGAGGGAGAAAAATGTGCAAGTGAATATATTAGTTAGTAGCAAATAGAAGAGAATCTGGCAGAGTACTGAGTTATCTGTGTTTAGTACTAGGTGGCTTGCATCTCTCCTACACACAACCCCATACTATATTGTGTAATTTAAGGAAGCTGTCTGCAACCACATGAAGAACTGTAAGGTTAATAAACTATCATCTTAGTTACTCAAGCAGTAAAAATCAATTTTATAGCATCTTGTTTTCTAAGCAAAATTTGTGGAATTCTACTGTAGTTATGGACAAATTAGACAAATAATCTCTGTGAAGGACCAAACATATACAATTGTCTATTTTTTTCTTTAACAGTCAGTATTGCATTCCATATGCTTTAATAACATTTTCAAACAAGAAAGATACTGTCACTAAGTATCTTTATCTATCCAGTATATGGAACTTTCTCCTGATATGTACTTTCTTTATATTTTTTATATAACATGCATTCATTTGAAACCTTTGCACAAATAATATGAGTCTCTCTGTGAGAGACTAAGCAAGGCTTAGGATTTAATGAAGAATGGACTGCAGTGGGATTTGCATCAAGAGCAAATTTTTTATTTACAGTCTGTCCCAAAATATGAAAGGTGTGTTTTGCCAGTTTATATAGGTTTGTACAGTGTGGGTTTGAAGGATTCTTGATAGTCATAGCAGAGAGATGTCAAAACTCACATAATTTATAAGATCACTTCACGTTGGAATATCTAGGAGAGAGGGATTCTAGTCCCTGAACCAGATGATTAAAAGTTTTGTTCAACATTTTTCAGAGATGTCATCTGCCTCCCTAGGGTTATTTTACAAAATAATCTCGTAAAAGGTGTGGTCAAATCTTTGCTCTAACCAGCAGGAGGAAAGACTGCAAGGACTCACCTCTATGGCACACAAATGATATATTTACTATGTAAAAGTTAGATATTGTTTATACAGTATTATTTCTTTGTAACCATTATGCTTGTGTGAGGAATAGTGAAAAAATTATTAAAGTGAATTCTGGGGGTGAGATGAGCAGAGATGTAGCCAATTTGAAATTCTGGCTGAAGTGGGTAGAATGGCTGCTGGAAGCCATCAGGAGATGAATAGTTATGCTTTTGCTTAGTAGCAGAAATTCAAAGAACAGTGTTCATGTTACTGAAACCCTGACAGAATTTTATGTCTTCAAAATTGTCAGGAAAAAAGCAAGGGAGCACAGAAATTTAACCTTTGAATTTTAGAGTGCAAAATGCTGTTTAGCACCTAGCTTTTTGCCTGGATCTTATTCAAGGTTCCTGGAGCCATAATTGTGAGTACTGAAAGGTAGACCCAAGTATAATGTGCATGAGAAAAATCCCCACTCCAGCTACAGCTGCAGAGAGTTTAATCCCCTCATCAGGATGAATCATGTTCCCCTTAACACAGTGCTAGATCAAGAGCCAGCAAAATGCTGTGATTCTGTGTTGTGGGTACAAGTGGGAACTGAAGGTAATGACTGAAGTCAAAGCTTTCCCTCCTGGTAAATCTCTTCTGGAACTGGTATTTTTTTTTTCTTTCTTTTTTTTTTTTTCTCCTTCTTTCTCAGAAATACCTAAATATATGGCCTGATTGGAGAAAAAAAAAGAGTATGATAGTGGATAAAAGCTTGATAGTTTTAGGCATCTTAGCGGTTCTAATCTTTAAAAATCTTAGTAGGTTTGTTGTTTATTTTTTTGGAAGTTATTCTACTTAATTAAATTTCCAGATGGATTTTAACAGAATTATTTCTTCAAAAATGACATTTCTTGGTGCCTAGATTTCAAGCCAATTGTTCAAGCAAATACCTCAATGAAAAAAAGCAAGGCAAGGTTGCCTTTAGAATTCTTTAAACAGAAAGACTTATTCTGATTGTAAAAAAAAACAAAAACAAAAAAAAACAAAAAGAACAAACACCCATAAATCTATGCACATATTTATTGATCTTTCTTCTTAAAAATGACTCTGTCCCAGTAAGTTGGCATATTTCATAAACAAACCAACAAATTATTGATCCATCATAGCCTATAAAAGTCCAGTGAAGAATCTAGGTTGCTTTTAAGTTCATGGTGTACCTAAGGGAATGAAAAACTCCAAAATGAAAAATAGATACTTAAAAGGAAGTGCAAATAATAGAAGATATATAGCTTCTTTAAATTCTGTTTAACCTTTCAATGTAATTTATTCCGTGTTCATCAAAACTATAATATATAAGCTAATGAGTTATGTAATGTGGTAATAGGATTCTTTGTAGTGGCTGTTAACAAATTAACTATATATCTCGGCAGATAATTGTTTCTTCTTGGCAGTGCTGTGGTAGCACCTATTTTATTAAGCAATGAGTTTTCAAAACTCAAGACAGCCTACTATACTGTATCTTAGAGTTGTTGAAAGCCTTATTATAATTAATTTGGTGTAGAGGTAGATTCCATTCTCATGCCCTTAAAAAAAAAAGGTAGATTTGAGATGTGTATTGATACTAAGTTAATGAACAATGCTAAGAAGTGTTAGAGTTAGGTAACCTTTCAATTACGCAAATTATCTTCTTTTGCATATAAAGAACTGACCTGGCATACAAAATTAACAGGGGCTTAATCCTAAATGGCTGTGCAGGAAGGACCAGCAGTAGTTTATAATTGTCTTTCAGGAAGAGGAGAACATTAATAATATTACTTTAATTGTTAGTGGCAATTCATCCATAAATCCATTAAAAAAAAAAAAGATGCAATTTACCTCTGTTACAGGCAGAGTGTAATAGCAAGGTTGTCCAGAGCTGATATGTACAAGATAGGACATACCTTCCTTGAAGTAGCTGAAATTCTTATACGTGGGGAAATCTGACAAAAAAAATTAAAAAAATAAGGTTTGGACAGTTCAAAATACACAGTACAAAACTCTGGTCCAAAAAAGAATTCCCTTTTAGCATCCATCTAATGCTGAAAATGCTTTCCTGTTTAAGCTGAAAATTCCTGATGTACTTCTTTTATACTTGCCCTTTTATGCTTGCTCTTATTTGCCGATATATTTATGTCCCTTTAACAGGGCAGAACAAGAATATGAGTGGGGCCTAAATCCCCTGTAGCATGTCATGCAGCAGACATGATCTGTCTACTGGATTGCCTACGCAGTGGCGCACAATCTGTAAGAACTTCTGTAAGAAGTTCATACTTTCCAGCAACTCTCTGTTCCCTATTCCTTTATTTTGCCTCTGTGTCAAGCAAACAATGCCTTATTTCAATATACTTTACTTCTATTTTATATGTTACATAAACAAAAGTTGTATTGATCAATCAAACCTTTGCAGAACAATGTAACGGTTGATTAAAGTTCAGTGCTGAAAAAAATCTTTATAAAAGGATCCTTAAGCTAACCATAAAAATAAAATAATTAGAAACAATAAACATGCTTCTTTGTGCTGATCTGTCAGCATGCTGAGCCGGACACCTGAAATACAAATTATGGACTTGATTCATGACATTTTACCCATTAAAACATTCTGCCCCTCAGTAGGGCAGAGCTGTGCAAGGAGGAAGACTTTAGAAACATTCATTAATGGCCATGTGCAATGGGAGGTAATGGACGGTCAAAGCCCTCTGCTTTCCCTTCTTGTAAATCTCTGGAATTGGTACAGCATTTCTGTTAGTGCTGTGGTTTTTGTTGTGTTTTTTGTTGTGTTTTTTTTTTTTCTTTTTGTTTCCTCTCTCTCTCCAATTGCCTCTTTAAGGATAAAGGCAAAAGCCTAGAATTCTCTGAATTCTCATTCTTCTTCTGCAACCTTTATATTGAAGGAAATCTCTAGCCTTTGGTGAGCTACACTCGGCCACAGTGCTGCTAATAGAGTCGTAGAGGAGTATCTGAGTTGTGATATGGAGCTGTGAAAAGAAATGAGATCAATAGATGGAAAACTCTAGGCTGGAAGCAGGCTGCAATATGAAGAGAGAAGCGTGAAGCCTTTCCTCTCTTACTAGAAAGAGAAAAAAAAATAAGAACAATGACTAGGAAGAAGTATTATTAGTATTTACTACATCAGAGGGATGTCTGAAAGAGTTAAACTGAGTTACTATTCTGAAGGCTAGTTTTCCTTCTCAACCCACCTGGTCTGTGATCAAGTCTTCACAAATTACAGTACCTTACACATATAGACTAAACAATTTATACTTAATGTAAGCATTGAAAAAAAATCTTTAAAATAATCTTTGTGAAGATATGAATACTGCTATGATTAAAATGCTGACAAATGTATTTGAAACGTATTTGCAAAATAGTCCCTTTGCTCTCAACCCAATAAGGATCTGGAAATCCCCCACCATATATATATACATACATGAGAGCTATATTATTCATATTTACTACGGTAGCTTCATTGGGCACGATGCTTGGAATAATTGGGTCCAGTACACCACACACTGTGAAATATCATCTGGATATTTTGACTTGGTAAGTGAGCTGTGAATACATACAGTAAAAATAATGTTCTATCAGTCTTCCTTCAAAGGAGAAAATGAAGGAAGACCTCTTAGCAAAAAGAGAATTTAAAACCGCAGATACTTAAAAATAAAATATCAAATGTTTCTGATAATTATTCAGTGTGAGTCAAAAAGTATAATTTCTTGTTTTCTTGATTATTTTTGAGAAGCAGAAATTTTGCACTTTTCAGAAAGAATGGAGGAATAATTTTCCTAGTAATAACTTCCACAAAGTTTATTTCATAGTTAGTTATTTGCTCACTGTAGACTGACAGAAACTATATTAACATACATGTATAAATCATGAGAACTTCAAAAGTGTTTGAAAACAATATTTCAATCTTCAAATCCTGAGTCTTTTAATTACTAACAACCTATGGAATTTATGTTCACTCTCATACAATAGCAAGAATGTTATTTCCTCGAGAAAGTAGACTTGCTAAGAAATCTGATAAACATTGAGTCTGTAAGAGACTGCTTTTCAATTTAAAATTTGCAAAGAGCGTAAAACCCACTTTACCACTTCCTTGGTGTGTGCTCTGATTGTTGGGTGAAGAATTTGTGGCTTCTGTAAGGCCCAGAGACATAGGAAATACCTTTGGTTAAGTCACAGTTTATCCTATAGCCCCAGTTTCCTCAGGCCTGGCACCCTTCACAACCCATTCACATCAGTGCTCGCTTCTGCCTCCTTTTGAAACATGTTCCCATGATGAAACATTTTGTCTTCATGGCTACCTGCAAGTCTGAGACTTCCTCATATTGTCAGTGTTCTGCTGTCCGCTCCCTGTGTGACATTGAGAATAGACAAGGGCATTTCAACGGAAGAGCACACCACAAGCTACAGCTGTGAATAGATGCATCTTACTAGAGTGAGGGTGAATCAGAGAAGGGCATGAAGATTTAAGAGCAACAGCAGCGTGAGGGCTCCCATCCAGGCACAGCTTGCTGTTCAGGTGTTCCCAATAGTAGTTACTATCTAAAGCGGGAATCCCAGATCTTACAACTTGTGAAACTGTAAATACATCTGTGAACAGACTGTTGTCATTGTAGAAACAGAGTATTATGAGTTTAAAACTAGCCTTCAGATATTTCTACTAGACTATGCCACAGTCGCAACACAGAAGCATCCCAAGTGCTCTCAAGAAGGAAAAAAAAAAAAAAAAGTTGTACCTAATGCTTAAGATTTGAGAGGCAAAGTCACAGTTTTATTTTTGGATGGAGATGCTCTTTCTGCCCCCACTCTGGCTATGTCTCAAAATAACTTTACCCATTAACTTATTCTTGTATTCATTGAAAGTGCAAAAATATGAGTTTAAAGAGAAACTTTTGCAAAAAATAGATTTTGACATCAGTTAATAATTAGAGACAATTTCTTTCTTCCAACGTTTCTTCCAATGTTATGCTTGCAATATGGCACCCCTCCCAAAGCAAAACCACCCCAAAGCCTACAACTGATACTGTAGGACTGAAATTTGGAATTTTTCAGTTACTAGTTTCCTGTCTGATTTTAAGAACAAATGCTGCCTATTCTTTATACAGTGTCTCCTCACTTTGAGGCTCTTATTTAAAATTCTGTCAAAGTTGAGTTCCCTAACTGTATCTGAAATATAGCACACATAGCAATTGCTTGCAGCGTCATCTTGTAAGCATACAGATGAATTCTCAGCAACTCATTGATACAAAAAAATCAATAGACTACTTTTATCACATTTCTTAAATAGTGGCATTCTTCAGAAACCCTTTTCCTAACGCTGTCTCTAGACCTTTACTGTTGTGCGCTTGGTGTGTCTCTTGACTACCAGTCTTCCTATTAATACTGAGAACAGAAGGATTTTTAGGACCATGCTTTATCTTGGTTCCTGTAGCTGTCACCTCCCACTTCTCTTTTGTTTTAGTGGGCATTTTGTCTCTCCCTGGAGCATCCATTCAGAATTTGATCTCCCAGTGGTTAATCTCTTTACAGATAATCCCATGTACTGAAAATCCTTCCAACAGGATAATCTTATGAACAGCTTCCCTGTGCTGCTTTCTCACTGCCCTTTGAAGGGTGAATCATTTTGATTCATTAAATAAATGGATCTCAGCTGGATATGTTGTTTTCTCCTTTTGTTTCCATTTTGCTGTACCCTATGTAACATGCAGCCACACTGCAATGTGTGAACCACTTAGCTAGGAGTTACTCCATTCTTTAAGTGGCTTTGTGATTAATCTGTTGTAGAAGAATTTAAACTTCCCGTTACTCAGTATCCTCACTTATAAAATGGAGATGACATCCACGTGTTCTTTTAGAATGTTTTGACATATGATTATGGACTCCTAGTGTAAAAGAAGTAAAAAACATTAGAATGTCATCCCAGTTGTTGCCCTCTATAACATAATGTTATGATGTAACATGTGATTTCTTAATGTTCAGCCCATAAAGCCTGTTTGTTTGCATATGCACCTCAGTCTGCCATCATACTTGCTCACAGTGTTATTATTTTGAAGTGCAGTGATGAACAACATGATGAATAGTTGATTATTTTGCTTATTGAATATGTACTGTACACTCTGGTTTGTTAAAAATTTTGTGTCTGGCTAGAACACGGTTACCAAGGCCAGGAAATCTTTCTAGTTGGAGAACAGATTGTGCTGGAGAATGATCCTGATGTGCAGCTGGGAGAGACTTCTGAGTTGTAGGAGGGTGTGTAGTGGGAATTCCATACGGAGAGGATTTGAGTAGCATGAAAGGAGGGTACAGCTGAGCCTTGTAATGATGGGGTGAAGATTTCTGGGGAGTATTAAGATGTTTCTGCCCCTTAGGAACTTCTTGTAGATCTGAAAATCACGGCTAAAAGACTGGTCTTTCATGCAACAGCAAAATGCGTAAAGGTTTCCAAGCCTCTGCTTTCAAACTACCTTATCCAGCCTTACAGAGATGTTTGTTAACAGGTTCGAGCTTGTGCTATATTAAGCCTACTTCTAGTGTTTTTTGGCATGCTTACTCCAGGGAGCAGTGGAGATGGTTTCTCCTCAAAATGTTGGGCTGGGATCCTGTTGCAGGAGGGTTTTGTTTTATGTGCAGATCTCAGAGGTGCTTTGGGATCCAGTGTTATAGAGTTGTGTGACTTTTTGTTTAGTAGGGGATAACTTATGATACTGAATAAGCTTTTATGAGTTTTTTTAGTGAAGAATCATTATTACTGATGTTGTTACTATATCTATTCCTGTTTGTTTTCTGCTTCCTGTGAGAACAGTGAGTGACTTTCTGCACCAACCCACTTAAAGAGAGGTCAGAGTTCCTCAAATCGCTGCAGTCATTCATCTGCTATGCTTGCTTGGCACAGTAGAGACTGATTTTCAGTGATGAGTTTGAAATCTACTCTGTAGGTGCCTATGTTCTAGAGCTGGTTTTTGGTGTTTCTTTCTTTTCAACTTTTGAGTGCCTGCAAGAAAAGTCTTGGGTACAATCTTAAAACAAAAAAAAACGGTAATTGAGAAATTACATGTTTTACTATGCAGAAACTAATAACAGATTTCTAAAGCAAAAAGCCTGAAAAGTTAAGGAATGATTATTAAGAAAGCATTATGCATGCTGCAGAGACTATAGCAAAATTAATGCATATTGGAAAAGTAGAAGGTGGGGTTCCCCTGAAGATATTAAATAAAAAGAAATGTTACTGTAGACACATGGCAATTACACCTCTGGAGATGCATACATTGATATGGCTTGCTTGTAGGGTATATGTTCAATCCACATTTCTCAAGAGTGCTAAAATTCATGAAATTTTTGATATTATTGCTGTCAGACTTCACTGGTCTTTGAGAATAAGAATTCTTTTTAGTACTGTAGCTCTTAGAAAAGGGATAAAGCAGAAATGTTCAAACAGCTTTAAGTATCTGTCTCAAGAGTGTTGATTTTAAACCAATATTCAATCTTTGCTATACTGAGATGGGAGGTCTGGAAAAGAACTTTTGTATAAAGAAAACTGGTGAATTTGGACTCCTTTTCCTTTTCTTAAAGGACAAAATGATTCCATATTTCCAGTATCATTATACTAAAAAAAAAAAGAAATTACTGATTTTGAGACTTAAAAATTAAGGTGGTTGCAGATATGAAGTATGAAAATGACTTATTGTAGAACTGAAAGGAAAAGTAGAAAAGGCAGTGGTTTCAGGATTCAGGATTGCAACCTTTGTATTACGGACCCCTTTCTCTGTTAAACAGGATTTCCTTCTCTCTTCTTGCAAAGGTTATAGATTTGACTCTATTTTGATGTTGGTGACTTTTGGTATAGTCAGGACCTACCGTCATGTATCACAGAGCTGATATGGAACCTAAGGTTCCATATCAGGAGGACTTTTTTTACTGTGTAAAAAAAAACAGTAACCAGCACCCAGCATCCTATGGAAAATTTCCAATTGCAACTTTTTCTCTCTTCTCTATCTATTCCTTCTTTCCCCAAGGTTTTCATAAACTAACAGAGTAAGGCATTTATTAAACTCCTATTTAAGCATTATGAAAACACAAGTGCCTCAGTTTCAGTATGCTAAATTCTGTCACATTATGGTAGATGTCACATAAAGCTAGATGTGTAGATTTCCCCAGCCATATCCCAATACCCGCCCTGCCCCCCAATATCTAACGATAGGGGTCATTAGGGTGCATCAATTTATAATGCTTGGACTGAAGAGCTGCTTGGGTATGTTCTTTAATAGTTATGCTGCTCTTGATGGTGTAAGAGTAAGAAACAATAGTGAATATTGCCATGTAGCAAAGCTAATGGCAATGTGTTTTAAGTTTGTAGCCTAATTGTTCTTTGAGATTGAGAATATGTGTGTTGGAGGGCCAACTTGAGCGTCTTCAGAGACCTCCTCGGAGGAATCGCATGGGCTAGAGCTCTAGAAGGAAGAGGGGGCCAAGAGAGCTGGCTAGTTTTCAAGTGTCACTTCCTCCACGCCCAGCAACAGTGCATCCCTGCATGGATGAGCAAGAAGCTTGTGGCAATGCTCAGGCAGAAGAGGGCGATGTACAGAATGTGGAAAAACGGACAGGCCCCCTGGGAAAAATAAAGGAGTGTAGTCAGGGAATGCAGAGTTATGACGAGGAAAGATAAGACACGACTGGAACACAGTCTGGCAAAGGATGTTAAAGATAAGAAGAAAAACTTCTTAAAATATATTAATAGCAAAAGGAAGATCAAGGAAAATGTTGGTCCGCTGGTGAATGGGGTGAGTACCCTGGTTATGGAAAACACAGAAAAGGCAGAGTTACTGAATGCCGCCTTTGCTTCGGTGTCTACCAAGGGCAGAGCCCTTTAGAGTCCCAGACCCTAGGGACAAGAGAAGAAGCCTGGAGAGAGGAAGACTTGCCCTGAGTAGAGGAACATTGGGTGAGGGAGCACCTAGGGCAACTCAACACCCACAAATCCATGGGCCCTGATGGGATGCACCCCAGATGCGTGAGCTGGCGGATGTCATAGCTAAGCCATTCTCCATCATCTTTGAAAGATCCTGGAGAACGAGGAGGTGCCAGAGGACTGGAAGAAGGCCAATGTCACACCAGTCTTCAAAAAAGGCAAGAAGGAGGACCCGGACAACTACAGGCCAGTGAGCCTCACCTCCATCCCTGGAAAAGTGATGGAACGGCTCACACTGTCCGTTATCTCCAAGCACATGGAGGACAAGAAGGCACATGGAGGACAAGACGAGTCAGCATGGATTCATGAAAGGGAAATCATGCTTGACTAACCTGATAGCCTTCTATGATGGAATGACTGGCTGGATAGATGAGGGGAGAGCGGTGGATATCATCTATCTCAACTTCACCAAGGCTTTTGACACCGTCCCTCACAACATCCTCCAGGGCAAGCTCTGGAAGTGTGGGATAGATGAGTGGACAGTGAGGTGGATTAGGAATTGGTGGTTGAATGGCAGAGCTCAGAGGGCGGTGATCAGTGGTGCAGAGTTGTAGGCCTGTGGTTAGCGGTGTCTCCCAGGAGTCAGTCCTCTGTCCAGTCCTGTTCAATTTATTCAACAATGACTTAGATAAAGGGATGGGGTGTTGCCTCAGCAAGTTTGCTGATGATACGAAGCTGGGAGGAGTAGGTGATACTATAGCGAAGACTGCCCCTAATCTTCACATTTCCAACCAGACCATCTCTGTTTGTTAGCACCAGGTCCCTCTACACTCCTCATGTTGTTGGTCATCTACCACCTGCATCAAGAAGTAGTCTGTGTTCTTCCCGGAAGACATCAAGGTGATTGAAGTCTCCCATAAGCACTAGGGCCTGTGATGATGAGGTGATTGGAGCTGCCTGTAGAAGGCCTCATGCACTTTTTCTGATCAGGTGGCCTGTAGTGAATACCCACCACCGTGTTGGCCCTGTGGGCCTGCTCTTTAATCCTAACCCACAGGCTGACTAGCACTTCATTCTCCCCTAGGCTGGACACCATACATTCCAGTAGCTCTTTCATGTAAAGAGCAATTCCACAACTTCACCTTCCAGGCCTGTCGTTTCTAAAGAGCACAGAGCCATTCAGGGCCACATCACAGTCTTGAGACCTGTCCCACCGTGTCTCAGTAATTGCAGTGAGATCATGACCCTGCAATTGCACGCGCTTCTCCAGTTCCCCTTGTTTATTCCCTGTGCTGCATGCATTTATACATAGAGACATTTGAGTTGGGCTCCCAGTGTGCCTCTAATTCTAGCTGGGGCAGCTGTAACAACTATGTGGGCCTTCAGTAACTCTCCTGTTTTTCTGTGTTCCCTCTCCAGGCTTTGGGCATCCTTTGCTGGCTTTGGTGTCAACCTAGTATGTTTTCTTGTACCTTATCACCAGCATCCCTGATGATATCCTCCTTCTGTGTCAAATCAAATTTAAAGCCTTATCAATGAACCCTATCTCATGACCAAGGACCCTCTTCCCCTTTTGAGAAAGGTAAACCCCATCCAGTGCCAGCATGCCTAGTGTGATGTAAAGCTTCCTGTTGCTGAAATGTTCATCCTCATAAGGTGATCTTTTCAATATCTTCAGACAAGTTTAAGTCCATTATCAAGTGTTTTACAAGTGTATCAGCTGTTTAGTGAGTTGGGTATCCATCTGCAAATTTTAGTGAAGTGAGAGCATACTGCCTGAACAAGAATTTCCGCTTCACGTATTTGTTTTGGTTAGTCCCCAAATTCTCCCCATTGTTTGGGAGGCAGAGTTTGTTTACTTCAATGATTATGGCTTTTAACTCTTTCCTCACTTATCAATAAGAATGTATTTTATTTTGGTAGATTATTGCAGCCCCTTGATTGTTGAAGTTAGTTCTTCCAAAATCTCTTTTTACATGTTTTCCTTTCTGTTTGCAGTAGAGCATGAGTAAGACACATACTGTGAGGATCTCATTGTAAAAGTTGATTATTGTCCTCTTGATAATTGAAATAGTTAAAATATTTAATTGGTGGACTATTTTAGGGGACTTTATTTAAGTAAAGCTTGATTTTTTTTTCTGAAAGCGTTTCAGAGTTTTCTAGTGTATTCTCTGATCTTCTTTTGTAATAACATGATGGTCTCATATTTCAATAGAGAAACTGTAACTAAAGTATACATTAGAAAAGCCTGTAACAGCTCTCTTGCTGTTTATTTCAACAATCTTAATTAAAGGAAAACCTAATCCTACAATAGACTTGTGATTTGCCTTTTTTTTGAAGCATAATTTACTTTCATTCATATCTCTTCATGTAGTGGAGGGAACACTGTTGATTGCACACTGGTATGTGCATCAGTGCTGATGGGGTTCAATTAACACATTTTTTTCTGAAACATATCTGACAATAAAACCATACACTCAATGTGCCAGCACACACACATATGAAAGTAAGCTTTGCATTCACTCTGCTTGCACAGCTTTGTCTAAGCCTCACTTGGCTGCTAGCCAAGGTCTCTAAAAAACCCATTAAGGCTATTAGAGAATTTTTTTTTTCCTTTTTGAGCTGGGTAAATTTCACAGTTATCATTGCAGGAGGAAATGAATTGGGAATATATCTGTCTGGGGATGGTCGGTCCTTCAGTGGGAATTAAGCCAAATCAATGTAAAACACCAGCTGTCAGTCCATGAACTTGCAGAGGAGAGTCAGTGGATGGCACTGTAATATAACTGTTGTGTCAAAAGCAGCTGGGAAAATTCTAAGTGCACTATGGCAGTTGTGACTAAATTCATATCTACTTGCTGTTACTGAGTTTATTGGAAATCAGCTTTTGCTTCAGAATTATATATAACCTATATTTCTGATGTACTGTGCTTTTCAGATGCAGGAGAACTAAGCACTTCACTCCCCAAAAGGTGCAGCAGCATATATAGCATTCCCCAATGTAGTTGCAGTGCAGCATGTGTGACATTGTGTCATAACCTTGTCAGACCATTTAACAATATAAAAACATACAATCTTAATTCAGGAAAGTTGCAAAGATGTCTGGATTTGGCCTGTATGTTAATGCTTCCTGGCTTTACAATTTTTGCATTTGGAATTGTCAGTTCTGGGAAAGTTTAACATCAGGGTTGAAGTTTGAAAATGCAGAGTGTTTTTGTTGGTGGTATTTTTGTTTTTGTTTTATCTGTGAGCTTTGGTTAGCACAACTTGTATAGCCTGCCATGTAAAAGCTCATGAAAGAATAGAATTGTTTTTCTTGTTTTTAAAACCTCAGCTCTTCAAATACTGTGAGCTGAAACTTTAAGTTATTAAAATACATTATGTCAAATACATGCTTGAACAAGCAGAGTGACACAAGATAAAGCTTTAACTTTGTATTTGGTCACACACAAAGCTTTCTATATATTGAGTGAAACAAGCAAGCTATTTTTTTTGACTTCTTGCCAGTATTTGCATTAATGATTTGGGAAAGGAACTATGTTTCCTTCCCACATCACGTACTCTGTCTAAGAGGGTTTATTTATTTATTTATTTATCCCTTTAATTTTAGCCCACTTTTCATCTGTTTGTCTTGCTGGTTGCTAGAAACTAGCAGCATCTATGTAGAACACTAACAGATCTGCTCTTAGGTAAGGTAAGCAGTACAGTTATGCAGATCAGATCACACAGAATTATAGGATGGTTGAGGTTGGAAGGGATCCCTCGAGATCACCTAGTCCAACCCCCCTGCTCAAGCTGGGACACCTACAGCATGTGGCACAGGGTCACATCCAGGTGGATTTTGAAGATATCCAAGGGAGATCCTGCAAGATTTTTCAATTCTCAGGTATATTATTTTCTTATAGTGACTTTATTTCTTTCCAAATTCTGTCAGATCCACAGCTGAACGAAGTGCAAAGAAGTTGGAGAATGGCAACTGAGGAGAAGTGAATGCCTTGCAATTCACTTATTTTAAGATGTGAATTCATAGGGGTCTTCAAAAAGTGCATAGTTTATGTTATAAAACTACTTATTTCATCTAGACCTGATAGCATGATATTATTACATTGCGATGCCTTGCTTTTTCTCCAACAGAGTACATTCAGTAGGCGTAGGAAATGAAATAAAATGTGTGAAGAAATTTTTTTTCTTTTCTTTTTTGTTTTAAAGGGTCTCTGCAATTACTAGGTAGATTTTTTTTGCTTTTTCTTGCTTCCTCCTTTGCCTTTCCTTCACATTTGAAGTTTACCATTAAAGTCATTCCAGAAAGCCTTTTCTATGCAATTATCATGCATCTTTGCAAATAGAGTATTTGATTAATTTTTTACAGTTATTTTTCTGTCAGTACCTCATTGTTCTATAATTGCACAATTTTGAAACTTGTTCTTTTGTAAAAAGTTCAGTAAACTGTTGACAATTTCAAGAGAAATCACTATGCCCCGGTGGTACACAACTAAGGTTTTATGTCTGAATTGCTAATGAAATGAATAGTTTTGTTAAAAGTTGACTAATTGGCCTGGTGATTGAAGGTAATGTTGACAATATATTTTAGAAAAGTTCTAAAGGAGATCTGCTGTATGGCAGTAAACCTTGTAGGGTATTTGGAAAAGCTGTTTATAATAATATTATCGTCCAGCTTCTTTTTCTTTCTTAATAATTTACAGCTAACCATGTAGTTCTGCAGGCCCACTAGTGACTTAAGAAGTTCTTTAGTAGTTAGGAGACTACTCAGCATTGCCAACTTGCAGTCTGAAAAGCGGATTTGTTGCCCATTGTGCCATAAGCTACATAATCACACACTCGGGAGAGATATTTGCTTGTTTATTGCAGAGTTGTGCCAGGCCGGGTGCTCTGTGTTTTCTCACATATAAAGCACATTTTCCTAACTTTCCAAACCATATTTACACACTCAGTAACTTCCCAAGTACATCCCTCTTACACTGATTAGTTAATAATTTACATACAATTATAATATCGCTTACTTATCAAGTCCACTATTACACATGCTCAAGGGAGTGCATGACCTCAGGGCATGATTTTTAGGATTTTAAGGTTACATGGACCAGCCAAGATTACAATGTGTAAAAAAGCATTCTGATTTTAAGGAGTGTCTCCAGATTGTCCTTCATTAAAGAATGCTAACTGTCTGTTCTACTGATAAGTCTTCTTCCATCCTCTCCTACCAAGATACAGGGAACATATGCTCTACTTAGTTTTTTAAAAAAGTTTAAAACATAACATAAAACATAATTCATCCTACATCATAATTCATGATAAAGCACTCTCATTTTTTTTTCTTAAGTAAGTCCCATTGTATTTTCCCTTTCTTTTCTGTCATTGTAGGTTTCCCTTTATAGTGTCAAGAAATTAATGAGAATTCAATTTTTGATTAAAAAGTTTCTAAAAAGATGCAGAAACTCATTAATCAGTCTAGCTGAGAAATCAGACACCTGGAGATACACAATTATTTTTATTTCTTAATATGTTTTGATCTGCATGGTATTATATGATTCTGTGGGTAGTGATGCATGTTTTTTTTCAAAGGTTGGGGATTGATAATTCCTTTATTAAAACAAATTAAGTAGTTGTGAGGCAGTATAATATCATGGATCAAAAAGTAGCTGAGAGATGAGAGACAAATCAGCAGCAAATGGTCTATTTTCGTTGTGGCAGTATGGTTAATAGCCACACATTTCTTTACTGGGTCTGTTGCTGTTTAATGTACTTCTTCCTTTTCTGGAAGATGAAAAAAAAAAAAACAAAAAAAGAAGGAAGGAGAAATTAGGTAGTAACACCAAGTTATTTGTAAATAATCTCTTTATGGGTTACTTACGAATCAAGTCCTGAAGAAATTTGACCTCAGTCAAACTAGGTTGTTGTGAAGTACAACATGAAATTAAAATCCTTTCTGAAACAGTATAGATGACTTAAAAGTAACTGCCTACATAGTCATTGTATAAGCCAGCAGTACAGTGTTATATAAAACTTATTGGATATTAAGAGTTAGTCCATTTTGGAAAAAAATGTTGTAGCATCAGACAGGTTTCAGACAGAAGCAGAGAGAATGACTAGTGACATAAAAATAGCTAGGTAGAGCTGTTGAAGTGATTGTTTACCTGAAGACTGAGAAGAGCATGGCAGCAATGAAATATATGGTTTAAAAAAATAAGAAAAAAAGTGATGCAGAGAACAAAGATCAAGAGATTGTATTTTTCCCTGTCTCTTAAGAATAAAGAAGCCCTTAAAAGATGCATAAGTAAACTATGGAATTCATTGACTGATGATGAAGATGAAATCAAGAAATTTACAAGCTTCAAAGAGGGAATGGGCATTTATATGGATAGCAAGAATATATCCAGAGTTATGATAGTAATCCCAAAATAACAGCATTTGAAGGGGTTAAAACTTTCACGGATCAGTTTTTAAAGGCATCTGTAACTAAATGGATTAGGATGAGACCTTCAAGGAAGGCAGATTATCCTGAATATGTGGGGGTTTCTTGTATTTTCCTTCAAAGCATCTGGTTCTGGCTACTCTAAGGACACTAAATTTGACTTGGTAGATGATAGGTTTGAGCCTGAATATGGTCATTTGAAAAAGAAAGTATACACACGCATACACACATACACACACACAGACACATATGTATGTATATATGTATGTGTATATATATGATGCCTCTTCTGTGCTCATGTTTTTATTTCCACTACAAGGGAGGTTTATCTTCTGTTTATTTCCACCATGAGTTTGGATGATGTCAGTGGTATGGATTAGACAATAAAATATACACCTGCAATAAGTGAGTGCAGCAAAGAGGTTGAGAGAGCTACACAGATTCTGAAAAAAAAACATTAATATAACCTACAGCTGAACGGAAGCCACTCAGTCTTCTCTCTCTATTTTCCCAGCTGTAAGGTTGAAAACAGTTGCATTTGCTTTCCTGGAATTATTGAGGAGCTAGCTGTCAGTTACTCTTCTTTGAAAAGTATGGTGAATTGGTACAGTCAGTGCCATAATGTCTTGGTTTCTCTTTCCTAGGACAGTGTTTTGCTTGTATTTGTTTTTTGGATGCACTTGGAAAAAAATGAAGAACAAGAGAGGAAAACTTTTTTTTCAATATATGAATAAAAGTCTGAGGGTAGATATTTTTAATTATACTTGGCTGTTTCCAGCAGTGGCATCTAAGAACTATTTAACTTTTTGTAGCCCCAATTTATTCTTGGTGTCCTAGAGGAGCACTAGTAAAACTTTTGTCATTTACCAAATGCCAAAACCCAGGAGCAAAAAATCTACTAAAACTTTCTGTGGAAAATCTCTGTCTTTACAATTTAATTAATTGTTTTTTGCATCATGTATGCATTCAGACTTAGATTTTATTTAACTCTCTGCCTCCTGTTTCCCAAAGCTACAGTGATTTCTGCTCTAAACAGAAATAAGTTGCCTTATCTATATGCATATTATTTATATAAACATATCATACCATTCCTACAGATTCTTTTTGTAAATTAATTTGTAAATTAAACTGCCCTGTCTGTGAAGCAATAGTGAAATTTGACAGTTCAGATCTTTTGCAAATAATGACAGAAGTTCAGCTTCTATGAAACTGTTTTATGGTGATAAAAATAATAAACTTGGAGTTTGTTTCACTTTTATATACTTTTTGGCTGAGTGATAATTTCAGGCATCAGAGTCTGCCTGGGAAAAAAAAATGTCTTAGTCATCGGAATATACAATCTCTAGGATTTAATTCCTCTTCAATAAAACTGAATTCAGCTCTGTTTTGTGGGAGTATGGTGGAGATTTTAGGGTTCTAGAAGCTGCTTTGTACAACTACTGCTTTGCAGAACAAGCTGCTTACTTGGCTTAAATAGTTAGTGTGGCTCATGTTACTGGCACAAATTGGAGGTACTTGGCTCTACTTGAGAGAACCTGTTCAAACCTCTTATCTTTCCAGGTCCTTGGTGTATTTGATGAAGCCAGATAGCGAGTTACTAGATTGTGGAGAAAAATGGCAGAACAATTTCACCAAAATGTTCTTCAAACAAAACCAAAATGACTTCAAAAAAATTACTTCTAACATGAAATAAATAGAGCAGCTTTTATCTTTATATTTTTTTCTTATATTTGTAGAAAACAGTATGGCCACCAGTGAAATGGCAACATCAAAATTATGCAGACCTAACATGCCCTTTTCTCATTTTTATCTTTCAATGAAATTGATAGTATCCATGATTTAGTCTCTTCCTTTATTTTTTATTTTTCTACTCTGCATTTTCAGAGCCTCTTGCAGTTGGAGGTTGAAGTTTCAGAATAACAGTTTCTCCTCTTAAGTTATGCCAAGTGAGGAAAGAATGTATATGTGGGGGGAATAATTATAAACTATGTACTTTTTTTCTCTCTTCTCATCTGTAACATAGCTTCAAGTGAAGCTTTCTTGGTAGCTAGTTAAGTTGAGGTTTGAAAAGCTGAAACATTTTTCCTGTGGGAAAAATAAATAAATAGTTAATACGAAAGTGTTGAACACAGCTCAAAAATAGGCTTTTTGGAGGACTTTCTTCTAAGAGTTCTTTCAAAAGGCTGTATAGTACATTAGCCTGTTGCACCCTTTTCGCCCTTTAAACATTAGTCGTGCTTTATGCTGTCCCTCCTGTATTGTTTTTACAGTGCATATTAGGTTTCTCATCTAATTCTTGTGAAAATATGCTGCCCTCACAGCAGTCCTACTTACTTCCCAGTGTTGTTATTTAGTTCTTTGATTGCTAGTCAACAGCTTTGCAGTCAAGCTAAGGTTGAGTCTATTCGCTTCTGTGGAAGCAAAGCGAAGTATGTACTCCTGCAAAAGTATCTCATAATTATTTGTATAGATCATACGAGTAAATACCTAAACTAGAACCACTTCCTCCATAGTTAAAGTAAGGAATGACAACTCTCTATAACTTAAAATATGAGGCTAGTAGGGGTGTAGAAAGTGACATACAGTGCATTGAATTTTGTCTGGTTGTTAGATGTAGTAATGTGTCCGACAGTAAGTAGCAATTAGCTGGCATTTCATGAAGCACATATCCTGTTCTACAGAGTTAAAGAGGCCTACAGTACAAATTCCATTATTGAGATCATTGTGATCATTGGGACTGTGTTCTAACTCAGGGAGTAACCTGGTGATAGCAGGGGCTGGCTTATTTCAATTAATACTTTGTTCTTGAGAGAGGCAAGCTCACCTGTCACTGCTTCATTAAACACCAGCTTTGAGTATACACCAGCAGGTTGGAAAAAGCATGGCTACTTGAGAAAATACAGGTTAGAAAACTTCACCAGATATGCCATGCTGCTGGTAGACATGGTTATTTTGAATATAACTTTGCAGCACCTCTATGGTTCTGGCATCTGTGGAGTGCAGGATGCCACCTCTGGGCATCCTGGAAAAAAGGAAGTCCTGTAACCTTACTTCACTGTTCTGTTTCTTAGCTGTTGCCATGCCTGCCTGCTTTTCCCATGCTCATGACTTTTTTTTCCCACTTGCAGTAATCCTAACTACTAGGATTATTACAGTAATTCTGTAATACAGTAATTCCTGTCCTTATTGCTTTTTAGGTAAGTGCCAGTTATCTGTGTTGCTGCCATAAGTTTCTCTCTCCTGATTCCTCTGGACTTTGAAAGAAAGAAGAACAATTGTCAAGACCTTGGAAAGATACAGCCTCAAGGAAGCTTTGTTGCAGCTACAATAGTTTGTTGAACTATTGTTTTGCTCTGATGAGCATGTTTAAATAACATCATGTAGGGCATGGCATGGCATTACTGGTTTCAAATGACCTGGCTGCAAACCCTCTCATTAGGACTAACTTGGTTTGGACAGGGAGCGATGCTAAATATTCTGTTGTGCTTGCATGTCAGTGTTTTCTTCATGACATCAAATACAACTGTTTTTGAGCTTGTTCAGTGTTCTCCAATGATACACTGAATTGTGGTGTGTAGACAGGCTTTTCATCACCTTAGAGATATTTCTTTATGAGAGATTTCTCTATATGATTTTCCCCTTTTGTTCTTTATAAATATCTTTTCTGTTGCAGCTATGACCTCTTCTGTTACATACAGAATTGCTCTGATTTGCCTATGAAGGGGAAAGGACCTGTGATTTTTCTTGAAGTGTAGTGCTCCAATTATAAAACTATAAACTAAATGAGAGCCTTAATTATAATGGAAACAGATTAGAATATTGTCATTTCCCTTGTTGGGAAGTCAAGGAGAGATTAAAAAGCCAGTGGCCTAAATTTATGTTATTTGTATTTCTGTGAGTTAAACCTCAATCGTGTAAAACAGCCAGTAGGCCTGTATTAATGGGAGAAGCCAAGAAAGATGAATCTCAAAAGGCTGTTGCCCTTAGGACATGGTACATTATAATAATGCAATGAAGAATAATTACCAAATGTGAAATATATATTGTCAAATGTAGAAGCAAGCTATTCCTGACTGAAAATGAGGATGTGGACAGGGTAGTGAATGCCAGTCAGCTAGGGCTAGGTTTTTAAAAGAATCTCCACTAAAATAGGCTGTTGAGGCACTGAATTGGCATTCAGTTCTCACAGGTTAAGGTGGATCAGTGGAGAAGGGTAAGTTTGCATTGTTTGTATTTAAGCCAGACCTTAAATCTTACTACAGAGATTGTAGATTTATATTTATGGCAGTGATAACAAAATAGTATTCCTGATGCTGACCATCATTAAGATAAAGATCACTGAATTACAGTGATGATAAAAGTGTGAGACTTTGCTAAATGATATCAAAAGATGATATGAAGATGGAATGGGAGCATTTGCATACCCAGATGCTGTTAACGTTTGTTTTTTTTTAAAAAAAAAAACAGTTATTTCTTGTTATTAAGTATAGTAGGGTTTTTCAGTTGTTCTTTTCATGGTCCCTGTGCATGATGCTGTCTGCTCCAGGCACTTGCATTTTGTTGTATACACATTTAAATATCATGTCTTGTGACATGCAGAATTAGATGAAGATGCTGAGCAGTTCTGAGCAGCTTTCCTCCCACATCCCTGTGTGGTGATAGAGAGCAGTATATTCTTCTTCACACTACTTTTTTCCTGCTGTCTGTTTTCAGGAAAACTGTTTCACCTTTTTTGAAAGACTTGGTTCTCTCGTAAAATTAGTAGCCATCTTCACAGTCTGGTGTAGCTGGATTAAAGCAAAGGGCAACCTTGTGACTTCCATCAAATGGCATATATGTTAGTGTAGATATAGCATAACTAGTAGAAGTGAGTTCAGTGATGTTATTTACAGTTTTACATGCATTTAAGTATTTTACAGGCTGCTTTGCCTATTGGCAAATGTCATGCATGTTCTCTTGCCAAATGCCATGCTATTAAAATAACTTCTTGTTAACATATTATCTGTTAGGTGTTAATTTTTGCTATTCTCCTCACATTTCTTAAAGCTGCCTGTGCTGCTCCTCACCTTCCTTAATATCTGCATCTTCACCATACTATTTCATCACAGATTCAAATGTTAACCCATTTTAAAGAGAGCGAGCTACTGTTTAGAACAGGTCAAGTTGGAAATTTCTGGTAGAGAAGAATTCAGTAACCTTTAGGATAGCATCCAAACTGCTTCCTTTGCTGCGTTGCGTATATGGCAAATATGCCCTCAGTGTTTTTGAGCTAAACAGCTTCTGAGTGGCATTGATTAAAGCTTGAGCTTACAACATAAAAATGTAATAAATATGAGTTAGAATCTTTAGATTTTCTGTATGTCACAGAAATCTTGCTACGTAAAAGCAAATACACAAAATGAATAATCAGTGTTTTTACCTGTTATTATTAGAAAACTAGGTAAAGCTATGATAAAGTTTTCTTTTAGCACAAACTCATTTCAATGGATATGCCAAAACTTGAAAAGTGGTTAGTGATCTTGGTTTGCACAGATGCTTGGTAATAGAATATGACATGTGAAAAATGAAGCAATCAGAATAAATGGACTCTTTTGAAGAATGCTGTTCCTAAGTCTCCCAAATTTTCCCATATAGCTAAGTGATGAATGAAGAGGTCTGAAATCATGAAATGCTGTCCACAAAGCTCTTTCTCTGGTAGGAAGAGCAGTAAAGCAACACTTGTGGTCTGAAATCTCTTTCAATTTGCCCTTAGGCTGATCTTAATTGCTGAAAAGCTAAATGGCACTAGAAGGTTTTCAGAGTGAGGTACTGCTGAAAAATAAATGCAACTAGAGAACAAGATAAATACTCAGTTCTAAGAAATGATGATTCTCTAGATTTCCTCAGTCAAGCAGTATTTATCAGTTGCATTGATTTAACTAGCGGCTATTGGCAGTTACAAATGGATGACGACAGGAAACAAAAAAAAGCCTTCATTTGCCATGAGGGGCTTTTCATTTTAATGTAATACCTCTTGGAATTACCAGTGTCCCAACTACATTTCAAAGATTAATGAACATCATCCTGTCAGATTTAATATATCACACTTTTCTAGTACACTTGGGCAGCGTACTGTTGTCACAGATTCTTGGAGGTTTTTTTAGTCATAAAATTAAACATAGCTTCTGAGAAAAACTAAATACTTAGGAGTTTAAAAGAACTTTTATTCCCATCTGGATACGAAGTAAAGACTATAAAATAAATTTGATGAAAATAAGTATCTTTTAAATTGCTCCAGGATTATATAGAAAATTGCATATTGCTATGTCCTGGCCTACCGGAAGTATTGTGTAACTGGAAAAAAGCAAAAAAAAATGTCTCTTGGTCATCTTTGACTACCTCATGAATTCTCATAGATCCCAATAAAAATGTGACACTGTATAAGGAAAAAGTTTTTCTTTTTAAAATTTGAAGAGTGTATCGTAGCATGTGCATAATATTAAATCTGATATTAATAAACATATTGAAGTTGATATTAATAAACAAATTCCAGTTGGAAAGCTGGTATTCTAGAGTTGTTAGATTATTTGGATTCAATAAATTTCCTTGATGATCTCATAAACTCAGAGAACACACAACAATTATCTTCCGATTGAAATCAGATCATTTATACTAATAAGATGAAATAACATCCAGTCTGTCTTTTTTTGTAAGAGAAACATTTTCTTCAAATTCTCTAACATAAACGCCATTAACTCCTATTTGATTTTTGACAAATAGGAAAGGATATTACCAAAAACGCGAAAAGTAAATCAGACAGTAGTCATTATAGTTCAAAAACAATTTTTTTTCCATCTCGTATGCCAGGGAATATTTTTTAAAAAAAATAAAATGCAGAGGGATCATTACTACCTTGTTAGGTTTTACAGCTCTCTTTCATAAATGTGGCCTTGAATAGGGAATATTTAATCCTAGAAAAGCAAATTCTAGTGGATAGATAGTGTTTCAAGATTATTATAGTAATGTTAAAATTAATTGTGTTATGTGTGTGTTCATTAAATTCATATGTGATTTAGCTATTTTGTATAAAATGTTCAATGCAGTTCCTCTAATCAGTGAATAAAATATATTGTGAAAAATAAGACAAGCATTTGCAATTTGATCACAGTGAAGATAACTGATACTAAATTAGCCTTCAAATTGATGCGAATATTCTGTTTTAGAGGAAGTTTTCCTGACAAAGGTGCACAGAGCAGCTCTGATGCTTACTTGTTTTGATTTGCAAAATATATTCCTACAGAATTATAACAAAATCCAAAAGCTACTATGTCTAGTGTGTTTATGCATGTGGAACCACAGAAACAAAGTGCACATTTTAAAGAAATAATATAGACACTGGCAAATACTCTTTGTCAACAAGTCCTAATTTAAAGATCAACTATCATTAAAAACAGCTTTTGCTCAATCACAAGTTATTGGTCTTAGTGCAGAAATTATTCTGTGTCATTGCATGGCCTATGCAGTGCAGGAAGCTGGATTACAGCATCATAATGACTCCTTAGCTTAATCTAAATATCTGTTTACTCCAATTAGTAGAAAAAAATGCCCATATGGACAAATAATCTGCCTGTCTAGATTTGTGCGTTTTTTTTTGGAGAAACAGTTCCATGGCAAATAGTCATGCTGGTTCATTAATCTTTCGATTTTGTTTTAGAAAAAATAAAATTGAGTGATCAGTAAATGTCTTTTTGATATGTGAAAAGTAATATTGTTTGTGTCATGAGTAAAAAGAATCCATGATCAGAACATCTTGACACAACTACAACTAATTGTCCTTTCCTTTGGCCACAGCAAAAGGAAAAAATTTAAATAGGCATCAACTTATACTGCGATAAGGTTAGATCTACAGGTGTGCTGTGTAGCTAGCATCACTGCGCAGAGGAAAAAAATTTGGTCCATATTCCTTTTCGGAATCAACACTTTTCATAAGGCTTTGAAGAATTTTCACATTTAAATACTGTTTTCTGATTCCAGATTAGCCAATAAATTTAAAAAATTAATGAGTGGCAAGGGAAGTTGGTAAGAACGGGAGACTTGACACCATGAACTCATAAATCAAATTTCTTTAGGTTTGGGAAAGGCCTGATGCTTCCAAATGTGCTTTTATTTGTATTGTAACTCTTGGGAAAATAGCCCAGCTTTGTATCAGATCTATGGAGTCATTATTTCAGTCTTTCACAATCTTGACTTAACAAATTGCTAGAAGTAACTTTGAAATACTTCTTATTGCTTCTAGCATGTAAGGCTCGCTTTGTTCAAAACCTTTTGTTGGTACTATGCTTTCAGATATACTGTTTACTGGAGCTGTTGCACTCTGTCTATGCAATTAAATGGATAACGAGAATAAAGCCCTGCATAACCTGATCTGACCTCAGAGTAAACTGAGTCCTGCTTTGAGCTCAAAGCAGGTCTCAGACATGGACTACAGAACTCTGAAGTACTTTCTGACTGGAACTATCCTGGGATTCCATTGAAATTCTGCCTGGATTTTGAGATGGCCAGTTAGAATCATAGAATCATTGTCGTGGAATCATAGAATCATTATGATTGGAAAAGACTTTCAAGATCATCAAGTCCAACCATAAACCCATCGCCACCATGCCTGCCATTAAACAATGATGTTTGGGGAACGCTGCCCACGACTGATTGCTAGCTGGATTCATCTCCATTCACCACCACTCTGTAGGCCTGGCCATCCAGCCAGTTTTTCAGCCCATCAAGAGTGCACCTGTATAAGCCGTGAGCTGTCAGCTTCTCTAGGAGAATTAAGCGGGAGACTGTGTCAAAGGCCTTACTGAAGTAGTCCACACACAGCCTTTCCCTCATCCATTAAGCGGTTCCCTCATCCACTGTGCTGTTCATACACAGGAAGAGGAACTACAGACAGTCCTTTATGTCCTCATACTGTCATAGCTATTAATTTAAACATTTAACTACTCAGAATTTCTGCAAAGATTTGAAAACATACTAAATGAATTGCCTTTCATCTGAGTTGTCTTTCATACAGAAACTTATATTAAAGTTTTGTAAACAAACCAAATAAAGTGCCTTTCCTCTGAACTGCCTTTTATAGAGAAGGTTATATTAAAAAACATGACAGAACTAGTCATCACATGAAAAATTTTGTTACGGATTTTGGTTCATATATGTTAAATTAAGTGTTCATATATTCGTTTAGAATAGCCACTAAAATTTTAATGCAAGTTTAGACATTCCAAAAACCAAAGAAATATGTATATCTATTACTTGTAGCTATACTGTACCCACTGTTGCATACTTAATAGTGATTGGAATGTGTACCTGTATGTATATGTGTCCCACATAGTTGCAATTATTTTGGAATGTCTAACTGTGTCAGTCCAGAAAGGTGACACATTTGATTCTATGTGTCTGTTTTGCAAGCAGGCTTTTCATTTGCTTATGAAAGTGACATTACAGCATTCTACTTTCAAATGCATTATCCACAGTGAACAGAACATGAACAACATAAAAATGTAAGAAAATTATTCTTCCTTAGAAGATAATGCCACGTAATTGAGGCTCTCTATATGTCTATATGTACTGGAGACAGTAACAAAGAAATGTAAAACAGCATCCCTGAAACTGGTACAGCTTGTAAAATCTTGTTAAGCAACGTTAAAAAAATACACTAATGTCCCCATTAGAAGCTGCAGTTTATTTATTGTTTCCCATTCTTCAGCCCTACTAGGCATAGGCATCTTTTTATTCTTATATCCTTCCCTCTCCCCTTTCCAAGTGCACTCATTGAACTCTTGGCAATTAGTGTAATTGAAATTTATTGACAATGCAGCCGTCTGCTGAAGCTTCATTGTTCGGAGTGCTTAGTGCACAGCACTATTGAGCAGTGCCATGGCAATGTCAGACAGCTCATACCTTGCTCAATTATATCAATGGACCAGTGACTGCCAAAGGTTCCTTTGGGGGTACGAATGTTACTTAGTGATAAGAGCCTTTCGAAACAGAATCCCTGGGCCCCATCTCTAGTGGGAGATGGAAATGAAATATGTATTTCTCTGCTGTGGAAAATTAATGTAATTGGCTCCCTTAAAAAGCTTTGACAAGTTGACCTGTTTGAAATCTGAGAAGGGCTTATACTGTGGTATCATATTATCTCCAGCATAAAACCCCTCCTTTGGTGGTAGTGACAGTGGGATAAAATGGAATTTGGATAGTAATATTAAACTTCAGCTCTACTGAACACGTTTGTATGTTTTTACATTTAGAGCTGCAAGATGGAGCTTAGAAAAATCCTACCATTTTTGTATTTCCATCTAATCTGTTTTGTTTTGACTTATGCTAGTGCTGGAATAAAAAGCAATATGTGTAAGATCTCTATATTTATTTTTTTATCTAAAATGTGTGTTGGTGGAAATTTATATGACAAATGAAGAGATTTGATTCAAACTAATTTAAAGGTAAACTCTCAAATAAATTAATCAATACATTTTTTACATGCAAAAAGGTTTACACACAAGTAAATAAAAAAATAGGCCAGCACAGCCATCCAAGAACAAAGCAAGTGTTCATGTGTGCATTTTTAGCTTGTATTAGAATATAGACAATATTCTGTCTAGACTTAAACCTCATGTATTCTACTGAACTCATTAGGATCATGTGTTTGAAAATGAGACAAGGTTGAACCAGTGTCTTTTTATTTTATCTAATATGACTTAATGATTAATTTGGTCAAATATTAATTTGTTTAATTTAGGAGTTGAAAGGGAAACCTCTTTATACAAGTGTAGGATTTTATTAATTTTTAAAATTGTTCTTAAATTTTTCTATTCAGTTCTTAAATTTGCCCTTCCATTTCCCTTCTTTTTCAAAATCAGACTAAGATCTTCCATGGGGAAGATGGGAGTAATTATTCGTATAGCAAATTTTTCATTAGAATTGTATGTGACCTTTAGCACATGGAGTCAGATCTACTATTTGTGGGAGCTTAAGGAATTCCAGTATAGGATTCTGGTTCTCATGTGTGGTTTTGCTGGACTGTAAAATCCTTTCTTTGTAATCTAAAATGATTTGCAAATTATGTGAAGAGGCTGGGAAACCTGCAATGGCATCATATTGGGTAAGGAAAGCTTGTGAGGGCAGTTCACTTCTTTTGAGGCAAAGAAGAAACTTCAACAGGAGAGAGAGATAGGTAAATGAGTTGCTCTTGCTCTTGTTTATGAAAACAAACCAAATTGACTAACTCACCAAAAGCAACAAGCCTTCTTTGCACAATGTGAAATCAGAGCTTGGTTTTTAATCTCTAATCTGAATTTCTTCATTTGATTCTTCCCCTTCTTTGCTTGATGTAGTCTCCCAAGCTGGAATGGTCCCTCTCCTGATTCCTATTTAGGTGCAGCCATGATATTATTTTGAGAATATCTTTCAAGATGTGAAGTGCTGTTAAATCATAATTAAAACTCTAGTCAGAGTTTGGCCTTGAGCTTCGAATAATCCTGCTTTGCTTTACTTCCAAATGGTGTTTCCTCACCTTGTTACTGCTTGGAGTTCAGCAGAATATGAACTCACTAACAACACATTTGTGCTAAACGCTTCATAGAGAATTTTAGATCTAAATAAGTAGCCTAAAATTTAACTTATCAAATAAACAATATGTCATTAAATGCCCTACAGTGTCTCAGTCAGCTACCTTTTATTTCAAGAAAAATCATGGAGAGAGAATGGAAAAATTAAAAGAATGAAAGTGGGAATAATTGTTAATAAAATATTGTTAAGTAAATTATTTAAACTGATGCAGTAATAACTTAATTAAACAATTATTAGTATTATCACAGAAAATTTTTGCATTTAGTTAGCTGGAAGACTACCTTAAAAAGTTTAGAGTTTGTAGAGAAAAGCTCTGAATTTTGCACTTTCATCACCCCTTACTTACTTATGTTAAAATTGTTAGTAAAGCACTAAACCTTTATCTCTCAAACATAATTCCCATCAAAGTGTAATCATCAAACCTATACTCTCAGAAATCTTCTTACCATGGCAGCCTTTTATTTTAATAAGAAAAAGCAGAAGATAAATAAATGTAATATGGATTATTTATACCACTTTAATGGTTTTCTTTAATTGCATTAAATTTCAGTGAATGTTATGTATATGGTGGGTTTAAAGCTTTTCTCATAATTTCATAAAAGTTCTTTCAGAACTTGTGCTAGAGAAAAATTATTCTGAATTACTGCTACCTAATCTAAGCATGCAGTTATTAAAGTGTTGGTCTCAGGATTCTCTTGAAAAGTATTTTAAATTCATATCTGAAATATTAATGACAGTGTGACTTTAAGTTCTACTGAATCTGTAATAATTGCAAGCATTACATAGAGAATGTTAGTCAAATATGTCTATTAAAAGTATAGTAGTGAGAGGCATGCTTTTTTACCTAATAAATTGCTTTTCTAATCTTCATATTTCCTACAGTAAAATCTACTTTGCTATTTAAATCAATAAGTTACCTAATAATTTGTTTGAGTAATCAGTATTTAGAATTAGACAGTGCTTTCTATCTGTCCCTTCTGAATACACACAACTATAAAGATTAGGCACTTGCTAATAGCCTTTGAGGAGAACTAAAATGAACTTGTCTGAAACCATATATAGTAGGGCAGAAATATATTTTAATATGTGATTAATTTTGTTAATATCCCCCTTTGCTGAATATATTTATATATATGACTTCAAATAATATATTAAGTTGTGATTTAATTAAAATATCCATGGCATTAGCATCTCTAGGAATGTATGTGTGTTGAGAGAGGGCAGGAGAGGGAGAGAGACATGAAACTAAATATGAAACTCTTGTACATGAATACATGTACCTCTGGAGGAAGAAAAGGATCACCACAGCTCTAAAGCTGGCTACATCTGTTCTAAAACCTCATAAATTTCTACTTAGCAGCCCAGCTGGGCTGAGTCTTAAAAGAACATCAAATAGACACTCATCTTGATAAAGCAATTATGTTGTCAGTTCTCTAGATCAGCATGAGCTTGACAAAGCATGCTCCAAACTTGTAATTTTAGCCTAGAGATTGCAAAACTTGAAGAGGTGATCTATGAAAAAGAATGAGTTATCTGAAGATATGAGTTTTTGTGGGTTGGTCCTTAAGGGCCAAATCTGTAGTTTTTCAAAAGTTAGGTGGCAGCAGTCCTGGAGTGGAGAGAGAGAATATCTAGGCAGTGAATGCATTGTCACTTCCAGCTGATAGCTGCATCCCATAACTGTCAGCCATGACATCTATCTTAAGACAAGGGCACTTTTATCTTTGTGCCTGTTACTCAACCACAGATACAGCATGTGAAACTCTGGCTTTGCAGGCAGGACACCTCCTGACTATTCAGATTTCTTACACTCCGTGCTGAGACAGAGCAGTGCTGTCTGTTCAGTGTATATCCATCCCTCAAGTTGTATCCTGAACCCAAAAGGTCCGAGTCAGAGGCTCCAGACAAAAATCATGAAGACAATATTGACATGGCTGTGCAGTGCAGAGCAGAGCACTTCATATGAGTCTGTCTTTTCCTGTATGAATGTGAGCTCAACAGGGCAGCTAAGCAGTGTCAGTGCAAGAGAAATACTATATAGCAGGTGCAACCACAGGGAAGAGTGTGCCTGCAGTGTCTAACTTGCATTTATGAAATGATTGTGCAAAATAGGAAAATTCAATAAAAGATACCTGCTTAACAGATATATGCATATTAAATCAGAACAGTACTGTTTTACTAATTCACTGCCTGGTGCTTTTTAATTTGTGCTAATGTATGAATATGACATGTGGAAGTCTTGAGTGTTCAGCAAATGCAGTCCCTTCGCTGTCCAAGAGTATAAAAGTGGTTTGAAACATGATCCTAACAGGAGAAATCCTTCTGATAGGCACTAGAGAAGGTGGACATTTTTAAAGGATAAAGCATATGGTAGTCATACAAGAAGCTACTCCTCTGAGACAGAATAAGCATTAGATATTGATAGTAGTTCTTTCAGATTAACATATTGCAAGTCATTAATAGTTTCATTTGCTTTTACTTATTGCATTTCTTCCAAGGTACTTACTTTCTCAATAAAAATAAGTTTTCAGTAAATGCCACGCCCAAGTCATTTTGTGTAACGTTGTTCCAATATGTCCTCTGATAAATATACTGAGAGGGCTGAAATACTTATGGTATCTGTTATAAAAGTCTAGAATGGTTGCAGAATCAAAGAATGGTTAACATTGGAAGAGACCTCTGCACAACACCTGGTCTAAACATGTAGCCGGGATACCTAGAGCACGTTGCACAGCACTGTGTCCACTCAGATTTTTCTCCAGAGAAGGAGACTCCACAACCTCTCTGGACAGCCTGATCCAGTGCTTGTCACCCAAACAGTCAAGAAATTTTTCCTTGTATGGAAATGGAACTTCCTGTGTTTCAGTTTATTCTGCTGTTGGGCACCACTGAAAATAGTTTGTCCCTGTCCTCTTGACATCCTCCCTGAAGATATTTTACGCACTGATATGATTCTTTCTCTTATTTCTCTAGGCTAAGCAGGTCTAACTCTCTCAGCCTCTCCTCATAAGAGAGATGCTCCAGTCCCTTTATCATCTTTGTAGCCTTCCACTGGACTTTCTCCAGAAGTTCCATGTCCTTGTACTGGGGAGCAAAGAAGTGGACACGACACTCCAGATGTGACCTCAACAGGGTTCAGTAGAGGGGGAGGATCACCTCAGCCTCCTGACAACACTTCTCCCTGTGCAGGTCAGGATCCCATCGGCCTTCTTGGCCACAAGGGCACACTGCTACCTCATGTTTAATTTCTTGTCAACCAGGACTCCCCAAGTCCTTCTCTGCAGAGCTACTCTTCAGCAAGTCAACCCACAGCCTGAACTGGTGTATGGGGTTATTCCTCCCTAGGTGCAGGACCCTGCACTTTCCTTTGTTGAATATTTGTAAAGACCATAGACTCTGCTTCACTGAGTTTGATATGAAGCCTTTGGTCTCATAGCATCTCAGTGTAACTCTAGATTTATAAAATAAATTAAGCCCACATAATTTTGTTTCTTTTAGTCTTTCACTTTAGTTGTAAGTAACATAGCTTAAAATTGATTAATCACAAATGTTGAAAACTTGTCTCTGATAAAATCAGTTTTATATGATTGCCTTGCAAATTAGATAATTATGTTAAGGATATTTAACTTCAGAGTGCCTAATCAAACTCACACAAGTAAGGCTATTACTAAATTTGATTCTCTGTAAGATTTTGGGCAGCTCTACTAGAAGTCAGACCTTATTCTTTGCACAGCTCTTTAAGGATTATTGAAGATGATTGAAAAAACATAGGTGGCATTATAAGAAAGTATTCCAAGTTGATCAAGTACTTAATCATCCTATAGGAGCTACTTAAGACTTTCAACAAAAATTTTGTTCAAGAGCCTCAAAAATTTTCAGGAAAAAGGCATATTAGATAGAGGAACACACTAGCTATTTGAAAAAGTGTTATGACCATGAAATTGTTAAATAGTTAAAAAGATTTTACCTAGTCCTACTCTGAGTGAAGTAAGTGGCAAAATACTAGTTGCTTTGAGCGATGCAAAAATAGTTCATAATAATTTTTTTCTTCAGAGTCACTAAAGAAACAGGAATAGATTTGAGAGAGATACATATATTTAGAAATCCCAAGAATTAATATTTATAGATTTTTATAGGAATTAATATAAACTGGGCTGTCTTACTGAGACATTACGGTATAATTATATATATATATATATAAACAGCTCACTTAACGTAAGAAAACAAATTCATATCAGTTTGACTACTCTACTCTAAAATTTCTCCATGCCATTCCATAGGACCTATAAATATGAAGCAGAATCATGTTAACCTGTTTTTTTTTTAATACCAAAGGCAGCAAGTAGAAAAATGTCATAAAATAAGATTTTGTATGACTGTCACAGCTTGTCACCTGCTTAATTTATACTGTAAAAATATGAATACAGCTGCATGCCTTACATGATTTATAAAGATATAAATAGTAAACACTGCTTGAAATATATATATATTACTCTTAGCTGTTCTCTAATCCTTTGTGAAACATTGAAAATTGAAATTATTTTACAAATGTTAACTTTCTGTCTCCAACAAATCACTTGCATTGGAGAGAGGCACTGACCACCAACTATGAGACCAGCCACATTTCTGAAACCTATTTTGGAAATATAGTCAGGTAAATACAGCCTTAGACTTTTAGTAGGTGGCATTGTTGTCATATTTCATACCATGGAAATTTTAAATATATAGGAACCTTTTGACAAGGCAATATTTTGCTGTGCTGAAAAACCCCCTAGCTCTACTTTCAAGCGGTATGGAAGTCCAAGGGCTGGAGAGAAAATGCAAAAGCTGTGTATAAGGGTGGGAGGAAGCAGCTAGGGTAGAAGACCTCAACCATTATTTTTAGAGGAACTTTGTGTGCCTCTTGTGAATGTCATCTGTGAGTTTTATGCTCTTTTTTTTTATGTTAAGTGAGGACTGTATTGGCAAACACAATACTAGATTGCATCACTAAAGAGTGATACATAATAAGATATGGGTTATGAGGTCTTTCTTATCAGAGATGGGTAGGTATCTCAGTAAGCAGTTCATTCATAACAGCTCTAGTGTGGGTCCTATTACATATTTCTACCCAACCTTTGTTAGCCATAAAGACCAGTTTGGATCCAGATCATAATAGTACCCTGCCAAACCCTTTCCTTCAGTCTCACATGAAGCTGCTAAGGTTTTTCACTTTTTTTTTTCCTTTAACCAAGCTGCCTGTACTGCTTCCCAAGCCAGTCTGAATTATTATATTTTGGAGTAGGATTTCTGAGCTAGGGTATCAAAAGCTTTATATCATGGAGAATATTTTAATGTCACATTATTTCCATCTCTGGGTAATGATCTGTCACTTTAAATACCAGTGTCAAGTAAAGACTCCAAGTCCCTCAGGCCAAAAAGCTCATGCTTTCCTCCCCTATAAATTAGAGCACATTTGGACTTACCTTCTCTTGCAGTTTGTTTTTTATCCCGTTCTTGCTGGTGATGACCACCTGAAGAGAAGTTCTTCCTTGAAGTATCTCTAATTATTTAGTGGTTATCTAATATGCAGAGGAGGAAAAAGGAAGCTTGGATGATACCCTGACATTTGGATGAGGGCTTAACAACATCCTTGTTTTGCTTCCATGACAGCTTTTGGAGTTTCAGGTAGATAAATTACTATACTCATTGCTTGTCCCTTTCTAAGGAGAACTTCCCAAACAGATGGGCTTAGAAGTAGGTGCCTAGAGAAGACATCTGCTGTGTAAGTGGGATTGCATGGTCTCATTTCAGAGAAGTGATCATGAAGGCAGGCTGAAACTGTTACTATATGATCAGTCCCAGGATTAGAGATAAGTGGAGATACTGGAACATTGTCTCATGTGTAGGCCTTGTTCAAAGCTGCCTATGGAGGACACGTTATCACATCAGAACAAATCCATCTCTGCAAAGTAAAATGAGCAACAATGATTTGCATAGCTGTGTAAACTACCCGATCTGAGATGAGGGTGCTCTGAGATGCACACTCTGCGATTGCTAACATAAGAAGGTCTCTCTTGCCTCACGAAAAAGTCTGTCAGAGATGACATGTTACATAACGCCCATTCTGGCCTCTGCTCCAGGCACTGTCAGAGAAGAATGCCAGGCTCTGTGCCCATAAAAAAATCTTCATCTGATTGCCTGACATCTCCAGTTCCCCTTGTTTTTGTGAAAGAGACAGGTAGTCAAAGTTGTTGCAAATAAAATAAATAAATAAGTAAATAAATAAGCCAAGTCTGGGAAGGAAAAGAGAATGGAGAAACCCAAAAAGCTCAGGAGGAATGCATTGCTCTCAAGGAAGAGGTATAAAGTGATAGAAGCTTTTGGAGTTGTAAGGATTGTATTAATTGATGATCTTTTATGAACTGATGAAAAGCTGGGAATTCATGTAATTAGTAATTAGTTAACTGATTCTTGAGATTCAATAAGAAATTAAAGTTCAGTACTACCAGATAATCAGCAAAACCTTCTAATGCTGGGTCCAGATTTATCTTTCTCAGGTGAAGTTAGAATGCATCAGTGAAGTTAGAATGTAGTCTATTTTGTCATTGATGTGTAGTATGTGTAGAATTATATAGCATAATATTTCACACAGCAACTTAAGGCATATGTTTGAATGATTTGGGTGCTACGTGTATGTGCATGTCCTGAGGTATCACATTTTTTTGAGATGCACCTAAGGCTGTCTTTTTGCATGCTGTCTTTACTGGGACAAGGACTCTTCTAGGGTTTAAAAACCTAGGTTTACAATGTGGACACCTAGGGCTTTCATTTATACTGTCTGGAGAAAATAACACAAGACAAATATGTAGGTAATGCATTTATATTGTGTCCAGACAGTATTTATATTGCATTTCTGCTGTTCAGAGAAGTAGACTTCACTTTCAAAAGTAGAACTGGTGTCAAGAACAGGTTATGCAGGTGGCAATTTGCTACCCATTTTTCACCTAGGTGAATAATGGGAATTGGTCAGGAGACAAATAGAATTCGTCAGGAGACTTCCCAAACCGCAGGAGCAAAAGCCAGATCCTTGATCAACTACATAGAAGTGTAGCAATATGCCTGAGATGCATACTCCATCACAGGGAAGAGCAATGGAAACTGTGATGAGGTGGTCCTAATTAAGTGTGGTTTTGGTCCCATATAGATCAAAGAGATGTGTTTTCTTCACAGACAGAAGATTTGGAATATATGGAAGACAAAACTAGTAATGCCAGATAGTGGATAGGACTTTTCATCCACTACTCCCATTTTTTATCTGTCAGTATGTCTATATGGATTGTCTAGTCCATTGATTAACTTCAGAGGCCAGTTGGCTGAGGTAAAAAACTTGCCTCCATATAGGGAGGTTGTAAAGGCCACTACATTTACCATAGCAGGAGATACTGTATGTACAAGTGCCAAGGACCATGTTGTTGTGTATTGTCTATCCAAGGAGTTATACTAAAGTAAAATAACACTATAATAAAAATATTTTGTGTGCTAGCACAAAGATGATCTTAGGAAGACATAAAAGTGCCCAGCATTCTGAATTTCTATTACTGTCTGTGGCTAACAAGTAGAGCTGTGAAACATAGGTACTGAAAATTTAGTTTTCCATACACATTCAGCCCACTTATGGTTGGTCCACCACTTAGATGATAGCATATTTAACGTATGTGTGTGGTTACGTGTGTGTGTGTTTAAAGTAGATTAAGCATAGAAGATTTCAGAGATCTTCTGGATGAAATGATTAAATACATATTTAAATCATTTTGCCCCTACATCTGTGTGGTTTTTAGAGAACTGATTGTGTTTGTTTAGTACATAACTGAAGACCGGTTTGAATTTTTCCCTCAGGGGGTTTAAGAATATTAACACCTACTGGAATACCTACTGTATTAAGGGCCATTGTGTTCACTGTCTGAATACTTTGTAATCTGTCTGAGCCAATCTTCAACTTAAAGGTAGCTTGCTTTGTATACCTAACATGAAAAGGTTTTAAGATAATTTTAAGGTAATATTTAGACTATGCACTTTGATTTTTGTTTGTTTTTCTTTCTTCTTCCAGTTGACAAAGTCTTTTGTATGATAAAGTTATTTCTAGAGAAGATCTTCCCTTTAGAAAATTACTTTTCATACATATGCCCAAAGTCAAGAAAAGCATGCTAACATTTTTTTTTCCGTTAGATCATGTAGCCAATTAATCAAAATTTGAATGAGTATCAAGACATAGCCTTCATTTTGTCTGCTTATTAACTTTCATTATGTTCAAATCTAAGGTGTAATTGTTAACAGGATGGCTTATGCTGTAAAGCTTTTCTTTTTTCCTACAACATTATCCCTTCGCAGGTCCTCTTATTAAAGCATACTCATGGTGATATATTATGTTAAGAAGGTTTAAAACATAAGGTGACAATGACCTTCCCTTTAATTAACTATGGTGGAAATAAAGGTGAGAACAATGATGATGAAGCTCTGCTGGAGACCATAAATCATCTACTGCTATGGTTAGACAGTGCACAGCTACAAAAATAACCTTGCAATTCACAGGCTAAATGGCTCTTCCTTTGTACTGCATTCACTATTTTTTTTTTTAATTTACATATCTACAGACAATTTCCACTGGGTGGCAATGCAAAAATTCTCTTAGATCAAACAATGAGACTGTTACTTGCTGTGGAAATAAATAATATTTAATAAGTACTGTATTTGTTAAAATATTATTAAACCTTTCAGCATTTAAATAGCAAAGTAACATATGCATCAGTGGAAACGGGATATATCTGTGCTTTTCCTCCAGAATCCTCCACTGTAAAAGGCAAAAGGCAGTCTAGTGTTTTACTGTAATTCTTTATTTCTCCTAGTGATTTTAAGCTTTCACTGTATTCTCACCATACTGATGCAAGATGAGATTGTCAGTTTTATTTTACCGCATCTGAAAATGGTTTCTATTTTATGTAACTAGTTTTAAGAACAAATCAAATTCTTAAAAATAACAGTACTTATTTTTAGATACATCACATTATTTAGGAAAGTTATAGTCCTATTAATTATAGTCCTATTTTGCATACAAAGCAGAGTTTGAAATATAATGGGGGCACGTAAATTTGAATTACACTTCAAGAAGTCATAAATACACTGAGTGATGTCAACTGCTGCACACAAAAAAAAAGGTAAGCAAGATTTTTCCCCTTTACCTATCAACACTGCAGAAAAGGCATTAAGTGTTTCCTGTTTGAATTGGTATGTCTTGGATTATGCTGCAATATAGGGACAGGTCCAGAAGCCTTCCTATTATATTAAAAAAGTAGTGAAATAACTGCAAAATATTTTATCCTTCCCCTATGATTTAGAATTCTGGATTCCTCCATGAAGATGTGCTCTTAATCTTTGAGTCTGATAAATCTCAACTTAGAAACAGATCTCTTGTGAAAAGAAAAAAAAAAGAGAGAGAGAGAAAGAAAAAGCTAAGTCATTTTCACATCTGCCTGAACTTAGTGAGTTAAGATAAAGCAGTAGGGCTGTTTTGGTCTTTTGAAGTGCTGAAACACTAAGGAAGAGATCCTGGGTGAAGAACCAACTATCTGGAAAGTACTTCTGTTACCAGTAGTAGGACTTCCTAGTGCAGTTTTATGCAGGCATACTGGAGTCATAAATCACTTGCAAATAGTCTGCAATTAATGTGGTAAGGAGGAAAAATGTCTTTTTTTTTCTCATCCCTTCTTTTGAATTTACCATTTTTAATATAAAGAAAGATTGTTGGAATCTGCTAATTAGAAGATGCATAGAAACTACTGACTAAATTGTAAAGGAAAGAAGAGACATAAAGAAGGGACAAAGAAGAGAAATTGATTATAAAGCATGTTACATTTTCTAAGTATCATGTTGACTTCCTGTATAGATATTCATGTACACAATTAAGATTTTTTTTTTAACCTAAAGTAAATATTGCTTCTCTATCAAAGGAGAAAAATCGACTTTGACCTTTGGCTTTTTGTTTATTAAGCTTTTGATCATTTAATTAGAATGTTTTGAATAGAATTGTATTGCTTCACTCTGGAATATTAGTTAAAACACTTTAATTTTTAGGCAGTCCAGTTATATATAGACACATTTAACTTTCAGAATAAGTTAATAAAAAATCTTGGCTGAGAATCTGATTTACATCGTGCCATAATTTAATAACAATCTTTTCAATGCTTCTCATGGACACAGAAATGCAGTATTTGCCACAGTGTATCTCAATGCAATCCCTCTGTAAAGAGTGTCTCAGTCAGGGAGCTGAGGACCTAGCATCGCAATGCATTGTGTGTTTGACCCTCACATCTGTGGGGGACCATACACTGCATAACCTTTGAGACTAGATTCTCAGTGTATGATGCACACATATTGTATCTGTATATTCCTGATTGCTTCAGATGAATTGGGTGCAATCACTTTTTCAATGCTGGACTGCGGTCCAGTTTATGAGCTATGTGAAAAATGTTGTCCACTTTAAAGAATTCTGTAAAATAAACTCATATGTAGGATATTTAATGAAATTAAAAGTTGATTCTTAGTACTGTAATGTAAAGAGATAGCTATGCAGGTTCTCTGCCTTTTTTTTTTTTTAATCCAAGTCCATCCTCTAATCCTTAGGGGAGAGGGCAAGAGGAGTTGGTTGCATAGTTTGAATAATAGATATTCTAGGTAAAAGTGATGTTTTAAGACAACTTTTCTTAGGTTGTACTTACAATTTTTAATCATCAGCATTTACATCAACAGAAACACCCTATCTTTGGAATATCATTTTTCTTTACATTCTCCCCTCAGGTATTTGTACCTGTTGATAAGATCCCCTTTCAATCTTCTCTTCTCCAGGCTAAACAGGCCCAGCTTGCTTTGTCCTTCCTCATAAAATATACAATTCAGTCCCTTAATCATCTTTGTTGCTCTACACTGGACCTTCTCTAGAAGCTCCACGTCCCTCTTGTACTGGGGAGCCCAGAACTGCACCCAGTACTCCAGGTGTGGCCTTACCAGAGCTGAGAGGGGCAGGATCACCTCCCTCGACCTGCTGGCAACACTCCTCCTAATACAGACCAGAATCCCATTGGCATTCTTGTCCACAAGGGCATATTGCTGGCTCATGATGACCTTGTTTACCACAACTCCCAAATCCCCCTTCATGGAGCTGCTTTCCAGCAGGTCAACCCCTAATCTGTACTGGTGCCTGGGATTATTCTTTCTCAGATGAAGGACTCTGCACTTGCCTTTGCTTAACCTCACGAGGTTTTTCTCTACACAGCTCTCTAACCTGTCTAGGTCCCTCTGAATGGACCAGTTTTTATCAGGCACAGACTTGCTGAGGTTGCACTCTGTCCCTTCTTTCAAATCATTGATGAAAAGTTGAATAGCACTGGACCCTGTACTCTGACCCGTGGAGGCCACAGACTGCCAAACTGACTCAGGCCCATTTACCACGACCCTCTGAGCTTTGCCATCCAGCCAGTTCTCAATCTACCTCACTGTCCATTCATCTAATCCACACTTCCTGAACTTCCCTATGAAGATTTTATGGCAGATGATGTCGAAAACCTTGAAGTCAGGGTAGACAACATCCATGGCTCTCCCTTCCACCTTTCAGCCTGTCATCCCATTGCAGAAAGCTATCAGTTTGGTTAAACAGGACTTGCTGACTTGCTGAATCCTTGCTGACTACTACTAATCACTTTCTTTTCCTTGATGTGCCTAGGGATAGTCTCTAGGATGAGCTGCTCCATAAACATTCCAGGGATGGAGATGAGGTTGACTGCCCTGTAGTTTTCTGGATCCTCTGTCTTTTCAAAGACTGGAGTCATGTTGGTTTTCCTCCAGTCCTCCAGCACCTCTACTCTTCTCCATGACGTCTCTAAGATGATAGAGAATGGTTGAGTAGTAATACCTGCAAACTCCCTCAGCACCTGTGGGTGCATCTCACCAGGATTCATTGACCTGTGGGTGTCTAGTTTGCATAAACCCAATCCTCCTCAACCAGAGGAAAGTCTTCGTCCCTCTGGATTTTCTCTCTTTATCTCCAGGTTCATGGGGACTAGCCTCAGAAGCAAAGGGAAAAGCAAAGAAGGCATTCAGTAACTCAGCCTTCTCTGCATCCTCCACCCACCCCATTCAGCAGAGGGCCCCCCATTTTCTCCCAGTATACCTCTTGCTGCTGATGTATTTATAGAAGCCCTTCCTGTTGTCCCTGAAACCTCTTGCTAACTCTAATTCCAAATAAACCTTGGCCTTCCTAATCACATCCCTGTATCCTCTGACAATGTTCTTATATTCTTCCCAAGTGGTCTGACCCTTCTTTGACATCATGTATACTTTCTTCTATTTAAGTTTTTCCAAGAGCTTCTTGCCCATCCTTGCAGGTCTCTTGCCCCTCTTTCTTCAATTCCTTCCTGAGGGATGCACTGATCCTGAGCTTGGAGGAAGTGGCTCTTGAATATTAGCCAACTCTCCTAGATCCTTTTTCCTTCGAGGGCCCTGGCCCAAGGGATTCTTCCAAGTAGGTCCCTGAAGAGGTCAAAATTAATGCTCTTGAAGTCCAGGCTTGCAATCCTACTTCTTGCCCAGATTCCTTCCCACAGGATCTTGAACTCCAACACCTCGTGGTTGCTACAGCGAAGACTGCCCCCAACCTTCACATTTCCAACCAGACTATCTCTGTTTGTTAGTACCAGGTCCCTTGGCACCCCTCACCTTGTTGGCTCATCTACTACCTGCATCAAGAAGTTATCTGCAATGTTCTGCAGGAACCTCTTGGACTGCTTTTCCTTAGCCGTGTAGTCTTCCCAACAGACATCGGGGTGATTGATCATCCTCCCCTAGGCGGAGCACCATACATTCCAGTAGCTCTTTCATGTAAAGTGCAATTCCACAACTTCACCTTCCAGACCTGTCCTTCCTAAAAAGCACAAAGCCACTCATGGCCATGTCACAGTCTTGAGACCTGTCCCACCGTGTCTCAGTAATTGCAGTGAGGTCGTGGCCCTGCAATTGCATGTGCTTCTCCAGTTCCCCTTGTTTATTCCCTGCGCTGCATGCATTTATACATAGAGACATTTGAGTTAGGCTCCCAGTGTGCCTCTAATTCTATCTGGGGCAGCTGTAACAACTATGTGGGCCTTCAGTAACTCTCCTGTTTTTCTGTGTTCCCTCTCCAGGCTTTGGGCATCCTTTGCTGGCTTTGGTGTCAACCTAGTATGTTTTCTTGTACCTTATCACCAGCATCCCTGATGATATCCTCCTTCTGTGTCAAATCAAATTTAAACCTTATCAATGAGCCCTACTAACTCATGACCAAGGACCCTCTTCCCCTTTTGAGAGAGATAAACCCTATCCAATGCCAGCATGCCTGCTGCCATGCAAGACTTCCTGTTGCCAAAGAACCCAAAGTTTTAGCAGTGAAACCAGCCACAGAGCCATGTGTTAACAGACCATATATTTCTGTCAAGATCAGGGAGAATAGAAGATGACCTGCACACCTGAGTTCTTCAGTCTAAATTTTCTGAAGTCGCTTTTGATTGCATCTGGGCTACACATTTCCACATCCTGTCCTCCACATGTAGGACTAGGAATATGTGATAGTCTCTGGGTTGAACCGGGCTGCAAAGTTTCCTGTTGACATCCTTAGCCCAGGCTATAGGAAGGCAGATGACTTGCCTTAACGGAGAGTCCCCTCTACATATTGAACCCTCTGTTCCCTTTATTGTGGAACCCCCACAACTATAACCCACATTTTCTTCCTCCTGTCACAAGACAGGGGGTTGGCCTTTCTGACCTTAGCAAAATTTTTGGAGAAGAGAGACTCTTGCCTTCACTATCCATTGATTGCCTTTCATCTTCTAGGACCTGTTGCAAAGGGGTAACTGGTAGAGTGAGATGAGTGAAGATAGATTTCTCCTGCCACCTCAAGCCCAGACTTTTTTCCATTTGTTCTTCTCTTTATATATTCTGTCTTGTGTCATCTGGAGGATGGAACCTGCGTTCGTTTGTTTTTGTTGGGGACTTCCTGGTGCCTGCTCATGTTTTTCAGAGACTGGCACCACCAGTCTGTCTCACTCTCTGAATCCGAGATGCTCCTCAGCTTTTCCACCTCTTCTTTTCTTCATCTCATTTCCACCTCTGCTAGCATGCTGAACAGATCTTCCAGCTGCTTGCATCCCATATAATTGCCAATCCTTCAACTGCCCAAAGGAGATGTCAAGTTGAATATGAATAGAACAAACAAACCACCTTTATTTAAACATAAGTCTTTTTCTACTTTCAAAGATTCAATAAGTAAACAAAATCATCTATCGATGACATTTCTGATTCATAGAAAATCGCCATTACTAGCTAACAGTGTGTTCAGGTTATAACTTTCCATCCATATGTGATCTGCTCTAAAACCAGATTATTCCAATTGACTTTGCTGTTTTCCAGGCTCTGTCAGTTGTCAGGAAGAGCCTAAGTTAATACATGATGAGTAGTGTCAGAAAAGAATTATGATTCTGAGAATCACAATTCTTCCTCTTTTTCCACGTTGTTATGGAAGAAAGGAAGTTATTTCTGTATTTTTTAACTTTCCCATCCCTCTGACCTTCTCCTGAAAGTCTGTATAGACCAATTCAATTTTGGCAATACACACATTGCCACAGTATTAAACCCTTTAAGAAAGGACAATTCCTTTCACGCCCATAAATGTGCTCAGAATGACAGTGCTGATACTCTGCTAAATGTTGCTTTTGCATTTCACTCGCCATAGAGGCTTCTGTTTTTAGAAATTATCTAAACAGCTGTATATTTTTATTTACTGTATGGGCAAGCTGTACATCCACCAAAATAAGACCCAGGTTTGAGCAGAATATCTGTTTTGCAAGAAAACTATGCTAATGAGTTTTAAAGCATTTCAGACACGTTTTGCAATAATGTAAGTACATTTATCTCCTTTTTACAGAAAATATATATTTGAATAGATATATTTGGAACATTCAACAGTCCATAGTGTTCAGGGACAATATTACTAAGAGCATTTTTTCTAATTGGAGGGTTTTTGCTTGGATTTTAATGGTGTTTGAAGAAAAGATGACATAGTGATTTTAAATGAATGCAGTAAAAATAGCTTATAAATTACTACATATTGAGCAGTAATATAAGTTTCATTACTCCCTTTTTTCCCCCTGTGGGTAGAGCTTTTATGTAAAATGCTATCATTTACAGAGTTTATGCTAGATAAGAGTTTCAAGCAGTACCTCTCTATTTTTAGGCTGTGTGCAAAAATTTGCAAACCAGTCAGGTACTGATACGGGATATCAGTATCAGATATGGGAAAAGGCCTCTCAATAATGCCACAAAATATTATTTCCTAATGTGCTGAGAGGTTTCAGAATTCAGTCTTGCAGTATGGAATAGAAATATCTAGTTTTTCATATCTGAAAAAATTCAAAATATGCAGCTAAATAAGAGTTGCCTTTAGCTAGATGAATTCATTTGAATAAGTTCTTTTCTCAGATCCAGTAATTCCCAGGCTGGATTTTTAGATGGCTTGATTTGTGATTAATTTAGGGAAAAAAATGGAACAGCTCAAATTCTGTCTATCTTATTCTGATAAATTTCCTTGTTCAGTGTTAGTAACTATTTTTCTGTTGCTCGCCACTGTTTTCAAATATGGGAGCCTGTCTTCACTTTCTAGAAAAGAGCTAAAAGCCAGTGTGGGAAGGACAGTGCCTTAGCCTAGGGGAGAGAAACACCGAAATGAGCAAAGTTGGAATAAGTTCAAATTCCCACCATGTGAAGCAGTAGCCATGCATATTGATATAGAAGTTATATGATGAGCAGTTTAAATGTGACCTCCATGGTTGCTTCCATTTGCAAAGCTCACTCACCTCACAAGGCTTGAGTCTATAGAAAGAGAAGAACTGCTAAATATAAAACTAAACAAAAAGATGCCTACACCAGACTGATGGAAAAAAAAAGTCTGAATCTGTCATATCTGTCCTACTCCACTAAACCAAATGGCTTAAAAAGCTGTTTTGCATGTTGATATTTTCTTATCCTAATTTTCTCCTTTGCCATATGAATTATGATAAAGGAAACAGTCAAGGATGCCTTGCTTTGTGAACAGTTCAATAATAAAGTGCCATTACAAATTTAGAATTGGAAGTAAGTAAAGTAGCTGCTTTTCTCAGTTTATATGCATTGTTCATTCAGTCAACTCTTAATCTTTATTAAATATAAAATCAGCTAAATTTGTGCTAGTTAAATCATTTCTCTGAATTGTACTAGGTGAAAAGTAATGTTCTAAATTTATTATATTAAAATTTCAGGTATAGATATTTGGGGCTTGAAGATAAAACATGGTAAAGCTTCTTCAATTCCCTCCATTTACTGAACCTTTCTAGAATCACTTTTTTTTTCCCATGGCAAATGGCTCCTTAACTGCAAGACTGATGGAAATTCAGTTCACAGTGGTGATGGGCGAGTAAGGAGTTAACAACTGAAACTGCAAGATTGCAAAGAGAAGAGAATATGGCAGAAAAGTAATGAAGAAGCTTTGGGTACTGTCCCCAACAACAAGAGAGAGAAGTGGGAAATCTTGTGGATGCAAGATGCTCTCACTTTGCTAAAATTTGCAAACAATATCCATCTGGCTAAACAACTGATATACTTGCAAAACACCCAATAAGAGGCTGAAACCCAACTGAGAGTGCAAAGAGCAGATCATCTTTTGGAACATTATTGGATGATAAGGATGACCATCGCACACTTGCGTACTTCTTCCCTAAGGATATGACAGAATCTAATATTAATTGTGGATTGGGAATGAGACCTGACCAACTCCTCTAGCTAGACTGTGAGTATCCCTCCACTCCCCTTAACTCTGGATTAAGGTAACCCCTTATAAGGTTTTTTTTTTCTGGACAAGTGGTGTATTCCCTTAGTTGTGCTAAATGCTAATTTCTCTTTACTAATTGCCAAGCCTGTCCCTGTAAAAATCATGCCAGTTAATGGTGGATGTTGTTATTGCAAAGATCTTGTGCTGGTGAAAAAAATCAACCAAATAAAGCTCAGCATGGCAATAGAAGTTGGCAGGATCTGAGGCACTCAGCAGGATCATAGAATCATAGAATGCCTAAGGTTGGAAGGGACCTCTAGAGGTCATCTAGTCCAACCCCCCTGCACATGCAG